>CM060833.1:150042500-150385000 GCA_030762175.1 Metallyticus violacea
CAATCCATGGAAGTTTTTTGTAAATATTTGGATTGAATTTGTTGATAACTTTCTAGTGGGATCATATGTTATGCTTGCGTGATAGAATAAACACATTTATGGTATTTTTCTTAAGAATAAATGTCCCAGTTTGTTACTATAAGCTGTATGTGAAATATGTGAGAGATGGAGATTCCAAATGTTTCATCAGTGTTGTAGCAGCAAAACCTTATAGAAACTTAATGACGTTAGAAAAATTTGAATTTGTGGGGCACTGCAAAAGAGAATTGGCTCACATTTGAGGGGGAAAAAAAATATAGAGACATGAAAGGTGTAAAATATTCTGATGGTAAAACCATCAATGAAAGAGGTCGATTCACAGCAGCAGAAATTGGTAAGTTACATGTTTATTACAAAATGGCCATTCCCAGCAATATGAGAAATCTTGAAGCCATGAGGAAAGCAGTTGGGGCTACTTTCTTGCACAGATATTCAATAAATGAAAACCAAATCATGGTCTATGACCTATAGAAGGTGAGTAATGATGTGGCTATCAACATTCTGTTGCAATAGGCTATGAATATGAGCACAAGCACACACTACCATAGGCTGTGCTTGAGGGAATAAGACCAGTATATAGATTTGCTTTTTCTGATTCAAAACTGCTCAAGCTGTCTATATGGTAAAACATAAAATCAGAATAAAACTTTCAACTGCTGCATATGATAATGGCTCTCTAAAACAGTGGAACAAAAGTATTGAAAATTTGTGTTCTTGATGCACTAATTTACTTTAATGACCAGATCATATAGCATGTCTCTAGTAATGCTGAGAATGGTAAAAATAAACAGCAAGTACTGAAAACTATGGATTGTGACCATGTTACCAAGGCTGAAAAGCAACACACATGATGAGCAAGGAAGCAAGAATGAAGAAAAGAGGTCTAAAAAGGAAAAGAGGGAGAGAAGTCCACACACAAGATATTTCTATACATGGTTAGTGGAATATTTAAAATTTGTTTAACTTAACTTTATAATATTCTCAAAACTATATTTTGCAAGTTGTTGGTTAAACTTTGTAGCAAAAGTATTTTAAATGAACATGAAAATTTTCGTGCATGTTACCAGATCCATGGCAAAGTTTTCCTAGTATATTCAATGCACTATGTTAAAAATATTCAGACTTTCAATATATTATAAATGAATTGAATCAATCAAGCCACTTATGTCCCACCCAGGGCTAAGGCCTCCACAAGCTCATTGAATTCTCATATTGTGAGATAGTCCATATGAGCTATTGTCCCTACGAGTTTGTTATGTCTATAATGTTTCTTATTGTACAAGTTTAACACAATTTAACTAGACGGTTCAAGTGCTGAGTCTATTAAGTTTGGTATCACTTTCACTATTGACTTTGGTTGTTCTATTCTTTCTGCAGCTTTGTTCCGAGGTTCTTCCAGGTACTGCGGTTCCAGTGTGTCCCGGTTGCTTTCCTGAAGAAGTGTGCCCACCTCATTCTCAGTCTTCCTCTTCCTCTCCTACCGATACATAGATCCCATGTGGTAGCTACATGTCCCCAACTGCTATTCAGTAGCCTTGCTACATGTCCACCCCATGTCCACTTCAGATTGTTTGCACGTTGAGTCACGTCGTTTAGTCCTGACATATTTCTTAATTCCACAGGGGATATTTTATCCATGAGGGACATCTCTAGTACTTTCCGCTCCATTCTGCGTTGGCAGATGCTAAAATTATTCTTTTCCACCTCTGTTAGGCTCCAAGGGGAAATATCAAGTTTTTGTTTTTTGTTTGCTATATAAAATTTACATTTTTCCCTCGCTCTATTATAATGAATGCATTTAATTTATTTTACTAAACAGCCTTCTACTTCTTACAAGAAGATTTAATTAAATTTTCAATGTATGCTGACACGTATGAGTGGAGAAAATTGCACCAAGCATTTAGTGCAATTTTTTTTAAAAAATGACATTGTATTAAAATATTTTTAAATAAAACCCAAAGAGATTTAGAAGAACTTTCAATAAATATTTATAAAGTAGAGATAACAATAAAATGTCAACAAAAACCATGTACCTGTAACTAATAGTATTTACAGTATGCTGAAGTGAAGATGATTGCAATTTTCCCCCATTTCTTATGGGTTAAACACCAACTCAGCAGAAGCCTTAGGAGGTTATTTTTTTTTTTTTAAATATGAAGAAGTAGAAACACTGTGCCAATTGGCTTCATAATTACCTCTTTATGTTTATGAAACAGGGATAAAATGAAACAGACATTTTGGTGTCAGAAATGTGTAAATACATGTGGATGCTTTGTAGAAAAATTACTTTATTCTATGAGGTATATTTATTCAATGAAGAATTTGAGACAAATTTGGGTTAGTATATGACCCACTCTCTCAGTTTTTCAACGTATATAAGTTACTTTTTTTTTTTTAACTATACTGGCACAATACATTATTTTGAAAAATATGTAAAACCTTGCAGCATTTCACATTTTTCGTATTCCATACTCAAGAATCACATTACGTCTTATCTGCATCGTCGTTTATTGTAGAACTAGTGTGCTACATACATTTAAGCACAAATTCCAAGGAGCAAGATTTAACTGCAGGGCTTAGACGCGCGGTGGGAATGGATGCTTAATCTGAAAGCCTGGAGAAATTGAATTGCCTAACAGAGAGAGTGTCACCAGACCAAGTAAAAAAGGAAATGGAGAGGGGAACTGCAATTGGATTAGTACCCGATTAGCGACTGGTAGTTACGAGCTAGATATAAGAATTCCTCGGGATATAAATAGAGAGGTCTCATAAATGCGCGAGGGTGGCAGGGCAACGACAGCGCCGTAATATACAGCTGTCGGGGTTGGAAGGGGACGAAAAAATGGTACAGAGTAGGAAGGAGAAAAAGGAAGAGAAGAATGAAGGATTTTGAATAGCTCTGCTATACCCGAAAGAAATAAACGAGAAACTCTTAGGAGAATCTTCGACCAGTTTTCTTCGTTCTATTTCACCTTAAGCTTTTGTTTCAGAGAAAATTAAATTGCACCTGTAAATGTCTCTAACAGTTGCTGGTTCCAAATCATTCAAAATATCTGCATATTTGTTACCCATTGGAAATGGCACGAAAATTCTGTTGAGACACTGAGGGTGCCAAAAAAAATGAATACACACTTTCACAGTAGATATCTATTTAATATATTTCAAAGTAGGTAGTATGATGTTCTGAAAACAGATGTGACTCACATACATTATGACAGCGTTGCTACAACAAAATGGAGCTAAGATTATCGTTTGAACAGCGGAAAGCAATTTTGAAGTGGAAATGGAAAACCGAGAATGTTGTTGAAGTTAAAAGGCAATAGGACGAAGAGGTTTCCACCGCGTTCTCCGGATCTAACTCCGTTGGACTTCTACCTATGGGGTACTCTTAAGGATGTTGTATACCGTAGAAAACCAGCTACACTGGCAGCACTTCGGGAAGAAATTGAAACGGCTTGTGCTGCAATCGCTCAGGACACTTTTGCAAACGTTGCTCAATCAGTAGTTCAATGTACTCAGAAGTGTATCGACGCCGATGGTGGGCAATTTGAACAACTGTTGTAACTGTAAAAGTCTAAGATGATTAGTGCTCATCATTTTCTGTTTGTGTGAATTCAGATTTGTTATGTTAACACAGGTTTTTCTTAGCTTGAAGTGTGTATACATTTTTTTGGCGCCCTCTGTATTTTGGCTACATTTTATTTATTGGAAAAGTACACAAATGTCATAGCTTTGTGTCGTTTGTTTTCTGGACTTAATTGAGCTACAAATAATACCAATGTTTATAACTCCAAAGGGCCGAGAGATGGCTTTATCTTTTTTGTAGTCAGGAACACG
Source organism: Metallyticus violacea (assembly GCA_030762175.1). Lineage (NCBI taxonomy): Eukaryota > Metazoa > Arthropoda > Insecta > Mantodea > Metallyticidae > Metallyticus > Metallyticus violacea. The sequence goes on from CM060833.1 coordinate 150,046,377, forward strand.
ATTTTCATTTCTATTTGCGTTAAGTTTTTAATGTTAGAAAAACTGTACCTAAAACATATTTCATAGACTTCATTTCTAAAAGGATATCCTAATAATTCCATTTTTCTTATGTCTTACAGCAGGATATAATATACAAGAAAGAGTAAATAAAAGAAATGAAAAACAGTTGTGTGAAAACTAAAATAGTTGTGAAGATCTAAGAAAGATTTAAGATCTAGACACTTAGATTACACCAGTGTCAATTTATGAATACCTTGGTTATAAATCTTGTACTATTGCCCCGTGCTTTATTAAAGAATACCGCAGCCGATGGTGTCCATACAACTCCCGCATCTTATCTTATTTGTCAACTAGCTGAATCTCATTGGAGCATATATTCATTCACGAAGATGGTTAGATAGATTACTTTAAAGCAGTGGTCGGCAAAATTTATACCGCGCCGAATCGAGAAATCCGCATTGCAATAGAAGGACGTTACTCTGCGGTGGAGTCATCGTAGCCGGCGGGACCAGTGGCGTACTGGAAAGTGTATAGTACATACTTGAGAACGTAAAATAAATTAAATGCATGTTTTCATAAATCAAAACTTATATATAATGCTTTCTGATTTCACTTGACGTTATATATATTTCCTGAGCTATCACAAACATAAGCTATAACAAAAGCTATAAAGCTATAACACCAGTACATAGTTCAGAATAAATTAACTTGTTAGTATATCTAGTATAGCAAAATGGAGAATAGGCCTATGAGGACTGAATTTTTCAAAACAAAGTAAATTAACAAACCAATTATAAATCCTCCATGCTACGAAAACTAGATTTCTTGCTACAAGCATGTTCATTCGAAATATATTCCTCCTTCATTGTAAAATATAAACATATACATACTGTGCGGTATGTGGCTTTTTAATATTTGTTTCCTTTTATTAGGGACACAAGGGCTTCATCCACGCTGTGAAGGAATATTGCCAATTGAGCTAAATCATTTATATCAGAGCTCTCGTTAATGCAAGGGAAAAGATATGACTTTTTAAATGTTTAATACATTAATATTATCAAAGTGTTTTCTTAAGTCTGTTATTTGTCTTACTAATGTGCGATTTGACATCCTCAGTCTTTCAAAATAATTTATTTTTTCTGTGTATATTATTTCAGCTACTTTCAAAATACATTTTTCACACATTTACCTTCTGTGAATGATTTCAATGATTTGCCGATTCCCCAGGCAGCGATAACTTGCAGGTAATATCTTATTTGCCATTTTATCATATGAATTATTTATTATAGTCTCCAATTCCTTGATTATGTTTTGTTTGGAATTTTTTTCTCCAGCTAGCCTAAAGTAAATGACGCACATCCTGTTCAATCGTGAAAACCTTTAAGGGTTTTTAATTTTCAATAAGTTATTACTTTTATTGTTACATTAAATTACTTTACTTTAACAATGCATTTTGTTTAACTTTAAGCATTGAATTTACAAACAACATGTTTACTATTAAAACACTTACCCTTAATTGGTTGTGTTCTTTATGGTAGGTTTCACAATGCCGTCTGCTATTTGCTTTGAAAACGCCTTTTAATATTTCGGAACACACCAAACATCTCACGTTGTTTCCGTAAGGTATCAGGAGAAATTCTTCTTCCCAGTCACTGCTAAACTTTCTTTTGTAGGCCGAAGTCAATGACCTTATTAACACCATTGTAAATGTAAATATAATGGTTAATTCCGCACTGGTTCATTCACTCTCTGAGGGTAGAAGCGGTGGTAAGTGCGCAGTGCAGCATGGGTTGCCCTGTACAAGGGGTATACGCTTGACTTAGATCGATTCATGAATCGATGTTTGCCGACCACTGTTTTAGAGCAATACTTTTTGTGTTACCTTAACTTGTATACAAATCAGTTCATCTGTGCATTTGGAATGCGTTTCTTATTAAGTCCCTCGTTCCAGAATGTAATTTACGTTATTGTACACAAATCTTATAACACTGCCGAAAAGGTAAACTTTTATTAAAAGAATAGCCAGGTGAATTTGGTGCAAATGTTAAACATTTGTCAAGAAAATCTCTTCTGAAATCATCAGGGGCTTCGGAATGTAAAGGGAAAAAAACAGGCACAGTTACGTTAAGAGCATTAGCGTGTAATCAGAGCGTGTTTTTTCCAATATAATGCTTGTTTAGCCTGGGGAAGACAACTTCAGTCATTATATTGTACACACGTTTAGGAAGTGAAGTTTGCTGGCTGCTTCACACTCTGGGATATAAAACACTGCGTGAGTAGACAAGGTTTATATGTAGATGGAATGACTGAGGTACCCTATGATGCGATTATCCTCTCAGGACTATGAGAAAGCACGAAGTACGCATATAAATGGACTCATTCGGCCTTGATCCCTAAAAATGGGTGCTAAAACTTTCAAGCAGAGATGTAAGTAATGGCATTAAATCGAAATAAATCATTAAGTGTCATACCTATGTGTACTTATCTGGAAATAGTGCAAACAATATATTATGCGTATAATTATGGTCGCAACAAGCACAGTATACAAAACTATAGCGCTAAAGTGCATGGAAGGCCTAAGAGCTTAGGGTAAACAACTAAAGGAACTGAAATGAAATAGGCTGTTAGACTGTTCAGAATGTTTGTGGTACTCAATTGATATTTTTGTGAGTGTTAAAAACACTGTGCGTAAGCTCTTCAGCTGCATTTGCCAGTACAAAATGGAACATCTATTTTAGTAGTAGTCCAATGAGGAGATCTGTGGCTTCATCCATTCTAAATGGCAAGAGCATGTGGAGCAAATTATTGTCTTGTAAGTCTAAGGGGCTGTAAGTTCTAATAAAGGAAGAGGATAGACAATGAAAGAAGAAGAAGAAAAAAAAAGGCGTCGTCTGCAGAGATTAATCGTCAGCTTATGGAAGTCTATGGAGACAATGCGGTCAGTCATTTGAGTTAGGCAGAATGGTGTTCACAATAAGTGACTGTTCAAGATGTGGCCGACCCACAACAATGCACGTCAGAGTACGAAATGCACGTTAAACAGACATGATAAATACAGCGAGTAAGGTATAGGGTGACTTGGGTCTGTCACCTAGAACGTTGACTGCATTATCAGCAGTTCGGATTTCATACGGAATACCAAGAGTCCCAGTAGAGAGGCTGATGCTGGATTAGCCTGATCCGGCTAACTAACAGTAGCTAGCCGTAGGGCTAAGGCAGCGTAAGGATGAGGACCACCCCAGAAATGAAATGGGCAAGTATGAAATGGAAAGACTGTCAGTTAGCAAAGTGTTGACTGCTGGGTTTTGTGAAGAGGAGGGTGTGCTAATGATTGACTTTATGATGAAGAATCAATGCAGTTGAGATGTAACAGTGGACGATTACGAACTGCCAATAAACGGAGACGTCCTGGGTCATTGTCTAAATGAATGTTGGTTCTCCACGATACGATCGTGTTTGGTCATATGCCATTACGACGACTTGCAAACTCTTGAATCATTTTCGGTAAGAACTTCTGGAATATCCAGCAAAAACATGATCTTCAGTCAAACAACATTCTTCTCTTCCCAGCTCTGAAGGCTGGTGTGATACGAGTAAGTCTGGGTGACTGATATATACCAGATGGTCGCTGATCATGAAATTTCGGTATTTTATGATCAGGAATGGGAAGTATAACAACTGATTTTTTTCAATGTGACATTAGTACCTTTAGGTAGATTTAGGTGCCCTTTGATTTCCGCGAACCACTTTACTCTCTGTCCTGCTATGAATAATTTCATAGAAATAAATTAATAAAAGAAATAAATTATTAAAAAATCCAACCATGTGGATTTCAAGGACATCAGCAACTACATTCACCAATACACCTATTTGGAACATTTTTGTTGAAGAAAGCACTGAAGGCAATAAGTACCTAAATAGAACGACTCTTAACTCTGCGGCCCTTTCATCACTTAGGGCTATGACACATCTTGAAATTAATGTTCGTTATCTGCGAATGTTTGCACAGGCCTTCACCTATGTTTTTAGTATATCTGCGCTAATTGCTGACTGCTGACTTGGGAGACCCAGGTTCCGTTTCCTAGGAATTTTCTAAGTTAGGGAGGTCTGGAACAGCCCCGTGAGAACAATTGGGCAGCTGTCTGATGAAGAGGTGGCGTTCTTCGATCACGAAAGTCGCGTGATAGGCGACCTGCGGGGTACCGGCATGCTCATATCATATCCCCACTCTGCAATATTGCCCTCTATCAATGACGTCGTAAGACGGAAGTTGAGAAAGCAGAGGTCACCGCGGCAGCCCAAGGCTCACCTCGGGCCGAGCTCCAAATGAGAAGAAGACATCTGCGCTAAATACCATTTAATCTATATAGTAAGCAAAAAGAGAAACATTTAAATTTTGTTTTAAATGCTCTTCCATTTGAAGAAAACAGGGTCTTTCCATGAACTAAATTTAAAATAAAATAGAAAGTTGTATGTGAGAGACCCCAATTGTAAAGTGCAAACAATATTATGTAATAATACCAAAAGAGAGATGAAAGGGAATATATGTAGGCCAAAAGTTGCTCTAGTAATACAGAAATATTTTATTTTGGGAAAACGCAAACTGTAATTGGATGTTAAATTGTATATGAAAATATGCCTTCAAATGATTTAAGGAGGATTATCGGAAGAGGTTGCAAGATATGACGGTAATGATAAAACAACATTTTAATAGCTAGTCGGTCCTGGTGGTGTAGTGGTTACCATACTTGCCTCCTAAACCCAAAACGCGGATTCGAACCCGGCCAGGACCGATGGATTTTTTCGGGCGTAAAAATCGTAAGTATGGCTTCCTTCGGAAGGGAAGTAAAGCCGTGGGTCCCGTGTCGTACATTTGCGGCACGAAAAAGAACCTCAAGCCTGAAAGAGAGGCCTCTGAGCAAAATTTGTCGGCCGTTTCACGCCCCGAGTTGAATGGGACGCTGATGACCTCAGATGTTAAAGAGCGTCCATAAATAAATCAATATAAAAAAAAAATAGCTAGTTTGGAAATTAGTTCTGAAATTCTATAGCGTTTATTTTCAAAACAAAAATTTTTAAATGTATGTTACCTTTCCAATTATAATATTTTTTTTTTCATATTCATATAATGCAAGAAAAATTTATATTTTTGAACTGATTAAATGAACATCTTAAGTATAAGCGTTTAGTACATAACTAAATAGTTATATTATTAAATGCTCTACTTTCTAAAACATAACATTCACTTATTAAACAGCATTATTTCATTTCTTTATGAGAAGTCGACGGGGAAAAGCATCGCATTCTAAATGTTGACCTGGTTTGCACAGAGAACTCTTGGCAAATGAAATTTATTGTATTTACACAATATAGAGGGTTATTTTTGGGCTGCGTTCTCTGCTTAACGCAAGCCATGTGAGACATGAAAATGAAATTTATTGAAAATATATGCTAACAGACTACATAATATAATACACTCAAAAATACACACTTTATCAATTCATTACGAAATAAAAGTTAAAAATAAAAATAATACTAATCTTACTTATTAGATATTGTCTTTCTAGAGTTACTAGTTTACATTCTGATCCAAATACAAACAACTCCAGGTTATTTGAGTATTGGTGACCATCATATTTATTACTGTATACCCTTTGTCTTCCTATTAATCATTTTTATTCATTTTTATATACTTTGCCCAAATAGTTTCCTGTCACTTTTATCTCCTTTTACGTTAAAATCTTTCTAATTAATATTTATCCATCTAAATTGTTCCATTTTTGTTGCAAAGTCTGTTCTCTCTATAACTTTGTTTCTTGCAGTATAATAAACAATGAACACTCCTATCGGTTTCTCCACCGATTGGATATTTTTCTACATCTTTAGCATATCTCAACACTTTTAAATTCATAGCTCCAGTTCTAGCCCATACAAACCCTTATCACATTGTTCTATATATTTTTCCCTACCCCAAACTATTTTTATTTCCCTATAAAGTCTCACTGAACTCTGGTCTCAAACTGCCAGATATTTCTTACCTTTCAACATCTTCCAATCTTAGGCTTATTTCTTCCTAGAATCCTCAGTTTTGATATTCTCTATCGATCAATAAGTTTCCCAACATTTCCTGCACCTTGAGATACCATGATCCTTTCCACTTACATTTCTCTTGGATACTGAATCATTCTTTAATAATATAACTCTCTTCTAATGTGGTAATTCTATATATGTATTTCATAATTCTTGTAATAATTTTTATCTTGGTGGAACTTCTATCTAATTCTAACTGCCCTACATCTTTGGCCTAGCTATCGGTAAACCTAAGATGAAATTACGAAACCTTCCATTTATTTTATCATCATTTTTCCATGCCTTCTCTATACCCCATGTTTTTGTCCAATATAAAATTTTGGCTTCTGTGGTTGTGTAAATTATTTCAAGCCAATGTACTCTTTTATTCAATTTTTCTTAAACATGCTTTTATAGCACTAATAGCTGATTTTTCTTATTTCTATTGTCATTTTTTTCTGTTCATTACAACTTCCATTAGACCTTAATCTTGTCCCTAGGTAATTAACTTTACTTACTACATCTACTACCTTCCCATTTAACTGTCATTTCTCAAGCTATAACCTCTTTAAAAACCCATAATCTTGATTTCTTTTCATATAGTTTCAATTCCCATTTGTTACAAAATGTCTGGTATTTCTTGGTTATTTATTATTTATTACTTCTCTCTGAATCTCGCCCAGAATGTCATCAATATAGACAATGGACTGTACTGGATATAATTTATAGCCTTTTCTTACTCCTGTTTTACTCTGTAAATAATCCGTTACTTCATTATCTGAAAATTTGACACCAAATAGGTTCTGAGTATATAAGGACAAATTCCCATTGCAATTCTACAATAACACGCACACAGTATATTTGTTTCATTATGAGTAATAGCCTATGTTATTGTGTTATTTGAAGTAGCGGTCATTAGCAGTCACACTTTCTGATAACGTTTATGAAATCTGTATCAATTTCCAATAGCTTAGCTTACATAACTCTTCCTTTTTCTGCCTTAATATTTTCTTTAAATTTCTCTAAATAATGAGGATTATTTTTGTAGACTTTATGCTATATAAAGGTAGCATTTCAAAGCAATACACCACAGTAGATTCTACTTAACACTGTAACTAGTAACTCTGGCGCACCAATCGCTTTTAACAAATACACTTGTTGGGTTACTGATCTCCTATCCTAACATTTAATAATAAAGGGACAGCTTACAGTGACTTCTTAACCACAAACTGAGATACAACAGCAGACGGAAATACTGCTTGCTGTCGTAACAGGAAACTGCAATTGACTGTCCACGTCTAGCCATTAGCGCGGGAATTGAGGGCAGGCTACTGGCGTGAGTGACTTAGCTCGTGCTGCGCTCAGCTGCGAACGCAGGCCCAAAATTAACTCTTGGTATTAACAATTAAACGTTAGCTTTTTTTTCCTCCCCTGTGCACTTCATATCTTAAAGTGAGAAAGAATGCTTTAAGAGCGCTGTCTTATGAAATTAATATTTTCTTGTTTAGCCACCCGCCTTCCTTTTCATTCTCCATCTCAGAAACTTCTCCCGTTTCAATTAATTTTTTTTTTACTTCAGAGGCAACTAGCGTTGAATAAGAGGCAAGCTACTACGGAGTTGGTAAATCCCCTGCAGCTCTTTTTTAATCGCGCTGGTTCAGCTTAATTTTCAGTTTTATGTTTTCGTATAACGGAAACTAGTATCTCAAATATTAATTTTAAATTCCTTAGAAAAAATGTCGTGAAAAGTAGCCGTTGATGAAGTAAAGTGTGGGTGAAGGATGCAAGATTGTATAAAGCAGTTTCATAACATTCTGGGGTTGTTTAGCTTCTTTTAAAGAAATATATATATATATATATATATATATATATATATATATTTAATTATCCACCGTTGTAACAGTAAACTGGAGAAGTAGCTTTGCAGCTACTGAGCATACCTCCATTTTAAATTTCCTGGATATTCCAGAACTGAGGATGAGGTCTGACCTTATTTACCTCCATTTAGGGTTACTCTCGAAACTCTAGAAGACTAGACGTGCACTTTAAAGAATGAACCAACTTAAATTATACACCGATGGCTCTCCAAAAGATCACAATCGGGTGCAGACGTACGTATATGGCCTATCTCCAAGGACCAACTTTAGTACAAACCTAGTTAAATATTGCACAGTTTTTCTAGCAGGAGTATTTGCTATCCTGAAGTGTGCTTATAGAGGACTTGAGAAAGGTTATCACTAAAGCGAATTCTTATCTCTCAGACAGTCAAAACGCTTTAAAAGCACTATCCTCGAGGTGAAGTCAAAAATGGTACAGGAGAGTCATAATACCCTGTCTGCCCTGGCATCTCGCAACAGGCTGGAACTACGGTGGGTGTCGAGGCATCGGGATATTTATGGAAATGAAAAGGCAAATCAGTTGGCAAAAAGGAGTTCATATACTCTTTTTGGCTGCGAGTCCACGGTTGGAATCTGTACATGCATTGCTAAGAGCGCGGTTAAAACATGGGTAGGGGATAAAGGAGACAAACACAAGCTAGGAAATTTGTCCTAGGTCCTAGCAATACCCTTTACACATCTCCTCAAATAGGACCGAACGGGAATAAGGAAAGTAACTGCGTTAATTACTGAACATGGTCACTTCGGGAAACATCTAGAAAAGTGGGACTAAAGATGAACACAATTGTAGAACGTGGATAAGAAATCTGCTTCGTATATCCTATTTGAATGTCCAATCCTGGCAAGAAAAAAGCCTACTCTCTATATAACCATCGAAGGCCTGGGAATGGACGCCAACATTGGAACCAAAATACTGCAACTTGTACAAGGAACAGATCTTGGGAAACAATGATAGGCGTCTCTCCCAATGGGGTAGCACAATAAGCCTTATAGACTGGCGTGCTGGAGGGTGTTTGAACTCTATTATCTCCGCGACATCTCTTCTTAATCTATCTTTATCGATTAATCATCAAAATAATATTGGCAAAATTACTACGTAATATATTTATTAATAAATTCATAATATCGAAAAGTAATTAGAGACAAAATCTCATATTTGCAGGCAACGCAGTATAAAAAAATCTAATATTGTGAAATAATAGAAATTACAAAACATTACTCGCAATGAAAAAGATACAAGCCAAAGTCAAATACAGCAACTATAGTTATATTAATTCATTAAAAGTAACATACATGATTCCCCTAGTACATGTACATTTTGTTCTAATTGCTTTCTATTTAATTCAACAATTTAGCCTGGAGTCTTGTTTCGGCGTCATTGGATTTAAAAATCTGTTTTTATCGTATCTTTGATGTTCACAATTCCTCTATATTTATATTTAACATTCACGCTTGTTTCTTGAAGCAGGAAATAAGGCTGCCTTTATTAATTTAATAACTTAAGACCCCGAGTTATATTTCTAAAGGCATTAGATTTGATAAGGGTAATTGTTATGTATATGTATAAGAAAATCATTTAGAGATAGGTATAACAGAAATTGAAATAATTTGTAACTTGTACTTATGTGTATGTCATTTGACAGGTGGTTGTATGTTACAAAAGGGTTTTATATACATTTTGTGGTAAAAGATGTGAGAAAGAGACAGAGATGTATACCTGACGCCTTGTTCACTTCACAGCTCCTTAGACAAGGCTGAGGAAAGCGTAAACTATCTTTTGTTAGGTCATGAACCTTCTACCCAGGAAATACTTAGGAGTTCAAAATAAGAGAAACATGTGGCTGTACATTTAAATTCTATAAAACTGAATTCAAACAACAAGAAAATGATAAACACTAATCATCTTAGACTTTTACAGTTACAACAGTTGCTCAAAATGCCCATCATCGTCGTCGATACACTTCTGAGTACGTTGAACTACTGATTGAGCAACGTTTGCGAAAGTTTTCTCAGCGATTGCAGCACATGCCGTTTCAATTTCTTCCGGAAGTGCTGCCAGTATAGCTGGTTTTCTACGGTATACAGCATCCTTAAGAGTTCCCCATAGGTAGAAGTTCAACGGAATTGGATCCAGAGAATGCGGTGGAAACTCAATGGGACGTGTTCGTCCTACTCATTGCCTTGAAAGATTGTCATCAAGATACGTACGTACATCTCGGTGATAACGTGGTGGTGCACCATCATGTTGGAAGTAAAATTCCTCATTTCCATAGAGTGTATGAATGGCAGGTAAGATCAATTGTTACTCGCGTTGGTGTTTCTGTTCTGTACACACGTTTCCATTGCCTTTGAACTTCAACAGCATTCTCGCACTTCAAAATTTCTTTCCGCTGTTCAAACGATAATCTTGGCTCCATTTTGTTATAGCAATGCTTGCATAAAGTAATGTGAATCACATCTGTTTACAGAACACCATACTACACGTTACTATATTTTTCTTGAAATATATTAAATAGATATCTACTGTGAAAGTGTGTATACATTTTTTGGCACCCTCAGTATATAGTGCCTTCAATTACTTAGGGTGCGATAACCCATAAATTTCAAAGTAATGACACAGAAATAAAATTACACCGCTTTTAAAAATTAACTGGAGTAATAAAAAGAACTCTAAACAAATATATTTTTCAGGTGCTAATGTTATTACTAATTTATTATCAGCAATTACTAATTACAACACATTTTAATATTTTAGTGTTACAGTTTAATTCTGTTATATGTAGTAAAAGTAATTTACCACAAAGTTATAAAAATAACACTATTTAAGTTTTATAAAACAATGGGGTCCCTGCAATTTTGTGCGAAAACACTCCGCTCGCTACAGCACAGATTAGAGGAATGGAGGTAACAAGAATTTGGTTAATTAATACCTTTAGTAGTCTGCATGCCATTACATAATAAGCATAATAAAGAAACACGTAATGTGCTTGGCATAGCAATTGTAACAGGAACTATAATGGAGATGAGAAAAAAATGGTTAAACTATTTATTAAGAACGACCACAAACCGTATTACCAAAACGACCCAAGAAAAACTCGCCCTCTCTCCGCAGACTTGACTTTGACTTTACTGAAGCTGGCTCGTCGTGGCCGGGCCGGCATGATATGGGCCAGCCAGTACTTATGTTAACTATAGATCAACAAGGATAAGAAACTTGCAGCCAAAGAAAGTGTTGAATGTACTAATTTTAACAAAAACACCTTAAGTTGGAGATGGTAAAGGCTGTTCTTCTGACCCCTGATGGTATATATTGATCAACAAATATACATTTTTAAAATTATGCCGAAATTAATCATTGCTATTGTCCATGGATATGATTCACCACGGCAAATACCATTTCTTTCAGCATATCATGAAAGAGTGTTTATTTTCACATCTACAGTGATGACAGTCTCTTTTCTGGGTTATCTAGGACGCGCACACCGTATTGGAAAGGTTGTACATTTTGCGTGATAACTTTAAATATCTTTTATTATATCTGAAATTCTTCTGAATGTTATATACATAGACACAGTCTTCAATATTCATAATGATGTTTTTCACCTTCGTATATACTTTATAAATAATTATGACTAACATACATACGTAAATCGCCATTGTTTTACCTTTCTAATCTCATATATGAGGAACATTTTTAATTTCCCCATAAGTGTTAAAAACCCTATAAATCCGAAGCATTTAGTCTTTTCACTAGATCGTTTTCAAGTTAATTTCTTGAAAATGTAATTCAATGTTGAAACGGCTATTGGAAGGTGTTCCTCAAAATCTGGAGATGTAATATGTTAATCTGAAAATAAAGAATATTTATGGAACTATTTTCTATGAAATAATTAGAGCTTAACCTTTCTGGTTTTCTTGGATTACTTCGTCAATATACAAACCAAGCAGAGTGGATGAGAGAGGGTACATTTGTCCCCTCTGTGATATATTTCTACTTCCTTCTAGTGTTAACTCTTAATTTTGCATCAACATATAGACTTGAATAGCTCTTATAAGGTGTTAAAGAAAATATTTTATTGAGTATTTTTTATAGTTTTAAGCGATTAACTCTATTAAACACTTTTTCAAAACGAAAGTTGAAATGATATATTCTCTATGTTTTAATAATTTGCAGTATTAAAAAGGTGCATTTCCAAAATATCTATTAGTATGTTACCAGATGGCAATCGAGGCGTTGGAAACCACCTGCTACATTTGCAGGCGATAAGCATAATTAAAATAGAATTGCTCCAGAGAGATACAGAAAAACCGTGACTTGGGGGCATAAGAAAGAAAAATAAAGAAAGAAAGAAAGAAAACTGCAGTTTATGCAGGATTATCCTCCATGAAATTCATTGCCTACTCAGCTGTTTTAAGTCCTCTGAAATTATAATACAGTTTAACATCTTCATTTTATTAATCTATAGTGTAACCTATCATAAAACTGGTTTATATATATATATTTAATGATATTGGCCTAATGAATTCAGGGCACTTTGTAACCCAAGTTTCCCAGGCAATCTAAGGTAAAAAAAACCTTAAAAACCTCAGTCAGGTAAGTGGAATCGAATCTGAGTCCTCCTCATGGGAAGTGCAAACGCTACTGCTAAATTTGGCTGTGGTCTTATATCTGTTACTTTGCTTTGATCTCCCACATAAACTCCTACGATACTTATATATCATCATTATTTTAAGTTTCGCAGTCTCTTTGTTCCATAGATCTACAAATTTGTTTTATTTTGGGAACATTTTTAGATCCAATAACTAATTTTGTATATTTAAAATGTGTGGATTACATAAATGAATTCATTTTACTGTCACAGATCGCCAAAAAAAGTTTATTTAGCACACATTTTTACAGCATGCTTTAACTGGAGCTTCTACTATTCATATGAACCACGTTTCCAACATAACATACAAATAGATTGTTTTTATATGACATATAGATGTTACTACACTAAAGTCATAAAGATATTAATTTAATTAAATGAGTTACTAAGTGTTCTGACCAATATACTAGTATGCACTAGAGAGGGTGTACAATGCTATGATTAAATCAATTCTGTTATATGGAAGTGAAATATGGAATGGGGGAGAGCTGAACATGTAAATAAAATTCAAAGCGATTTTTGGAAAAGGGTTCTCGAGCCCTCCAAAAGAATGTCGAGTCAAACTGGGGGGTCATGAGAGGTGGGTAGCTATGAAGATACGGTTAACAGCAAAATAAGGCTTAGGCTGATGCAGGGAGACCGATTCACATTTCACGCTAAATGCTATAGACACCAGATGCGAAATATGACAGCAACATTTTGGGCTGCAAAGGTGGAAATAGGATTCAGAAGAATTGGCCTGTGTTCAATATGGCAAAGAGGAAAAGAAAATAATATAAATGTACGGAAGAAGTTAGAATAAGGTTAGAGGATATCACCAGGCAGAAAATCAAGGCAGAATATAACACGAAATTTTCCTTGAGCCAATCAAATGAAACTAAATTAACCTGGAGTGAAGAGGTATATATATGGTCGTTCTAGAGACTGATACAGTATTTGGTACCCCATCAATCGCGAAAAATTGATTAGAATACATCTTTTATTTCAGCTAGCTTTAAGTGAAGGGTTCTGTTTGTAAGAATGTCAAGAATCGCAGGAATTTTGCTCGGACAGCAGAGAGACCGTTTTGGCAGACAATGGAGCAAATTCCCTCTATTGTTCATTAGGAGGACGGGTGTTCGGCCAGGTATGCTGGGAAAGAACAACGCTATAATACCGCGAAGGCCGTTGATCTGTAACGTTCAGTGAAACTTGAAATTAGACGCTGGACGAATCAACGAGTGGTTAAGCTCAAATAATCAAACGGGCCAATAATATGAGAGTGGCACGAAGTCACAGGTAACCTATGAGGATGTCTAAAGTCATAGTGATGGGAAAATAGAGCGTCCCTGCATCACGTGGTAAAGCGTGCTATATTGGGTATTTAAGGACGTGAAATCGCCCTTTTCGTGGTCTTTTGGTCTTTTTGGTTCGTCTACTCCGTTACTCTGGGAACTCTGGTCATTCAGCATTCAGATGCCATAGGAATGCCAATGTTCGAGCGTCACTTCATCTCGACAAGTCTTCAGTCACATTGCTAGTCAAACATTACAGCTCCACGTGTCTGCCCGACGTCTCGTTACTGAGGTCCTAAGATGGTCTTGGACATGAGTTAGAGCCCTCTTTCGCCTACTTTTTCTTCATTTTCCTAATCATTTGCCTCTTACTCTTTCTAAATATTCAACCACTTCTATTTCTTTTTCACCCTCTTATTATCAACTATTTTATTCAATTTTGGATCACTTATACCCTCTCTCCAACTACTTGTTTCCTTGCACACATCGCCTATTCATTTACAAGCAACTTCATTATTAATGGGGAGCGATTATTATCAATTCTTTCTTTTAATACTTTATAATATTCTCATCCACACTTTCACTATACAATATGTAGTCTTTAAACTTTGTTCATTGCACTTACAAATGTAAATTTGTCTTCCAAATGTTTCCTTCTTGCTCCATTGTACACTAAAAATTGTTAACTTCACACAATTCTAACACTTTTTACCCTTACAATTACATAAGTTATTCCTGTTTTCCTTTTTAATTGCTCTACCTTTCTTCCATGCACTCTCACTCTCTATTTCCATTAATTTATTTTTTCTTCTCTTTAATTCCTCCATTTGCTCGCCTGAATTTATGAAAAACTTTTTATTACAGAAGTATGAACTCAAGAAGTTTGAATGTCGTATATAAGCAGGAACATTCTCGGCATAAGACAATCGCATTAGAATTTAGTATGGGTTGGCACGCTCTCTGCCAAGCAGATTCAGTTTTTAGTTTAATTCTTCATGCAGTCATACATTCGAGCACGTGCACAGTTTCCACTCCTTTCCTTGTTCCATGACGAAGGGTTCACGAAAAGGCGGAATCGGGCCGCTGAATTGGTCGTTTGTCACAAGGTGGAGACAACCATTAATAATTACATCAAGAAGCAACGACGGCGAGGTGTCGCGGCCGGCAGTTCATAATTGACGTTCAATTAGCATTGGACATCCACCGCCCTCGCGAACCATCGACGAACTACCTCGAGAGGGTGCATCATTAAATAAGTTACAAATGGACATGTAAATTAGAATAATAATTTGAAAAATACTTTTATTTCTCAATATAATCTCTCTGCATAAGGTACTTCTTCTATTGTTTTACAAGCTCTAAAATCCAGCAGCATAAAATTCTTTGAACGGCTGTCGGAATCAGGTGGTGCTTCATTGTAAAGAAAATGTTCACAGGAGCTCTGCACTGATACTTTCCGCTGAAGAACGTTGTCCTCTGTGCGAAGACTCAAACCAATGCTTGCCATTACACATATTGCCAGTCCGAAGCTTATAGCTTAGGTTCCACGATTTCGAAATTACGATTATTTATTGAATTGGCATTGTACATTGAGCTACATACAATATATTTTATGTATGTAACTTTATATTACAATATTGAGTGATTGAATGCTTTATTCTAATTGATTGCAACTAAAATACTTTTAACTACTCTTATCTGTTATGGTGAGTTTACAAAATGATTGTAGCTGTATACAACGAAGGGGACCAAAATGTATACACACTTTCACAGTAGATATCTGTTGAATATATTTCAAAGTTGGACCGAAAAACAACAGTAATGTGTAGTATGATGTTCTGTAAACAGATGTGACTTGCATACATTATGATAGCGTTGCTACATGACAGGTAAATCGACAACGAACAAATAAAGCCAAGATTATCATATGATGTTCTGTAAAGAGATGTGACTCACATTACGTTATTATGGTGTTTCTATAACAAAATGGAGCCAAGGTTATCATTTGAACAGGGGATATCAACTTTGAAGTGATATTGGAAAACTGAGAATGTTGTTGAAGTTCAAAGACAATGGAGACGTGTGTACAGAACAAAACTGCCAACGTGAGTAACAATTTCACTTATGGGGAACTCTTAAGGAATTTATATATCATAGAAAACCAGCTACACTGGCAGCACTTCGGGAAGAAATTGAAACGGCATGTGCTGCAATCGCTGAAGACACTTTCGCAAACGTTGCTCAATCAGTCAGTAGTTCAACGTACTCAGAAGTGTGTCGACGACGATGGTAGGCATTTTGAGTAACTGATGTAACTGTATACGTTTTTTTCTTTGCTTGAAGTGTGTATACATTTTTTGGCACCCTCTGTATTTTATGAGTGATAAATCTAGGAAACAACATTTAAAGCAATGTTCATCAGGATGGGAAATTATTTTTTTTAAAAACGCACTTAAAATCTAGAGATTTAGGCGAAATAATGTCAGAATATAACACATACATATTTGAGATATTATATTTTACCTCAGCCACAGTGCTTGTTTTATGAATTTAACACACGAGTTTCTCGCAAGCAAGCCTAGCGAATGTATATAATTACTACATTACGCAGACACTAACTTGCCCCATATTGACTGAGGGTAAGGAAGACGCCATCAAAAGATAGCGGCGCAGAGGGGCAGATTCCACTTAAGCGACGTAATCTCATCTGTGCTCCCCTCCCAAACACGAACATTTATCACTCAGCTTTTATGAATGTTGCTGCGTGAGCATCGTTAAAATTCGTTGATGTACTGTTGCATTAGTTTGCAAATAAATGTTAAGAGCGAAGCTTTTACTACCAGCACTCTAAGTCGAAGGCTCAAGTTTTCACTATGATATTGGTGATCAAGAGCTGTTAACCAGCCTCTAGAATGGGGATGTTTTGTGATTATGCTTCATCTAAAGCAATGGAGCCAATAGTTAATTTTATCAATTGCCTAATACCCTTTACATAAGCACAATATGTTTTGGCTTCCAAAATTTTTTGCACTTGACCATTTCTGTTGCGCTTGCAGATGCAAACATGGTCAAATGTTTTAGGCTTTATCCTGAACAAAACTAACGCAGAAACATTAACCGTATTGGTTTCAATGAGTAAACAACTTATAAATAAACGGCTGCCGACTAACAAATTTAAGAATTGCCAACGATTTGGTCTTATTCCCCAAAACACCGAAAAAACTACGAACTATGCTGTAACAATTATGTGAGCATAGAAAAAATGCAGGGCCGTCGCTAAACAAACTGAAGACAGTTAATTTCAAACGACCTCAAACCCCAATAAAAATAAATGGAGCAGTCCTCACATATGTGAGCGAATATACATACCTAGGACAACATATTTCCTTCCATGATAAAATGGAAAAAGAAGTACAAAGAAGGATCTCATTAACCTACAGAGCATTTTGCGCCCTTAAATTTATATTGTTAGTCCAAATACTAACTAAGAAAATCAGATTCCAGACGCTCGAAACCTGTGTATACCCTGTATTACTATATGGGTGCCAGACATGGTCAGTAACAGAGAAACAAAAGTACAAAATTCATATGTGCCAAAGAAAAATGCAACGCAATATCCTGGGAATAACTTTGAAGGACAAAATACCAATAATATTAATAAATCAGTTATCTCAGACAACAGAAATCGCACAAATAGCTACCAGAAGCAAATGGCAATGGGGCGGTCACGTCGCAAGAATGAGGGACAATAGATGGACCTACAAGATCTCCATGTGGGAGCCCCGGATAGGAAAAAGGACACAAGGCAAACCTAGAAGAAGATGGACAGACCTCTTCTAGGAACATGCAGGTCCAGAGTGGTCAAGAGTAGCAAGAGGAAGAGAAAAATGGAAATCTCTCGAGAAGCAACTAGTGCAGTGAGAAATGGAATAACCAAAGAACAAATCAGTCAGAGTGTCTGAAACAGCATACGAACAACTAGCGAGAAATACCACATTATGGAAAAGTGAGTTTTCCCTACATGTTAGGAGGCCTTTGCCCTTAAGGGACACAGTATCTTTATCTTTAAAACTTAATGCAAGTAGAGCATTGCAAAATTAAGAACCTTTTACGAACATCTAATACAATAATATATGACAGCTTGTATAATGAGAATTTTAATTCCATACTGTTATAAGAAGTAGTTTCCGCAAATTGTACTCTATTTACAGACTTTTCCTCGTCTTTCATACTCAACTCATATCAATTCTTCTCATACTCAATGAGGTCCTGATGGTGTAGTGGTAACCATACTTGCCTCCTAAACCCAAGATCGCGGGTTGGAACCCGGCCAGAACCGATGGATTTTTTCTGGTCGTAAAAATCCTAAGTATGGCTTCCTTCGGAAGGGAAGTAAAGCCGTGGGTCCCGTGTCGTACATTTACGGCACGAAAAAGAACCTCAAGCCTGAAAGAGAGGTCTCTGAGCAAAATTTGTCGGCCGTTTCACGCCCTGAGTTGAATGGGACGCTGATAACCTGGGCTGTTAAAGAGCGTCCATAAATAAATAAAAAAAAAAAAAAATCATACTCAATGAGAATTTTTTGACTCTTATCAATGTAACACTCACAAACTATAACTCATTAGAAAGCTTATAAATAGACGTTTGCATTAAATTGTGTATCAGATAACAAGTTTTTTTAAAAAAATTCGCAATAAAATTTTGCTATTACAAAATATGGAAAAACGGCAGCAGTACATTATTCAAAAAGTTTTCAGCCTTTGTAAAGCATGAAACACTGTTAAACACTCTAAGCGCTGCTAAGAGTTTGACGATAAACTACGGCGTAGTTTATAAACACATAAAAAGCTAAGGAACATTTCAGAATTTTAAACTATGTCAATTTCGGAATCTAAATGAATCTGTGACTATCACGAATACAATTCGGATATCAATTGGAAAATAGTGGCAAGACGTTCGATAAATAATAATAATTATATGATACTTATTTTATAAAATAGGTTATAATAATTTAATTGTAATGATAAAATTTTATATACAGAGGGTATCAACTATTCCTAATTTTCTGATGTGATGGAGACCATGGAATTATACATTTTTTTGTAATAAGGAAGTGCCTAAAAATGCTTCGTTTTCAATATAAGAAACAGAGCTCATTACTCCCCTTATTGCTACGTTTATGTTTCAGATATGCCTGTTACCATAAACAATTGAAGTTGTGTATTTCAACTATTCTTGTTACCATGGAAATTATAAACAACTGAGGTTAGTTCGTCTATACAAATATTGAATCTGCAGACATGCATAAGGCATTTGCAGCAGCTTACGGCAATATTAATTGGGCAAAGCGAATCTATGAGGGGCAACACCCTCAGCGCCATATTCCTTGCCATACAGCATTTCAAGACTGTTATCAACATCTGCGGGATAGTGGCCAGTTTCAGGTAAAGAAAGTGGTGGTGGTGGTGGTGGTGGTAGTAGTATTTATTATTCCAGTTAAACTATCTATACATATATTGCACATCACAGTCACATAGGTCGCAAGACCGTTCATGCTCTTGTAAAATACTTAATTTCTGAAATTAACGACAACAAAAGAAACCAACAACAACATTAATAAGAACGCCAAATTCTTCAATTCTAAAGATACAAAATAACCCATGCATAAGAGTTATCAGAATATTGCTTATCCTAAACCAGATTCTATTTTTTAAAACCCCAATCATACACACATGAAACAGACGTACATACAAACAATAATTCTTATATTCATATACATTTTCGTATTATTTATGTACTATATATATAGAAATTTCTCGTCTCTAAAACTATGCATTTCATTTAAAAAATCCCAGATTTAGCCAGTTTTGTCTATTTACAATTAAGTCCCAATATGCCAGCCCCTCCCTACTGGAAGTCAAAAATGAATCCGGGAGAAATTTTATCCTAGCATCTTCTGTCTATTTACACTTAGCCAAAATGTACACCCAGTCTTCCGTTCTGATCATAATGGGCAATTCCTCCTGCCTTCCTTGTCAACAACCTTACGTGTCTTCCAGCCTGCCAGTCTAAGCCGTACTATTCCCGACCTCTTTTTTATGCTAGCTGTATGATATAGGTCTCTTTACCCCATCTATTTTTAATTTCGCTCTGCAGGTCCAGAGATGACATCTGCATGCATACGCATAACAGTCACATTTGGAGTGACACTAATACTAAAGCTGTGGAGAATTTCTGTAATCAATGAAAGTTTTCTGTAATATTTTGGGTTGGGTTTATTGATAACTTTCTAATGGGGTTATATGTTATGTCCGCACGATTTAATGAACATGTTTATGGTCTTTTTCTTACGTAACTGCTTTCGTAGTTACTTGAAGATGGTCCCAATTAATATTCGGAGAAACACGATCTTTCAACTTGACGTTAAACCCTCACGTTTGGGCTCAAATTGCCCAAATTTTTAAATGTTCATTTTCATTATCGTTGAATAGAAATAGCAGGTTTAATTGCTTGGCCGGCATGTTCCCCAGATATGACCCTAGTTGATTTGTGATTTGGGGTCATATTAAATCAATTGTTTATGAAACACCCATAGAAACAGCAGAAAAATTATTTGCTAGATTTATTCTTGCTTTTGATGATCTTTGAAACCAACCACAGATATTTCGAAGGATTCATCGTTTAATCATTGTGTGTCAACAATTGCAATCCCAAACTTGAACAATTCCTACAGTTTATCACAACCTTTTGCTTAATATCTCGCATTAGATAAAAGAAAAGTTATTGCGTAACCAGAGAAAGTAAATATAACAACTTTCAGTTGAAATTCATTAATTTTTTCCTTCATGCACTATAAGTTATAAACGAAGCATTTATAGATAGTGCTTTTTAAGAAAAAAAAATAATTTCAATGTCCTCTATCAGATCAGAAATAATATTAATAATAATTATAATTATTATTATTATTGTTATTATTATTATTATTATTTATGAACAGAATATTGGCCTTTTCCAAAGAATAAAGTCATTACTCTAAATATAACTATGATTTTTCCTTCGAAAACAGCCTGTGTTTCGAATAAAACAGGAATGTTTCAAGCATTTTGCCCCGCTTTTACTGCAGCAATACGCCGAACTAGCTAAATTACGAAGACACACGTCTCTCGCGAAACATTGCTCTAGCATGCATACGAAAAGGAACAGAGCTGTAAGAATAGAAACTGCATCATACTCCTAACTTGAAATAAGAGTTTACAACCTCTCCAATAGTAGTAGTACTGAGCTAGAGGTTTGGAAATAATCTTGGAGTGCGGGTCATGACAAGTTCTTTGTCTTTAGACAACATACGAGCGTAGGTCCGTAAGTTTCCAGCCTAACCAGTTTCTAGGTATGAAAAAGACAAACACTATATTTCATTTTTCAATAATGTTACACTTAATTGCAATAAACTTCTCATATCTTTGAATTAGCATTTCAACCCCCCCCCTCCAAAATAGTCAGAAGTCTTGTCTGCAAAACGGGCATAAACAGCATCCATCGCTTCTTCGCCACACTTAAATTTCCTTCCTCGAAGGTCTTTTTGAGTTATGAGAAGAGGAAATAGACCCCGGGAGCTAGATCTGGGCTATAGGGTGGACGATCGATCTCCTTGAAGCGACATTTCTTCACAGCTTCCTTTGCAACAAGAGCTGCACAGGCGCATTGTCGTGAAGAAGGCGCACACCATCACTCAGCTTTCCTCGCCTTTTCTCTTTGATAGAAGCACGTAGTCTGTGCAGTAGGCCATCATAGTACTCACCATTTACTGAGGTGTTTCTCTCTTTGAAGTCAATGAAGAGTATTCTTTCACAGTCCCAAAAGATTGTAGTCATAATCCTCCTGGTTGACTGAGTGACCTTGGCCTTTAGAGGCGGTGCTTCGCCAGGTTTACGCCACTCCATTGATATTCTCATAGTAGAGGACCATAGTTTCATTTCCTGTAACAAGTTTGCAGAACTTCTCTTTCGTTGTCACGGCAGAGCTACAAAAATACCTGACAACAATGACTCGCTGCTCTTGGACTGAGGAAAGAAGTCTAGGCTCCCATCTTGCACTAACCTTATTCATGTTTTATGTTCATGAATAATTCGAGGCACTGTAGTTTTAGAAAGGCCCAATCTTTTTCTGTAACCTCCATAATTTCTCCTTCCACAAAAACGAAGCAAGAGTGAACACCTCCAAGGGCCGACCTGCACGCTCTTCGTCTTCAATGCTTTCTCGACACATTCGAAAAAGTTTGGCCCATTCTTTTAATGTAGAATATGAGGGGAATGCTTCCCCTGTAGACCATCCAATCGCTGTTTAATTTCATTTGTAGTAAGTCGTTCTTTTGTGAAGAACTTAATAACAGGTCGATACTCCATTTTGAACATGTCAAAATCTTCTACACATAGCTTTCTTTATGCAACTACATCTGAACAACTGAACACAACGGAGCGGAAGTTACAGCTGCAATTATTTACTTAACAGATAAGGTATGACAACAGATAACGGTTTTGTGAAGGCGATAATCCTTAACGGTGAGGCCGGTAACTTATGGAACTATCCTCGTAAATGAATACATTAGTCTGGAAACAGCCATTTTTTTATGGATAGTCACTAGTGTGTGTGTGTGTGATAGTGGTGTCCTGTCAACACGTGCACACGACTAACAATATTAAGATAGTTTTGTTTGGTTTAATGCCTTTATGGTAGACATTTTGTTTATACAATGCTGAAAACATAAAATGTTTCAGATTTGGAGAAGCTAGCAGTTTATTATTATTATTATTATTATTATTATTATTATTATTATTATTGCTGTTGTTGTTGCTTTTCGATTTTAAAAGTTAAATTTCTTATCATTCAGGTAGAGCTCCAATACACGTCAGGGTCTATTTCACTATTTCGCATGTCTTTTCTGCTGGGGAGAAATAACAATTCTGCATAAGGATTTCCCTGCGGGGATCATGAGCTATCTAAAATTCTCAATTTGCTCTAGTGGAGCCCGTTGATTAGATCCTGCATGTGGTTCCCGAAGGATATGAGGCCGCGGTCCTCCTGGATACGAATGTAAATCATTCGGAGTTGTTTGGTCTCAGGTTAATTAACTAAAGTAAATTAAGGTTGACCTTGTGCAGCAAAGACTAATGAATTGATTCTCGGTAGCAGCTAGGTCGACCTGTACGTATGTAACAGGTTTGCACTGCTTGCCTAGAACTCCGGTTTCTAACCCGAGCTGATGATGACGTTAACACTTTAATGCATGATGGATGGAGCCATTCTGTATTATCGGCTGCTCTCTGCCAGTTAAAACGATATTAATGCTCGCAGTATCGATACGAAGCTTCTCGTTCTCTGCATAGTGAACGTCATACATTATTTTACGTCTCTCTGAGCTAAGCTAGAGACCTTTCTCCTGTAAGGTTTAAATACTGGGGCAGACACGCTCCTGGACATTAATTGGACAAATCAATATCGCAGCGCGAGGAGAATGAAATTAAGGATGCTTTAGAATATGTTATAAATTAAAGCATAACACTAAAAGCTATGTTTTATCGCTGCTGACCGCCACCGGGTGGCGAGGTCGTTAAGCAGCGGGTTCTTGAGGGGGAGGTCTAGGGTTCGAATCCCGCCAGGACCGTCCTTCCTGACTAAGGCTTTTTCCAAGTTTTCCTCAGTGCTCATAAATGGCAAATGCCGGGGAGGTACCCTAAACTTAAGCCTGGAACTCTTCCTTTCTGTAAAAATTCCTTTCCCAATTTATAATTTCATCTCGTGTATCATTAGTGTTCACTGCATGTGGTGCCTCTAATAAAAACAGATGTTAAACACTGTTTAAAAAATCGCTACCGAAGGGAGGATGTTTACTGCAGCAATTCTCCCTAAATTTTCGGCACTGACTAATAAATTAATAATTACTGAGCAACGTTGGTTGCCTTTTTGTTAACCTTCACACTCTTTACTCCTTTACTACTGTAATACTGTTCCGCGCATAATAAAACAATGCATCTGCATTTCATTTTGAATGTTCAGTCCCTTTATTGGCACACTGATAGTTTCACGTGCGTCCATAAACAAGAATAAAGCCAACTTAAATTTGGAAATCTCGGAGTCAATTTCAGGGGGACACGTTAATCAAACTCTGATGAGAGGCAATATTTTTTTTTATTGCAGTTTATTTATTAAATATTATAATACATGGTTTGCAGTGCAGTTGAATCATGGTCACTCTCTCATCTTCTTCTACTCGGTGGCGGCGATGCTGTTAGCTTAAAATAATTTCGAGATCAACGAACATTTTCCAATTCCTTTTCCCGAGAACTTCTAAAGTTCCAAAACACACTGGTATCATCTTACAGCAGGAGTAAACAAGAGAATCAACTGAACACGCCTGTAAATGAACGGTAAGGGAAAAGAGTGAGAGAGGGGAAAATAGGAGCAGATCTAGAAGAGAGAAACAACGGAATTATTTCCAAGTCCAAAGTCTACAAACTTCCGCATCCTCCGTCCTCCCCAAGACTGGTGCAAAAGACGACCAAATTCTTTCTCCTCTCCTAAAAAATCTGGTGTGTTGCAACCGATAGCGTCCCAAACCCTCAGTTTGGTAAAACACTCTTATTTTACACAATTTGCTGATTAGAACCTTTGTACTTCCTCGGTTAAAAATATTTTTCATAAATAACATTATGATTGAAACAATTAAGTTGGTTATCTCAATATTTTTCATTTCATTGTCAATATGTACTTTTATATCCCGAAAATTCCACTTATGCTAATTTCGGGAGTGGCTTTCGTTGAAACATTCAAAATTTACGCCAATTTCGTCTAGCTTTTCTATTAAAGCTGCAAGTAGTAGATACAAATTGGTACACAAAATTGCTCTTTTGGGAAAATATAACGTTTGCACACAAAAATACGTTACGCTAAGAAAAATTGTCTAACCTTCTACAAATGAATGTATACTATCGTGAGCCCAGCAGAAAATCGGTTGCAACAGCGACGTTCAAGGACATGATAAAGGGGCATGGAGGCGGATTTGAAGTACAGATGCCGCAGGCTGGAGGGGGGGGGGGTTGCAGCGTGAGCGGATAAAATTTGCAACAAAAATAATTGTATATTAATATCTCATAAAATCTATAAGAGGTAACCCAGCACTACAGTATTACACGCATAATACCAATTATATAGTGTATAAAACAACAACACTGTGTCCACATGTTACAGCACTGTTTTTACTATTACCGATGCATCTTACTGTGTTACCTTTCCTCAGGACTATATTAATTTTCTGCACGAATGAAAAAATTCTCTATGTATAGTAGCTGAAACAGGATTGTCGTTTGGTTTGCACGGCAATAAGATTTAAAAATTTGGCATTGAATACGATTTTCAAACAAATCTTATAAAGTTGACTAATGATATACAAATGTAAAATAGTCAGAACATAATTAGCGAAATTTGGAAATGTAGCTGTATTATTTATGAAAATTATTGTGAATATTAAGGAATCTTTAAGACATACATGTTAGTTGAATATACGTTACTAGTTTTGCAACCAGGCTAATGATATCCTGTTTATTTAACTTATTAAAACACACTTTAATAATGTAATTTACTAGAAATCAGATAAAATACCTGATAATTTTTATTCTAAGAGCCTTGGTTGATAATTAAAATATGGAATACTTAGTTTTAAAACGATTCATTTATAAATAAAATTATAATTAATGATAAAGTAGTCCAAAATAGTTTTCCTTAATTTTTTTTTCTGATCAGCTTCTCAAGTACTTTTTGAATACAACTTTATAATTTTTAATAAAATTTGTCAACTTATGTTAATAAATATTCACCATTGTTGCAAGAATGAGAACTATATAAGTATTAAGGTAAAAAAAAAAATGAAGTTTAAAATGTACAAAGTATTTAAACCGCTACGAGTGGGTCGCTAAGACGCGGATTCGTGAGCGAGAGGTCTGGGGTGCGTAGATTTTTTTCAGGATTTTCTCAGTCCTCATAAACGGCAAATGCCGGGTAGCTACCCTAAATTTAGTCCTGAAACGTTTCCTTCCTTAAAAATATCCTTTCCCGATTTATCATTTCATCTCACATATCATTAGTGTCCACCTCAGTGGTGCCTCAGTAATAAAAACGATTGTTAAACACTATTAAAAAAAAGCTAAATTTCATTTAAGCACAAAATATAAAATGTATCTTTTAATACGCTGAAGTCCTGCTGTCGTTAGGTTTAAATATACGCTTAAATTATCAAATGCTTTTTGTCCCTCTAAAGAGAGCATCGGAGCAGCACTACTTATAAAGTTCACTTTATGCAAAGAACGCATAAAACTGCGGCATTCTGACTCGTAATTCCAACAGTTTCAGAGTCCATAACATAGTAAGTTATCTCCTATACGCAATGGTTTTTAAAATAATGTACTTAGCATTGCCTGAGCGTGGATGTTTTATGAACTTCCATTCAAATCTTGAGGAAGTGAAAAAGAATTATTGTATATTTCATGATACGATAAAGGAAACGATGCTTCGGTCGACTTAGAAGAAGGACATTTAGAGTAGAGGAAAAGGCGGAAAAAATAAGAGAGAGAGAGGGAGGAAAAAAAAAAAGAGGAACTAAAAATGAATCTAACAGACAGTTGGCAGTTTTATGAACTACGGAGGATTTATAACTGGAAACGAAAGTCGGCTCTCATCTTACATATACACGCGCGCACTCAAGAGTGCCTATCACAACACTAGGCTAGTACTAAAAGCATGTGCTAGATTCACTTCACAGCAGTTTGTATTGGTAGCTGATATTGACATTCTTGACATAACGTTGAATAACATTATTACTATTGTCCATTCATGAAATTGCTTCTCTGCTCAAAGTGAGAGGACATTTTACAGTGATACAGAAGCGTCCACATCCATCGCTTAGCTGATAAAGGCACTGTTCGAATTCGTTTTGGGTAAACTTGTCTAGGTGCTGTTTAACCTTACTGCGAAAAGACCAATATCTGGTAATTTTAGGCGCAAATGGACTCCGCTGCCATCTACGTCCTTGTTAATCAATTCATCGTCTTGAAAACTTGGCCGTTAATATAGTAAGATAAAAAATTGCAATAATTGTCTTGTAGGGAACAAAAGTGTCCTGCTTCGTGTACTTAATATGAACACTCTCGTATTATGTTTTGTTTTTCCCCGAATGCGAACGGCTGTTCACCGACAGTGTGTTGCCCGGTCAGTGAGCTTTTTTTTTTTTTTTTTTTTATTGTGTTTAACTACTGAGGCATCACAGGAAATAAACACATGAAATGATAAACTAGGAAAGGAATTTTTTTAAAGAAAGGAAGCGTTCAAGGCCCTCCGGCATTTGCAATTTGTGAAGACTGAGAAAAACCAGGGAAAAATCTCACGGTCCTGGTGAGAATCGAACCCCGGACTACCCGATCAAAAGTCCGTCCTTAACTTCGGCGGTATTGCATGTTTAGGTTTAGAACATAGGGGAATTACTATGTTACTGCGTTTCATATCACTGTTTGCCATGGTTTTAGAACAATGCATTTTCAATTGCGTGACATTTTAAGAAATCAATAGCTCACTACCGCGCAAAATTTTAAGAGCCTTTCCTGGGGTTCATGCATCTAGCAGATCTACATTTCGTAAAATGATGCTAAAGTTGAAATCAACACAATGTTGGACAAGAAAATAGGACATAGGTATCATGTGCTAACAGAGAAAAGATTGGATTTTATCTCTCTATTACCATGCTCAATTAGAGCATGGTTTCTGAAATGTTTGATATCTATTCGATAGTCTATCGAACCATGATGGGTGACCGAGGTCGTTAAGGTTTTAATTGGATTGATTGATTTATTTATGGACGCTCTTTAACATCTCAGGTCATCAGCGTCCCATTCAACTGAGGGCGTGAAACGGCCGACAAATTTTGCTCAGAGGCCTCTCTTTCAGGCTTGAGGTTCTTTTTCGTGCCATAAAACGACACGGGACCCACGGCTTTACTTACCTTTCGAAGAAGTCATACTTAGGACTTTTACGCCCGAAAAAAAATCCATCGGTCCTGGCCGAGTTCGAACCCGCGATCTTGGGAGTAGAAGGCAAGTATGGTAACCACTACACCACCAGGACCAACACAGTCGTTAAGGTGCCGCGGGCTCGTGAGCGGGAGGCCTGGGGTTCGATTTTTCACGAGGACCGTCCTACCCGATTGGGATTTTTCCCCAGGTTTTCCTCATTCCTGATTAATAGAAAATGCAAGGAAAGCATCTTAAACTTAGGTGTAGAATGCTTCCTTCCTTTAAATATATATATATTCATCTCATGTAACATCAATATGCTTAAAAATGCAATTAATTGCATTAATGAACTTGATGACAAAATGAACGCTAAACACGATGGGAAGTTTGATGAATTTGAAAAGAATATATTAATTGAAGAGTTCGAAAAGATATTTATAATTGAAATGCAATGCCCAAAGTAAAAGATGTTAAGATATCAGCGGACGCAAAGTTAAAGTGAAGGGTAGAGTAGAGTTAAGATTTAATAACTGCATAAGTTCAGTAAATGGCTACGTAGTGGGGCAATTGCCCGAACATTTTGATGTAATTTTAGGACAAGATCGGCTTTTGTAAATTATTATCTTTCAGCTAAAATCATATTTATGACACCTTATAGGGATATTATAGTCAAATTTCCTACAAGGGAAAAAGAAGTTAATTATATTAAGAAACAATTAATACAGCCAGGTTTAATATGTGCTTCAAATTTGGCGTAGTGTATAAATCTACTTTTGGAAGTTTTTTTGTATCACAATATATTGTGTCAAATATTTAAAATCGTTTGACTTAAGAACATTTCTTTTCGACTCAGCTATACAACACGTGACTACAATCTCTTATTATCTATTATCTCACACCTTCTTTTAGAAAGCGCCTTATGATAAAAGTTGCCTTAATTGCGTGTCTTTACAATGACAATACTCACTGCGATAAAAGTTTTAAACGACTGCATTTATGCTGTCCAGCTAGATGTTCACTAGATGTATACGTTTGAATCAGGGATGTCTTTCCCAAAACATTGTCCATAGTCCAACTTATGACCTTTACAAGAGATCGTCCTCTCCACTGCTGATCTGGGTATCTGGAATAGGCGTAAATGTGCATAACTTTAGTACAATAAAAATAAGATGATAAGATCAATTAATAACGTACAATAAGGAAGGGATGACATATACAGGCGTCAAAAATGTATGCACACTTCAAAAGAAAAAACTGTGTTTACATAACAAAATGAATTCACACAGACAGAAAATGATGAGCACTAATCATCTCAGACTTTTACAGTTACAACAGTTGCTCAAAATGCCCACCATCAGCTTCACACACTTCTGAGTATGTTGAACTACTGATTGAGCAACGTTTGCGAAAGTGTCCTCAGCGATTGCAGCACACGCCGTTTCAATTTCTTCCCGAAGTGCTGCCAGTGCAGCTGGTTTTCTACGGTATACGGTACCACGAGTCTCAAATTTGTCTCGAATGCGTGCTATTGTTGGCGATTCTGTTCTATGCATTGCCTTTGAACCTCAACAACATTCTCGGTTTTCCAATACCACTTCAAAATTGCTTTCCGCTGTTCATTTTGTTATAGCAGCGCTAGCATAACGTAATGTGAATCACGTCTGTTTACAGATCATCATACGACAATCTTGGCTTCATTTGTTCATTGTTGATTTACCTGTCACGCAGCAACGCTATCATAATGTATGTGAGTCACATCTGTTTACAGAACACCATACTACACACTACTGTTGTTTTTCGGTCCAACTTTGAAATATATTAAATAGATATCTACTGTAAAAGGGTTTATGCATTTTTTGGTACCCTCGGTATATAGGAATATTACCAACTTAGCAATGTATATATCTATTATGAAATATTGCTAAGTTGGCACTCAGATTTAAGGATTCTTTCAATATAATTACTTTTATTTCTCTCGTTTCTTTATTATTGTAAAATAAGGACATATACTTAAAAACACATATATCTCAATTATACTCAGTATGTCCTGTGAACCACATTGTGGGAAAATAAGTTATATAGTGTGGTTTTTTTGATTCTGTTACTTTGTGATATTCGATTTTGATTTGATTTATTTTCGAACCTTCTTTAACATCTCAGGTCATCAGCGTCCCATTCTATTCAGGGCGTGAAACGGCCAACAAATTTTGCTCAGAGGCCTCTTCTTTCAGGCTTGAGGTTCTTTTTCGTGCCGTAAATGTACGACACGGGACCCACGGCTTTACTTCCTTTCCGAAGGAAGCCATACTTAGGATTTTTACGCCCGAAAAAATCCATCGATCCTGGCTGGGTTTGAACCAGCGATCTTGGGTTTAGAAGGCAAGTATAGTTACCACTACAGCAGCACCTTTATTTTTTAAATATTTAAATTTATATATAGGCTAGGGTCACTAAAGTTTATATTTGTATTGTGTTAATAACATTGTATTTCCTTCCATGTCACGCTCTGCAGATTCTGCTTATCTGCCACCCTCATGGGGTGTGTTGCTTTGTGTCTGATATCCCACCAGCATGCATCTCCAAGTGATTTAAACTGGAGTAGTCTGGGTCCAAATTTTTCTCCATTACAGACTGCATTAATAAATTTGCTTCATAATCACAGCACATTAGAAAGGAGTGTAGGAAACAGCTCAAGTTCTTCAAACATGTATTATTCTAAAGCCATATAAAATCTTAAAACTAGCTGTTTCTTCGAAAACAACGCAAAAGTTGCAGAGGTATCGATGATGAAAAGAATACAGTGTCAGCAAGAAGTAAACAAATAGATCGGTAAAGCGTGGGATGGAGAATTGTGTTTAATGTGAAGGAAAAACATGAAA
Organism: Metallyticus violacea; assembly: GCA_030762175.1. Taxonomy (NCBI): domain Eukaryota; kingdom Metazoa; phylum Arthropoda; class Insecta; order Mantodea; family Metallyticidae; genus Metallyticus; species Metallyticus violacea. The sequence goes on from CM060833.1 coordinate 150,077,200, forward strand.
GAGAGGTAAAGGACCAGAAAAATGTAAAAAAATTCTAAATTTTATCTCACGCTACTTTAGTCCTAGAGTAAACAAAGAGGAAGCGAACATTGTCTCCGCCTCACCGAGCTCTACATTTGTGGACACATATACGCACATCCCAGAGAAATAGTGTTATTCCATTAAACGAATTCTCTGCTATTGAATATTTGGATTGAAGTAAACATAGGATTATTTATTTCAGTATAAATAGCATCAACAGTAAAGCCTCATTAAGCATTATTTACAGCAATTCCACTTCTAGCAAACACGATTGGTCAGTGCTCTTGTACAGTACAGCACAACAATGAGTTCGCACATGCTACGGTTCCTAAACAGATCCTCAAGTGAGGTGAAACACCACGTGATATATGTTTTGTTTATTCAGCTCTTTTAGACAACAGAGCAGTTGATTCCAAACAAGTGTAGCATGTTTTGTGATAAAATATTCATTCTTGCCCTTTGTGACTTACGAGGAATTGGAAATGGGACTTTAAAGTTCACCATTGGTCACATAATGGTTCTTGATGTGTGTCCTTAAGCATAAAAATCCTCGGTGAGTTTTTCTCCCCTGCTTCCACCTTGAAGATAGTGTAAACTCAGCTTGCACTACAGAATTGTGTATGTAAAAATCATGGTGTATCATGAGGTGGTGTATGTATTTATTTTTTGGATTTAAGCCTCCTCAACTGTGCGGGAAAAGGTTGTATTGCCAAAGTTGGCAAATTCTCCCTAACGTGTTTAGTTATATGATATAGGAGGCAAAAGGAGAAAAGAAAAGAATGAATAATTGTGTTAAGTTGACTTTTATAAAAGTGTAAAGAACTTTCAATATTGGGTATTAAAAGTAACCGGTATGAAAATGTGCGATTGGACACATTTTCTGTGATCGGAATAAAGCGTTCCGCCAACTTTAGTTCGTTCATAAAGAACTTTAAGAATGGTTATCGTAAGGTAATGCCCAATGTCTAAGCAACTACCAGAAATCGATATTACATGACTTACGAGAGTAGGTCCATAAGTTTCCGGACTAGCCATTTTATATGTATGATAAAGACAAAAACTATATTTCACTTTTCAATATAGTTACCCATTAGTACAATGCACTTCTTCCATCTTTCAATTAACATTTCAGTCTCCCCTCAAATAGTCAGAAATCACTTCTTCGTCACACTTAAATTTCCTTCCTCGAAGACCCTTCTTGATTTTTGAGAAGAGCAAATGATCACTGGGAGCTAGATATGGGCTGTAGGATGGATGGTCGATCTCCTTGAAGTCACAATTATTCACAGCTTCCTTTTAAACAAGAGTTGTGTGCACAGGCGCGTTGTCGTAAAGAAGGCGCACACCACCACTGAGCTTTTCTCGTCTTTTCTCTTTGATGGAAGCACGTAGTCTGTGCAGTAGCCCAGCATAGTACTCCCCATTTACTGTGGTGTTCCTCTCCTTGAAGTCAACGAAGAGTATTCCTTCACAACCCCAAAAGATTGTGATCATGATTTTCTTGGTTGACTCAGTGACCTTGGTTTTTAGAAGCGGTGCTTCGCCAGGTTTACGTCACTCCATTAATTCTCTTTTGTACAAGGGAAGGATCATAGTACAGGACCATAGTTTCATCTGCTGTAACATGGTTTGCAGAACTTCTCTCTCGTTGCCACGACAGAGCTCCAAAAATGCCTCACAACAGATGACTTTGGTCTGAGGAAAGAAGTCTAGGCACCCATCTTGTACTAACCTTATTCATGTTTAAATGTTCATGAATAATTCCAAGGATGTTGTTTTAGAAAGACCCAACCTTGCTGCTATTTCTGTAACTTTGAGCCGCCGGTCTTCCATAATTTCTCCTTCCACAAGAGCGACGTTTTCAGAAGTGAGCACCTTCAAGGGCCGACCTGCATGCTCTTCGTCTTCAATGCTTTCTCGACCCATTCCAAAAAGTGTGGTCCATTCTTTTACGGTAGAATATGAGGGGATGCTTCCCCATATACACCGTCCAATCGCTGTTTAATTTCATTTGGAGCAAGTCTTTCTTTTCTGAAGAACTTAATAATAGCTGGATACTCCATTTTGAATATGTCACAATCTTCTACACATAGCCTTCTTTATGCAACTATATCTGAATAACTGAGCACAGCGGAGCTGAAGCTACAGCTGCAATTATTTACTTAACAGATAAGGTATGACACCAGATAATGGTTTTGTGAAGGCGATAATCCTTATCGGTGAGGCCGGAAACTTATGGATCTACCCTAGTAATAAATGAGTACAAATTAAAGCACAGAACTTCTGTAATAGATTAAATATTATTAGCTGAGCATGATTATAGGCCTCCGTCACTTCTCTCTCCTCTCTCCCCTTGCGTTTCGACTGCAATCCAATGGAGTTAATTCGGGTAGGTGTCAAACAATGGGTTGGTGGTAGAAACAGAATATTTAAACTCAAAAGTGTGGAACACGTATTAGACAAAGGTTTAAAGAGATTGACGATACGGAACGGAAAAGTTTATTGGCAGGTGGAAGGATATAGAGTAGCAATTGGAGTTGTGGAACATGCCATTAAAAGAATCTTGATTCAAAGCAACAGAGCCAAGAGCAGCGGTAATAATGAATGAGTACTATAGAGACGACATAACTTCAACTTGTAAGAATGGTGAAAGGGAGGAAATTGAGCCGACACTAGATGAAGAATTGCATGGAATAGGAAAACTAAGTGACGATTAATTTTATTATTGAATTGTAGGCAATGTGTGTATTAGTCTAAATACACAGGTTCGTGATAGTCTCTTATGCAGATTGATAACTGCAAGCCTCGCGAGTGCTCTAATATCAAGGGTTGTCCATTACAGAATCTTCCTCATACTTTTTGTTGATCTTGCCCAAAGAAGTCTCTATAGATGCAATGCATCTGTCCCAGCGTTTCTGCCAGTCGTCAAAGACATGCAGGAATCATTTTTTGACAGGTCTTTCAGAATCGCCTCTGCAGCCTTCACCAATGCTTCTAATGATAGAAAATGCCTTACACGAAGTGTTTCTTCATTTCGAGGAAAAGGAAAAAGTCATATTGTGCTAAATCTGGACTATAAAGAAGTCTTGTGACTTCTAGATACTTTGTTTTATAGGTAACATTTTATTTACTGATTCATACGCGGTGGTATTTTAATTATGATAATACACATGTTTGTTGCGAAGTAAACCTAGATAATGTTCATGGGTCATCATACCAGCAACGTTTCTCATTGAATGTGTGGTTAGGGATACTATCCCTACTACTATTATAGGGTGAGCGTCTCATTGGACCATACATTCTTCCAAGAATACTCAATGACGGAGGTACTTTCGGTTTCTGCGGCGGAACCTTCCAGAATTGCTCCAGGATGTTTCCCTTTGAGCAATCGGAGTATGTGGTACATGCATGATGGAGCACCGGCACGCTTTGCTGCTACTGTAAGAAGACATCTAAAGCGGAGATATGGTCCAAGATAGATCGAGGAGGGCCTGTACCTTGACCTCCATGATCACTTGATCTCAATTCTGTGGAGTTATGTCACCTCAAAAGTAAAATCAACAACGTTCCCGTTGATACGATTGAAATACTGAAGCAAAGAATTGCACATTATTGTCAAGAATTCCGAGATGATCTGGGATGTTTGAAAGAATGCGAAACTCACCTACAGAAATGAGCGCAGTATTGCATCCAGATGCAAAGACGACACTTTGACGACGTTAACAGATAAGAGTGTACATTACATAACACGCAACATCCTAAAGTAGATTTATATTCCTTGTTAAGTTAAGCTAACTAGGACGATGTTTTAATAAAGTCAGTGGTGGCTTGTAACCACACACATATGCAATTATCTCGCACATGACCCTTTTGCGGATCCATGTTTATTGGAATTTTTTTCTTTTGTTTTTATTATCGTATATGTTCAACCGTTTGAATTTGAATTATTTCCAACAAATACAACAACATTACAATAAAATTACATATTTCCATTTTTTACAATCATCCAATACCATTATTCATTTTAAATTTTGAATCCTAGTCCCCATTACTTTGTAATCAACCTTTCTGTAATATTCAATAACCAGGCTACAATTCTAATTATGTATACTCCTAATGTATAACAACTAATCACTAAATTCATCTTAAAATCAGGCCACCATGCTTACCACTTTATATACATTCTTAATCGATAACAATGGAACCAATCAGCTAGTTTTCCCAAACTAATACTCATCAAAATACTTTCTTGCTAATTTGCTTGTCAACATTCTGTCCCACTACACACAACTCCAGGTTATTAGTGCATTGGTGACCACCATATTCTGTCATATTTCTCAATTATTATACTTCTAAAGTTACATTTCTTTCTCATTTCCTTCCATCTTCCTCTTCTTCATTTTTATCTAACTTTACCTAACTAGTTCCCTATCATTTTTATATCCTTCTCTCCTTTTACTGTTAAAGTCTTCCTAATTAAAATTTCCCAATCTAACTTTTCCCATTTTTTTATTCCAAACCTTTTCTCTCCATAACTTTGATTGATTACAACATAGCAATAAAACCTCTATTAGTTTCTCCACACACTAAACAATTTCCTATTCTTTATCATATCCTAACCCTTTTAAATTCATTCCTCCAGTTCTAACTCTTCTCTACCTGCCTTATCACATTGTTCTATATATTTCCCCCACCCCACACTATTTTTACTCCTCTACAGTCTCAATGAACTCTTTTCACCCAAACTACTAAATATTTCTTGGCGTTTAATATCTTCTAATTTTCTCTGTTTTGGTATTCCCCGTTTATCAATACTTTTCCTAAACCTATCTGTTGCAATATTTCCTGCTCTTTACGCACCCAGTATACATATTAGGAGGCGGAGATTAAACTAACTTTTCATTAACATTTCTTTTACACGAGAACTGTAAACTGAAAGATTTACTGTCTACTGCGACCGATTATCGGATTTCTAAATAGCAATCTCAAAAGTTAGAGCACATTCTATTCCAGCGATTTTTAATAGTCTTTTTCAACTTTCTGTCATTAAGTTGTTGTAATAAGCTTCTATGACCCGCGGGGTTCTTTCATCTTTAAATAAAAGTTCATACAAAGCCTGCAGTGAAACGTGTACATTTTATTTCATACAACCAATACAGCCAACTGATAGTGCATACATTACGTTATTTTTCGGCATAGTCTCCATATCGGTTTAGACACTTGTCGCTTCGTGGGATGAGTTTGAATATTCTCTCCCGGTAAAACTCCTGTCCTTGCGTGTTCAGCCACGTTGTGGCGAGATGTTCACCTCCTCGTCTGAAGCGAATCGTCGGCCTCCTTGGTGCTCCTTCAAGGGAGGAAAAAGGTGAAAGTCATTTGGAGCAAGGTCCGGGCTGTAGGGAAGGTGGTCGATGATATTCCAGCGAAACTGCTTCAACAGCGTGGTGGTCTTCTGGGCTGTATGAGGTCGCGCGTTGTCGTGAAGGAAGATGATGCCTTCGGTGAGAATTATGCCGTAACGTGATCCTTCTGTTGTCCTGAATCAGCTCCTTCACGCCAGCTGTGTTCATATCTGTTGATGCCGTGCTGGGTCGGCCACTGTGGTCCTCGTCGGTGACGTTTTCTTTACCGGGCGCACACTTTCGACATCATTCTGCGACATGCTGACGAGACATAGTCTCTCCGTAAACCGCTACAAGCTGCCGGTGAATTTCCGCCGCGGTTACACGTTTCGCACACAGAAATCGAATAACGGAGCGGATTTCTTCACGAGATCATTTATTTACCTACAACTAGTACTGCAGGTGGCTGAAACTCTGCACAGTTGCCAACCGCATGTATTAGAATTTCCGCACACTACTAATTTCTCTATGACGGACGAAACTCCAGGAATATTGGCCTTAGTTTCTAAATACTCTTGTAAATAGAAATGTTGAGTAATTTAAAATTTCTAGAATATTTTACCAGCATTATACGTTAATTCTATTTTAACAGAATTGTCTAGTTTCAAAGCTTATATATTTGATAGTGTACAAAAGTGTATTTGGGCTGAAAATGACCTGATTAGGGTTATGACACTCATGTAGGTCATTCGGATGATAAAGAAAATAAGCGAAGATATTAAAATACTTCTAATATTACAATAATAACAACTATAATAATGATATACCTTCTGAAACAAACCTTCAAGCCTTTTTGTCTCTCTAGCAACATAATGTTCTCATTTCCGTTTTATTAGTCCGTTTATTTTCCTCGGTTTAGCTTCATTTTATGTTAAAGAAGTTGTACCTTTCTGGGAAGTTGACACTTACTCATAAGATTAAAATAAAAAGCATATTTACCTCTGTGCATCATCTGCTCAAGCGCTTTCTGAGCTGCTACTGCTGTATGTGTGAGGTACTTCAAAGTTGTGTACATAAAAACGTGAGCCATTCCGAGTGTTTGTGCGCCAAGTCACGGAAAAGGCATTTGTAGCATTACTTGGAAGAACGGCGTGGCTTCACAACACTCGTATTCTACATACAAATCAGCAAAGCCTGCTTTTTATTTCTCTTTAGCCATACATTGTATGAACACTACGAGAGGTAAAATCTTTTCCCCTAGTTATGTGATTGTTTCCTAGTTACAAGTAGGAAGATTATCTTATAAAAACCAACAATTATTTAACAACCCGAGGGTAATTTGTACAGAAAAAATATCTAGACATTTATTGTTTTAATTTCAAGGAAATTGAATATACTTTTTTTTCCCCTCGTCACTTCTTAACTTTTTCTCCATAGAGTCAGTCCCCTTGGAAATTTAGATTCTTGTCATATCTCCAAAACCAATTTAAGTAGGATGTAATAGCAGAGCTGAAGTAAGCAAGAATCCATCCAATGGAATGGAACTGAACTAGAAAAACAATCCTTCGGTCTCTGGAGGAAATATGTTCGTATCCTTGCATATCAGCCTTCTAGCAGGAATAACCAAGAAAATTAATTTGTAAAGGAAAAACATTAAGCTAGTAAAATGTAGCTGCGCAGCTTCTTACGGGGGAATACTGAGGTCTGTGTAAGGACATCTCTTAAGGATAATTTGTTGTTTCTTAAGTCTGAACTAATTGCAAATGACAACAAATTAATTAAATACGCTTTACGAGGGTCGGTCCATTAGTTTATAAGGATTATCGCCTTCACAAAAGTATTATCTGGTGTCATATCTTATCTGTTAAGTAAATAATTGCAGCTGTAACTTCCGCTGCGATGTTTTCAGTTGTTCAGATATAGTTGCATAAAGAAGGCTATGTGTAGAATATTGTGACATGTTCAAAACAGAATATAGAGCTGTTATTAAATTCTTCACAAAACAGGGACTTACTCCAAATGAAATTAAACAGCGATTGGACGGTGTATATGAGGGCATCCCCCTCAAATTCTACCGTAAAAGAATGGGCCAAACGTTTTCGAATGGGTCGAGAAAGCATTGAAGAAGAAGAGCGTGCAGGTCAGCCCTTGGAGGTGCTCACTCCCGAAAACATCGCTCTTGTGGAAGGAGAAATTATGGAAGACCGGCGACATAAAGTTACAGAAATAGCAGCAAGGTTGGGCCTTCCTAAAACAACAGTCCTTCGAATTATTCATGAACATTTAAACATGAATAAGGCTAGTGCAAGATGGGGGACTTCTTTCCTCAGTCCAAAAGCAACAACGAGTCATCTGTTGTCAGGATTTTTGAAGCTCTGCCGTGGCAACGAGAGAGAAGTTCTGTAAACCAGGAGATGAAACTATGATCCTCTACTATGATTCTTGTCCAAAAGAGAATCAATAGAATGGCATAAACCTGGAGAAGCACCGCCTCTAAAGGCCAAGGTCACGCAGTGAACCAAAAAGATCATGTCCACTATCTTTTGGGACTGTGAAGGAATACTCTTCATTGACTGCAAGGAGAGGAACACCACAATAAATGGGGAGTACTATGCTGACCTACTGCACAGACTACGTGCTTCTATCAAAGAGAAAAGACGAGGAAAGCTGAATGGTGTTATGCGCCTTCTTCACGACAACTCCCCTGTGCACACATTTCTTGTTGCAAAGGAAGCTATGAAGAAATGTGGCTTCAAGGAGATCGACCATCCACCCTACAGCCCAGATTTAGCTCCCAATGACTATTTGCTCTTCTCAAAACTCAAGAAGGACCTTTGAGGAAGGAAATTTTAATGTGACGAAAAAGTGATGGATGCTGTTTATACCCCATTTTTGCATACAAGACTTCTGATTGTTTTGGGGGGGGGGATTGAAATGCTAATTTAGAGATGTGAGAAGTGTATTGCAATAAAGAGTAACTATATTGAAAAGTGAAATATAGTTTTTGTCTTTATCATACTTAGAAAATGGTTAGGCCGGAAACTTATGGACCTACCTTCGTAACTTAGTGTACAAAAAAAACACAAAAAGTCGGATGTACCGTGGTGAACGTATGTTTCTTAGTTACTAAATGTGGAAGCACGTGCCTATTATGTGCCACAAATATTTGAATAGCTATTTTGTAACTGAATTTTGTTCCCGTTGAATTTTCTTCATTGGTATATTTTCTATGTAGCTTTCTAGGTACAAGAGAAATTTTACTCATTACTCAAAATAATTATTTAGTACTTAAACATTTCTATAAAATTGGTACATTCCTATTTGCTGAATGCTATAAGTTTCAGCCCAATTTGCATAATTAATTATTTAATATTACATTATCGACATTTTTCAATATATTTCGTATGATAGTTCTTACGGTGAGAGTTTAAAAGTGGTTTTGTAGTTAGTTTTATGGGAAACATGGCAATATTAATCTTCATTATTTCCTTCTGTTTTTGTTCATTTATACATATAGAATTTGTATTTCCTTTCAGTTATTTTTCCACGTAATATTCCTATTAGATACTTATATCTCCTTGCATTTACAACAAATAAAGTAATGACTTGAAATATCTTGTAGTGAAAAGTTTATTTCAAATTATCTGTACGGAAACCTATTAGGAAAAAAAAATTAATCAGTAAAAGAATGATTCATAAGACGAAGAGTGTAAAAAGCGTACCTCAAAACCAGTTTAATTATATCCTTGCCGTAAAATGTGACTAAAGAGCTCCTCGTTTTCAAATTATTTTCTGCTTTATCTTTGGAAACAGATGAAAATATGATAATACCAAATTCGAACGTGAAAGAATGCGTCCCGACGAACAATCTAATAATAGTAACGCGGAGAGACATGCCGACAACTCTGCTTTACAACCGTACACACATATGCATGCAAACAAAAGACAGTGCAGGTGTTTCGTGAAGACAGATTGTGCTTGACTTTGTTGGGGAATGAATACGATGCAGCTTCATTGCCAATCGTTTTCTTTCGATACTTCGTCTGGCCATAAAGAGGATTACTCACCACTAAAGCCAAGTACCCATTGTGCCTATCCTTGAGCACCCATGTACGAATTTTACGATACCGCAAATGTTCAGCGACTTCTTCGTGCGAGACAATTCCGTACTTGTTCGTGCATTTCGCTAATCCTCGATTCTCCTGAATAATGTGATGAACGTTTGTTTCAATTCAACCATAATGACAAAAGAGGACATATTGCTTCAATTTTTCTTCCATTTTTTTAAAGTTAATCACAGTTTCCTCACACTGACCTCGTTGTAGCATCTCCCGCATAGACGAATGAATTAATAGTGTTTAACGCCCGTTTTTACTACTAAGGCAGCACAGACGGTGGACACTAGTGATACATGAAATGAAATATTGTTTTATGGAGGGAAACGTTCCAGGGCTAACTTTAGGGTACCTCTCTGGCATTTACCATTTATGAGGACTTAGGAAAACCTGGAAAAAACCTTAGTCAGGGAGGACGGTCCCTGATTCGAACCCCAGACCTCCCGCTCATGAGTCCGCGCCTTAACGATCTCGGCCACCCGTGACGGTGCCTGCATAGACGGCAGTATCAATAGACGTAATGTTTTGTATGTATTAAAAAAAGAATAACCGATTGAAGTTTGCTGTCAGTACGATTATCAATTTGCATGTTCACATTCAACAACCACTACACTCAGTAAATTAATATTTACTATCCAACAACTTCACCAGACGAGTGTCTGCACAAAACAAAAGACAGTTAATGGCGGAACAATTTTGCTATCCATATGTAAAAACGTTCTTTACCCACTTCACTTTATGGCTCATCCTTTAGCTGAATATTTATTTTTTTTACAATGGAATTCCATACACATAATTTTGAAACAAACTTTCTAATACAAGATATTTCAAATCATTACTTTATTTGTTGTGAATACAAGAAGATATATAAGTATTTAATAGAATTATTACGTGCAAAAATAAATGAAAGGGGATACTAATTCTATATATGAACAAAAAGAAAAGGGAATAAACAAGACGCTGTGTTTCCCACAAAAAACAAAAAAACAAAAATACAACTCTCACTGTAAGATAGTGAAATGTTTCTTATCTTCATACGAAATGCGCGGAACAATTTCGATAACGGCACATTAAATATTTAATTATGAAAATTGGATTGAAAACTATATCCTTCAGCAAAAGGGGATGTACCCAATTTCTATAAATATTTAAAGAGAGGTGTTACACGTGATTTCAAAATAATTGTTTTAAATAATGAGTGAAATTTCTGTTCTACCTAGAAAGCAACATAGAAAATAAACTAATAAAGAAAATCAACCTAAAAAATCCAATTACAAAATAGCATTCAAATATTTGTGGCACATGATATGCAGGTACTATCACATTAAGCAACTAAAGAGCACATGTTCACCAGACTTTTGTGGGGTTTTTTTTGTAGTACACTAAGTTAAATCGTATTTAATTAATTTGTTGTCATTTGCAATTAGCTCAGACTTTAGAAACAACAAACTATCCCTAAGAGATGTCCTTACACAGAGCTAGGATTCGCCCGTAGAAATCTCCGCAGTTACCTTTTACTATTTTCCTTTGCAATTGGATTTTGTTGGTTATTCCTGCTAGAAAGCTGATATGCAAGCATACGAAAATATTTCCTCCAGAGATCGAAGAATCGTTTTTCCACGTAGAGGCAATACTTCAAGTTCTGTGCCCATTTCACTGGACGGGTTCTCGCTTATTTCATCTCTGCAATTACATTCGAAATCTTATTTTTGTTAGACATTGTTCCAAGGTGATATGAGGAACGCCAAAGACGTTGTTGTTTTGTAGCTTCTCAATTCTTGTAAGCGCATGGCAGAAATGATTTCTGTTCTTACTTTGAATCCCAAAACGTTTTCTTCAGCACCTGTAAAGTGATTTGTTAACGTTCTACACTTCCATTACTGACTCTTATCCGGGGTTTAGAGCAGGCCAGGATGTAAACATAATATCTTACTCCGTTTTGAGAGCTTTGTTTTTATTTATAGCCTTTGAAAATGGTTATTGATTTTCAAATTTTTAATGCCGGGACTCTCATGATTTTAGATTGGCATAGCACTAAACCGAATGTCATATCACCAAATATTAGTAAAGTGCTTTTAATGATAGCTCTTAAAATTGCATGATTATATCCTAGTTCTAATGATAAAATACATAATTACTAAAATGGTGTTTTAATTATTTAAATGGAGAATAATGTTAAAAATGTATTTAATTATTTATTTGGAAAAATGCATTTTATTATGCACTGCTCATAAACTAGAGGTACACATGTTTATATCATTGTTTCCAAATAAATTTTTTGACAGTTTATAATTATAGCTTGAAGAATTGGTAAAATTGGAATAGGCATTCTAACAAACAATTGCTTCACAGATTAGAAATACGAGCAAATTATTGATTTTTTTATTGATTTATTTATGGACGCTCTTTAACATCTCAGGTCATTAGCGTTCCATTCAACTCAGGGCGTGAAACGACCGACAAATTTTGCTCAGAGGCCTCTCTTTCAGGCTTGAGGTTCTTTATCGTGCCGTAAATGTACGACACGGGACACGCGGCTTTACTTCCCTTCCGAAGGAAGCCATACTTCGGGGTTTTACGCCCCGAAAAAAATCCATCGGTCCTGACCGGGTTTGAACCCGCGATCTTTGGTGTAGGAGGCAAGTATGATACAAATTATTGATACAGAAAACAAAATTGGTATACAAAATTACATTGTTTAGTAACCAATGTTTCTATGGTTATTTCAGCACTCAGTACTAGTGTGTCTTTCGTGAGGTGCGATGACTTCATAACATCCGCGTGGCGTGTTTCGCACTAGCCTCCTAATAAACATTTGTGGAACTCTCTCCATTCTTCAGGGAGTGCATTTGTGAGTTCTCCCAGGTTCTGTGGCACAGCGAGACGCTCGCGAACAAGTTTTACCCACAGATGCTCAATCGGATTGAGACCAGGACTGCATGCAACCCCGAATTTGGCATTCTTGCAGGATGTCTTTGGTATTTCGTGCTGTATGTATCATGCATTTGAAGAAAATTAGGATCGATACAATAAGCAAAGAATTTGACAAGTTGAAGAATAATATCATTAATGTAAACATCAGATTCGTGCGCTGTGGGACAACAACAAGCTCTGTCCGAGACTCAATAGTAATGCCAGCCCAAACCGCCTCCAAATCTGTCAAGTTCAACAATGGTGGCTGGAGTAACAAGTTCACCAGGATGTCTCCATACACGTGTACAACCCTTCAAATGAAAGCTTGACTCGTGTGTAAGAGAACAGCCTGGCGGAACTTCAATGGAGATGATTCTGAGCAAATCTCAGCCAGTCTTCCTTGTGTTGATGTGTCAAACGAGGAGCTTGAAAGGGGATTCTAGATCTGAACCCCACATTTCTGTCTGTTTCTTACAGTCTGATCAGAGTTCATCACTTCAGTTGTTTGTAGATCTCTGGCTGTAGATTTGCGTCTGATCAAAGCTGATAGGACCAGATATCTATCCTGTACCTCTGTTGTCTTCTGCTTACGCCCTTGTCCGGTCCCCTGTCTCTATATGTCGGCTCCAAACCCTAGGGATGATAGAAAGACTGACAGGAAGATTCCTGGAGACAAAGCAAATGCAATGCCATTCAATCCACGAATTGCGACTGCGATTGATATTTCATTCAGATGTTTCGTTGCTCTCTATTAGCCTCAGAGAGCACAAAATAATTTTTTTCTACCACAGATTTCTGTTAAAACCGGTCCCCCCTCAAAAAAAAAGAAATCAAAAGGCGCTGACTTTGATTTCAAAGGTTCTTGAAAATGCATTAATTTATTCAAAGAAAAACTAACAAATTCTAGTTTTAAACAATACTCCAAAAATATAACACCCGCCTTTTAAAAATTATTCTATCAGTTTTTCTTTTGGAGCTTTTATTTTAACACGTATTTCCCTAATTTTTTGAGCAGTGTGTATTAAAGTGATTAATTATTCTTAATATAAGCCTCTGACGTTTATGTACGTCACCAGGTAGCTTTCTAAAGGTTCTGGCGGGTTTGATTTCTCCTTGTTCTGCTAATTCTTTCGTAGTTTTTCCGAATAGCATTGGAGGGTAGTAAGAGAGAATTTGACGCCATGAAGCAAATTTGAAAACATTGCGAAGAAAAATATGTTAAAACAATCTTTATGACTCAATGTAATAAGCATATATATAAGCAAAGAGCTATAGTGAAACAACCACGCCGCTACTAGTTTCTTTTGTCAAATTGGCAGGCGCGTGCACAACCTAAAATGGAAAGGTTCGGTCTCACTTTAAACCGTCCAGTAAAATACTCACGAAATCTAAAAACCTATTTTAAACTATCGCGTCTGAAATCCTAAAATGGAGCATGTACTAGGCCTGGATCATAAAACGAAGAAAAAACATGTAAGATATTCTTCATTAATGCATCTATACGATTTATTTGTGCGCATTAAAACATATCAATGGCATTACATGCTTGTCAGTTTACCTTAATAATGAATACAAATCTGGCTGGATCGCGTGTAAAGTAGCCCTCAGGAAATTAAAATATCCGAGCTATCAAATTATAAGAAATAGTAAATAGTAAACAACACCATTTCAGAAATAGAAAGTATCAGCAATAACACTAATATTTGTAGGTGGTAATATGGGAGTTTTGCAGCCTAAACTATATAACATTTTTAAATTTTGCCAAATGTTTAGATAGTTATCTGCACTGAGCAAATACAGAAACGAGGAAACCCAAGGAAAAAACCCCAAACTGCTAAATCCAATCGTCAATTATTTTGTACTCCTCTGCCAGTTCTATTCAGAAATCTATGGAAGTGGGAAGGAAGGAAAAAAAAAAATAAAAACATGTGCTTTAAACGTTACCTGGCAACTGGTGAACGCAACGTGACTTATATTTGACGGAGATAAAAGTGCAGCAGCAAGTAATGTTCTTCCACTGCAAGCGTTTGACGTAACACTTATTTGACTTGTATTATTAACATGATGGAAAGGCTTGTTGAAACAAATACATATTTCTATGTCTAACTCAACGTGTTTTTAATTTTAACGACTTAATTTAGACACACTTAAATTACCCTGATGTATCTTTTTATGCGTTCATCTAAAGTAAATCTTTTCTCACATAGATAAGTTGTGATAAACATGAACATAAATGCTACAAAATTTTCAGAAATTACAACATATTTATTTCACCTCCCCAGCCAAGCTTCTATTAAATCTATTCTCTTGAAATTGTTCTTAAGAATTCTATCACAGCTGAACTGAATAAGTTCATCTTATTTCCCTCTTGTCAGGGCGAAGGCAGAATGTCTCTTAGAGATGGATTTTTTTCAATTTGACTACGTTGATGGACCAATTAACGGAACTAGTAGCAAAGGACTATCAGATAAGGTCTTTCAGACATAAATTATTGATTAAAATGGGTAACTTGTCCCATTGTATACCTATTTAGAACTTTTATAATGATCTAAATACACTGTATGTATTCAGTTTGAAGCACATATTCATTTCATGCAAAGAAACGCATATTAATAAAAATGTACGTAAATAGCTGTGCCAGATACGTGGTTTTGAAAATAATTGGTAAAAAATTAAAAATGTCAAGTATCCCAATGCAACAAAAACGTAAATAATAAGAAAAATAATTCAATAAACACTATATTAGAATGCACTAAAATAATTTCTGCGCACAAATTTATTTAAAATAACATTTCAGTGGTTAATAATGGCATAATTATTGCTAATGGATGTGACAGTTACTCCCACCCAGGCATGCCCAAGGGTATATGCCTTTAGATAATGTTAACAATAATAATTATTAAATATATAGCCTGTAGTAACAAACAGAGACATTTCATATATTATGAAAATGTATTCATGAATACCGTGACGTATGACTCTATGACAAAGGGAAAAGTTTGCCTTTTGTGTCATATTTTGTGCTTCTTCTGCTGATAATGGCTAGAGCGATGGGTCTCTCTATTGTAACAAAGCTAAGGGCATGCAGGTGGCCGAACAATAGATACTTTTGTATCTTAGTTGCTGAAGATGCTTCAAAATTCGTTAAAGGTAGAAGGGGAACAAGTGTCGGCGACGAAGTCGTTACATCGTATGATCAGGAGCTCTCCAATAAGGTGCCAAATAGGTGATGAATTTAAAATAAGCGCGTTGGGGAGCTGAAGAGCTCACAAATAGTACTGAAATATTTCAAAGGCTCAGGAAGCCGTGGGCGCTATGCTGTAATCCCCGCGAGATTTTGTAACCACGTGGTGACGTTTTGGATTTCATATATATATAGTTGATTAAATATTTCAATGCGTTCAATGAAACAAGGTTGTATGATTTAAACCACCTCTTTCCATTTCCCTCCTCCCGTGACCAATAATCGATACGAAAGCGACATCGGGCCCCTGAACAATCCGGGGTATGAAGTGGGACCCTCGGTCCAACAACAACATCAACATCTGCTTATAAATACCGCTTCATGGAATAAAGAAGTGAAATTAAAAGTATATTATTGATTCGTTTCAGTATTTTGTAACTATAAAATTATTTTTCTCCTTTACTGTGAAAATTAATGTTAAATAGAACAGCTTTTATTGTGTATTAAGTAAAATTCCAATTAATAAGAAATCTTGCACATTCTTAAAAGGTATTATAAGCTATTTAGTTCTAGCAACTAAATAATGACTTTATCTATCAAAAAGATATTCATATAAGCATACGTTAAGAACAACTAAGTGTTATATTTTATTCTCGGTCATATGGGAAATCATTTTTCTATTAGAACTGAGTGGGTGAAATATGCAGAGGAACAATTCTGTAGTGGTGCACCTCGGGGGCCAGTAAATCCTGACTCTCGCGACAACCCGGCGCAGTTCTGCGAAAGGGAGCTGGCTGCTCGCATTTAAATTAGCAAATTACAGCGAGGGAGGGAGTGGACGGAATTCCTTGCGTATCAGAAAACATATAGTTCTTCCCCACTTTGGACAACAACTCTCAAAGAAACTCTTGTTTACTGTATAGCCCTTGTACAAACAGCTACAGATAAATACACACTAAGCTGTAGGCTATTATAAGTTATGCTATTGATTTCATTAAACAAAATTGACACCCTTTCTGAACCAAATGTCCTCAATTCATCTTCAGCTTAAACTATTTGAATGGTGGTTTATAGTTGGTCTGGTACCTGCTTTGTTCGAGTTCTTCCTATGCATTATGTTAGCTCACGCAATGCTGTACAGCTCCACTACTGAATGCCCCATGAAGTGGAGGTAATTACATTCCTGTACTTTTGTATGCTGACGATTTAATCCTTTTATCTGTAGCAAGAAATAGTTTGCAGAAAGCATTCACATCCTAGAAGAGTGTAGCCTAAAATGGAGTATGGTGGTAAATGTTAACAAAACGAAAACTTTGATTTTTAAAAATGACTCTTTGTTTGACAGGGATGAAAAGTGGTACTACAGTGGACAAGATATAAAAAAAAGTTAAACATTTTGATTATTTAGGAGTAATCTGTAATATGAGGGAGAAATGGAATAAGCATTCATTGTTAATAATTATAGAGCACGAGATCAATTAAATGAGATACTACGTGTTCTGATTGGCGTTCTAGATATACCAGTAGCCACACTAGAGAGGATGTACGATACCATGATTAAGTCTACTCTGCTATATGGAAGTGTAATATGAGATAGGGAAGAGCTGAACATTTAAATAAAATTCAAGCCGATTTTTGGAAAATTCTCGTCAAACTGTGGGTTTTTAACGGTGGTGGATTGTATTGAAGATACGGTTAATAGTAAAACAAGGATGATGAAATACTGGCTTAGACTAATGCACAGAGGCCAGTTCACTCTTCGCGCTAAATGCTATAGACACCAGATGTTCTGCAGAGGTGGGAAGACGACTCAGAGGAAGTATGGAAGAAGGTTAGAACAAGGCTAGAGGATATCAGCAGGCAGGAAATTGAGATAAAATGTAGCACTAAAGTCTTCTTGAGCTTACCGAATGAAATTTAATTAACCTGAGGTAAAGAGATATAAATGCTTGTTCTATGGAGAAAGGCGAGACCAGGAATGGTCTGGTTCGGATTAGGATATTCGAAGAGTCAAAAAAATAACGGATAGTACAGGTGGGAGAGTCTTCCCATTTTGTGGAGGGGATTAGGAATGGGTACATATTCTGGCAGAATGTACTGATTGGGAACGACTGAGAAAAACGCTGTTTCCTGAAAACTTTTTAAGGATGGCATGCTGGGGCATCCGTTTGCGAACAACGCTAATTGATTGAATATGGATGGATATTTTCCTAGCCAAAATGCGCGAAGCTAGAAACAATTTGTCTGATTAGAACGCCATAACTAGTGCAACTATAAATAAATTGTAAAATGTTTCATTAATATATCTATAAATATCGTTATTTCCACTATTTTAGTATTTATTTATTTTATTATTAATATTGTTTTATTTGTCCCTCTTTCTAATTTGTGTATTATACTTAAGCATGTACGGTCTACGGCCCAAGCATAAAATATATTTATAATGTGTATATGCTATTTTAAAACAATAAAGATACTACCACTACTACTATTAGATTGTACCTTGAAATGCGTTGGAGTAAACTTTCATTAATAACTCATAAAACTAACAATTTCTGGATATATGTTTATATGGATATTTTTCTTGTTTTGGTAAACTTGCAATTAATACTCCAAAACCAAGGATTTCTGAACATATTATAACTTTTTCTCTTGTTTTGGTGTGAGGAACCCTCCACCAAAGTTTGTAAAAGTATTTCCGAAACTTTCTGTATAAGAATGCATTCTCTTTTTGCTATTAATCCATATTCAATATAAGACTGACAGCAGTGTTGTCCAGTCAGCATTTAGAGTGCCTAACCTGAGAAACGGCCTCATATTACTTTAATGCTAACAGATACCGATGGATTTCATAAAGGGAATAATCGGGTGCAGGCATATATGGCCTATCTTCAAGGCCCAACTTCAGTAGAAGCCTTGGTAAATATTACACAGTTTTTCAGGCAGAAGTATTTACTATCTTGAAATGTGTTTATGGAGGACTTGAGAGGGGTTATCACCAAAAACGAATTCTTATCTTCTCAGACAGGATATCGTAAATGTTATTACTGAATCTCTTTCAAAAATGAATATGAAGTGTGCCCCCCTACTCAAGATTTAGTCCAGTGTGAATTTTTCCTTTGCTGTGCATTTTCTTGAGTAGTTTTAATGCCCGTTTTAACTACTGAGGCACCACAGGCGGTGGACACGGATGATACAAGAAATGAAATGATAAATTGGGAAAGGGTATATATAATTTTTTTTTTTTTTGGAAGGAATCGTTCCAGGCCTAAGTGTAGGGTATCTCCCCGGCATTCATCAGTCCTGGTGGTGTCGTGGTAACCATACTTGCCCTCTAAACCCAAGATCGTGGGTTCAAACCCGGCCAGGATCGATGGATTTTTTCGGGTGTAAAAATTCTAAGTATGGCTTCCTTCGGAAGGTAAATAAATTCGTGGGTCTCGTGTCGTACATTTACGGCACGAAAAAGAACCTCAAGCCTGAAAGAAGAGGCCTCTGAGCAAAATTTGTCGGCCTTTTCACGCCCTGAGTTGAATGGGACGCTGATGACATGAGATGTTAAAGAGCGTCCATAAATAAATAAAATGAACAACAATCCCCGGCATTTGCCAGTTATGAGGACTGAGGAAAACCTGAAAAAACCAGTTAGGGAGAACGGTCCTGGCGGGATTCGAACCCCAGACCTCCCGCTCGCGAGTCCGCGCTTAAACGACCTCGTCCACTCGCGGCGGTTTGCTGTGCATTAAATTAGTGCAGACCGCCACGGGTGACTGAGGTAGTTAAGTAGTGGACTTGTGAGCGAGAGATCTGGTGTTCGAAATCCACCTGGACCGCCCTCCCTCACTGCGGTTTTTTCCAGGTTTTCCTCAGTTCTAATAAATGGCAAATGCCATGGAGGTAACCTAAACTTAGGGCTGGAACGTTTCTTTCCTTAAAAAAAAATCCTTTCCCAATAATCATTTCATCTCATGTCCACAGGCGGTGGACAGGTGTCCACCGCCTGTGATGCCTCAGTAGTAAAAACGGGCGTTAAACACCATACAAAAAAGTGCAGCTCGTTGCACGGAAATATGACAAATCTGCAGGCGAACGTGCTTTTGTTCGGAAATCAACAGTCTTGCAACCCACCTGCACAAACACTTCTCATATGCATCGTTTCAGTTGCCAATATGTGCGTAGCACCCATTGACTTTTTCAGAAATACTGTAAGTATTGTCAATGTTGTTCGATTAGATTCTCTCATAATGTCAGCAGTGGTGTTGATATTTTTCTCCGTTAGAGTACAGTCTGGATTGAAATTTTCTCCATTCTTTAAACATTTTAAACCACCTTTGAGTTCTGCTATAGGGAAGAACAAACTCCACAGAAGTCTCCTGTAACATTTCATAGGCCTGACCTGAAGAACTATTAAGACAAAAACAGGATTTCATAGCAGCATATTGTTCATCGCGTGTCGCCTACATTTTACTGTTGGCGGAACTGAATCTGTCTCAACTAGCACAACTCTCATATTTGGAAATTGGAAGTGACACAATGAAACTACATTGCCGAGAGCTGGAGAGATGATTAGTCAGAAGAATGTGTTAATAACGTCCAAGAATTCATTTTTCCTTTTGTTAATGCAAAGAGATGGACCGACTCTAAGTATTTGAATAGATGATTATGCACATACAGTGCTTAATGTTTTACTTTACAGATGAAGCCCTCTACCTTCAAACGTCGCTATACATCTCTCTAACTCCCATTACGCATTAACTTAACAAAATTGTAAAATAAACTTTTAGTACGAAAACTTATGCTATAAAAGTTATAATATAATTTACTGCACAGCCCTCGTTTGTACACAGTTCCATTAATTTGCATACCGTTCATCAGAAACTAAAGTTTTTTTATGTTTGTTTATTGTAAAATTACATTCCGTATATATAGTTTCAACATGATGGGTCGCCAGCACATTTTGCAGTGAATGTTAGGGAATACTTTGATGAACAGTTTGGACACCACCTTTAACTCCGAGTTTTCTATTGAAATCAGCTGTACTGTAACTGTTTTACTTTCGAGGTTAAAAATTCATTTCTTCTTTCTTGTATTTTAGTATTATATTGAAGGTAGGTAAAGTAAAAGCGAATCTGAAAAGTAAAATTATTTATGAAAAAGAATAATATTAAACATTCCAAAAGAGCCTTGCTATAATATTCGGAGAAAATATCTGCCACACAAACAAAGAGAGTAAAAATGAATTAAGTGTCACCACGTAAAACAAGGTCACTGCAGTTTTTTTTTAATTCTGTTGCAAGGTGAAAGCAAATTCGTTAAACTCTTAGTTCAGATTTCCTTGTGTGTTAACATTTTGCCAAAATGCACATACATTAACGCCAGGTGAAATATAGTTAATGCTATCAGCATAGCTAGCCGTACTTCGGAAAAATATTATCATGTGCATATGTTATAAACATTGATCGCGTTTTAAACATTTTCCATAGAATGGGTATTCCAATGCTGCATTAAAAATGGCTGCTAATGAATGCATTTGTAAAATCGAATATTTATTTTGCTTTAATATTTGAATACAAAATAAAATATAAATACAAATTTTCATTCAAACAGTATTGAATGTATAATTATATTCACATCATATGAGAGCAGACGAGTATACCTATTCATGAGCAAGAAACAGAAAAAAAAAAATACAACTATAAACGAAAAAAAAGGGGGGGGAATATACGTTTCAATTTGATATGCGCAATATTTACGTAGATTATAAATATCTTCTTACCGATGGCATAGGTAGACGGATTAATACAGGTTTTAAAAATTACAGTTAGGACCCTAATTTATATACAAATAATGTCTTTTTAATTAGTATTTCCCTAAAACAATTTGAAATATCTCGACCGGGGATCGACAATTATATATTTCAAATTTTATTTTAAATAAAGACACGTATTTAATGAAAAAAATATTTGAATAAGTATTTTCAATAATTTTGTTATAAATACACATTTTATTAATTTTTTGTTATTTTCTTTGAAATTTCACGAGGATATTTTTTTTTTTTCTTTTTAAAGGAATGAACACAGGAAAAATAAAAAGTAAAAACATTTGAGGTGGAATTTGTGAGCTGCCGCTCCCAATTAAATTTGAGCTATTATATTAATTAATTTTATATAACTTTTCTATTTTAATTATGATTACAATGTCATTTTTATTTTTTGTACTTGTGTTCATGCGTTGTTTGTAAAATGTTCTGGATCAGAGAGCAGAAAGCCACCCTAACTATAAAATCTGACCTGGAAATTTCTGTCACCTATTGTCAACAGTAAGTATTCTTGTATATGATACAAGCGGAACGCTGTTACTTGAAGGAATTCCTAAAGCATGGTCCGTGGAATAAGTGTTTGTATATTGTTTGAAAGCTTTGTTGTTACTATAGTAGGCAAGGAATGGTGTAATAAAGCTATTCCAGCTACGGGAATAAAATGACAGGCCGATAACCTCTTGAAGTGTAGAAACTATCTGTATATGTGTGTGTGACATGCTGAAAGTCACGTACGCGTTAGTAACCAATAACATAGCAGAAAAGGATCGAAGGGAAATATTTTCCAATAGTAACGCGGAGTTGAGAGAGATTATTTTGGATTTTTTTAAAAAAATATTTAAAAGAATAAAGGGAGCGTCAGACAGACTGATCGACCCCCCACGTAAACTTATGCTTACTATTTTGGGGCTCAGGACCAATATTTCACCAATTTTGGCGGTTCTTGGCCAGAGGTAGCTTCTCAGTTAGCTCAGTTAGTTAGTGAATGTTTATTATTACGGAACCAGTAGCGTGTCTTAGTTCGATTAGTCTTGTCAAGTTGCATCAATAATTGCAGCAATATCAGTTTTATTGAGTGAACAATAGGAAGTTTTGCGGTTATCAAAGTGCGTCAGGGCATCACTATATAATCGTCACAGTTAATGCAAAAGTGGCACACGCAACAAGAAATTCTCCAAGAACTAACGGTGTCTCATTAAGTGGAACAAACTTTGATAATAAATCGTGCTACATATCATAACACTACTATCTTGTTAACCATCTCATTCCTTCCCCTGTGGTATCAAGAAGACCATAAAAATATCCAGCCGTGGCAAAACTATAAGTCAAAGGTAATAATAATATCGCCGGGAAAGGAACAACATTATTCCTGAGAACCAATCAATTAAATTAATTCCCTTTCCATAAATCATCCCTATCACACGTTATCTCAATAATTCCGCTGTAAGTTATGTTGCAAGGAAAACCTGCAGGATATGATCATTGAAAGGCTCTAACTTCACATTACCAGATAGAAAGAATAATTTATAGTATCTAACAGTGAGAGATTTATAATCATTTATTAAACAATAAGAATAAATATATAAATCACATGTAAAATGCATTAATTTAGAATAATAAAAATTGTTATTTAAAAAAAAAACTTAAACATGCAAATGGGGTAAACGTATTTCAGCAATACATAGTTTCAAAGTATCTAATATTCAAATAGAAGTTTTGAAAATGTGAATTTAGAAACTTTAGATCTGTAATTCTTTGCCACATTTACCAATTAAACATTACAGGGTTTGTTAGCAAATAACGAATAGGGCACAAAAAATATAAATTCTCCTGCTATAATAATTAATAAGACTTTTAAGTTCATTCCTGTGGTTACAATTACTTCAATATCTTGGCTTACAAATGCGCGTTCCTTCCTGATCAAATATATAACAAAGTTAACTTTAAGCCACTATTGTCGCGTAACAAAGGAGGGCAAAATATTGTCCTTCCGTTACGGAGAGGGTTGAGATGCGCATCTCAAAAAATTTGAAAAGGGCGAAATGAGCAACTCGTAAGCGCGTAGGCAAGGAACATAAAACAAAGTATAAATATGTTGGAGAAGATGATTTTTTCTAGAACGCAAGTTTTCTCGTCGCCCCGTTTACAGAGGCTGTTGTACGCTCCTCGATTCTTGTTTCTATAAACAACACCAACGCTCTGACCAGCACTTTGAACCACAATCCGCCTTTGATGACTTTATTTTAGCAGGACTGTATTCCGAACTATTGATGTGATAATATTTAATAGGGGGATCTTGATTTCATAATTTTAAAGGCTTTAATTATTTTTTTTATTTAATTATTTTTTTCTGTAACAAGCGTTCTTCCCCAGAAGAAAACGTTTTTCCCGAAGACTGCTCCTAACCAGAAGTAACTATTTAATAATGCATCCCATCGTACTCAAATGACAAATAGGACGTAGTTACAGGCTCTTTTTACCATCTAGGTCAGTTTTGTGTTGTCCTATGGCAATGCATTCTTCCTGTATACTTTTCATTGATGCAGTCCAACATGTCGAGGAATATTAAGTTTTTAATGTTTCACATTGAATTTACTATGTTTTTCCTAAAATAATAATTTCCTTGGTTCAATAGATGACAATCTACCACAACGCAATCAACAATACAACATTTTACGGTTTTCTGCTGCGTCACTGAGTGCTCGTGACAAGGAAGACCCCGGGCCTAGCAATATGACATGAAGAGCCGAGTCGTGTATACTGCCTACCTCTCCGGAATATTCTTTCTGTGTGACGAGGGAAAACAGCACATCACCCGCAAGATTACAACACCAGATTTGAACATTCTATGAGTTTGAACTAATGACAAAAAAGACGTACTTGTACCTTGCTGATGTGGACAGGTGAGGAAAAAAGGAAAGGAAGAAGAAAAGGCTTGTGTATTGACTAGGAAGCAAAAGAAAGCGCACAAGAACGGCAAACTTTTAAATGCACATCTATCATCCTACTCAATTGGAAATGTTATTTTAAAACTTATTATTAAATCATTAGAATAAAAATAGTATATGTTATAGGACACATTTAATTAGATTTCTAGAACTAGGAGAAGAAATTGCAAATACTACAATTGTCTAAATAATAAAATAAACTTTATGTATCTATGAATGAAACACCATGGAATTTAGATGGTGGAATGGCAAATAAAATGACTCAATGTGATCGAGACAGAGTCGACTGAAGTGAATAGTGAAAGTCAAACAGGAACGGTTATACCCACACTTTGAATTACGGCATAACTATTATCAGGACCCAGGCTTCCTAAACGGCAAAAACATATTTACAAACCTACACTGTGCTGGGTGAGGGGCGTATTCTTCCTCTAAGTAAAATTAAATCCTAAACATTGGAAACAAAGGAAAGGATGTCATGGGATCTTTTCATTAATATTACTTTTGGTGTTATAAATAACTTTTTTTATTCTATTCATCTGAATATTTTACATAATTAGAAAGGATTTTACTTACAAAACTTCGTCATGGCGAACAAGCATCTCGGGATAGAGCCGGCGTGTGCCTTTTGTTAATTGACTTCCCTTGAATGTCGCTGCAAAACCAAAAGCAACCGCTACGCATAAAGCGTTTACCAATCGCTATCCACCCAGTCAATTGTTATTTTAATGGACTTTGTTTAATCTTTTAAACACTCTTTCTTACACCATGTTGGTAATAATGATTGTATAATATGTTGTAATAATTTATTTTATAATTGCCAACTATAAAACAACTGCAACCACACACAGGTACCGAATTGCCGAAGATTTGCTTCTAAATAAACTAACGCAATACCGAAGGATAAAGCAATGGTGCAATATTTTAAAATTGTTTAGCATAAGCATGCGTGAACGTAAAACTCTTGTTGAACATTGAAATATTTTAAAGCACAACATTTAAAAAATGGCAAAATGCATAATAATCGGCCACATCTGTTTGTGCGCAATTATATCTCAACCCTTGAAAGCAGATGTGACACAGGTATTTAATATTCCAATTAGCAAACTCGTAATATAATCTTACAACTCTAATAAATGATATTAATTACAGGTGTGTTATAATTAGTTAACTCTTTTATCTATTTTTCCACTGTCCTAAATATTAACGTACTTTTGTGAATAATTACGCGGATGTTTACGCAAATGAACTTTTAATTTAATAACATTTCCCACTGTGAAAGTCGTTACCATTTCCACCCGTTTTAAAGTAATTATTAATTCTACCAGCCACAAAATATTTACAACTAACAATATAATTTGACGCATATTAATGAATATGTAGAAATATCGCTGATAAACTGTACGATTCAACCAATTTAAACGTTTTAAAGAAACGTATATTAACATTATGACTTAAAAAGTAATAGTTCAAACTTCCCTTATCTAAAAGAAAAATAAATTGAAAAATAAACTATTATGTGTCAAGATATTGAAATGAAATGAGCGTAAATATAGTGAAGGAGAATGAGTAATGTGTGTTTTCTAGATGTAGAAGTCCTGAAGCAAATTTCAATATTAGGCACGAATATAAATGAGATATTACATCACACTTTTTATTTCGTTGTTACAAAATTACAAAATGACATGTATAAATGATTAATGTTCCTATACGTCTTTAACATAAATGGATTAAATAAATAAAACAGTGGCACAAATGAATCCGGCGTCCTCTGCCATCTTTTCAGAGTGACTAAAAACCCTTTTCAAGAAGCATGGCCCCCAGTTGTGGTTCTAAGTTAGAAGGTGAACTGAAACGATTTATGAGTAGCTGTATACTTAAAAAAAGAAAAACCTTGTAATATAAATGTGAACATACACATTCTTAAAACCTTAATCTTGTAGTAATAGAAGAACAGTAACAATAGGCCACTTTAAATAAAAACGAATAAAAAGTGCATTGGCATCTGATGCAACGAAATAATAGAGCATCCTTTTTCTTTGGTTTTCTACAAGACATCTGTGTGTATTCTTCATATTAGTTGAGTGACATGCCTGTAGTACATATGAAAGTTACAAATCAAAGTGGCTCTGAGTCACGATAATAAGGTTGCCTCAAATCCGGACAGAATATACGAGGGTGGATCGGAAAGTAACGCACAATAATTTTTTTTTTACAAAAAGTTTAATAGGTACCATTACAAACAAACTCACAAATGAACTGACATCTTTTGTCTATTTTTCTACATAGTCGCCAACTTTCTCAACACATTTCTCTCATTGATACCAGTTTCATAATGCCCTGTTCATAGATGTCCGTTCGGTTGGTGTGCAGCCATCTGCGGACTGCTGTTTTCACTACTGCATCTGACGCAAATCGTTGACAGGCCAGGAATTTCTTCATGGGACCAAACAAATAAAAGTCTGATGATGCCAGCTCTGGACTTTATGGTGCATACTGGAGCACCTCCCAACCACAGCAGCAATATGGGGGCGTGTATTGTCATGAAGTAGTTTGACATCGTCAGTATTAATGTTTCGGCTTTTGTCACAGAGGGCACGACGCAACTTTGCCGAAGTTTTAATGTAGGCTGCAGCATTCACAGTGGTCCCGTGTTCAGCAAATTCCGCCAGTAAAACACCATTCATATCCCAGAATACTGTCACAAGCACTTTATGAGCAGATGGAGTCACTTTGGATTTTTTCTTTACTAGGGAAGCAGCATGTTTTCACTCCATAGAGGCCTGCTTTGTTTCGGGCGTTTCGAGTAATCACCAGTGATGATTCCCTTCAGAAAGGCATGCCCTTCTGCAGCGTAACGCGATAAGAAGCTTATCATTATTCGCTGGCCCCTGTGGTCGTCTGTCAGGTGCACCCAGCGAGCACTAACTTCACGAAACTTCACAATATCGTACACCGCACCGTATGAAATGTTGAACTGCTGAGATAAGGTTCACAGTTGGATCCGCCGGTCGTTCAGAATTGCCGCCTCAATGCCTGTGACATTCTGCGGGGTTGCAGCTATTACTGGCCGTCCGGAACGTGGCGAATCACAAAGTTTATCACGCCGTCTTTGAAGAATACACACCACCTGGAGACGTTGCCACGGTCCATTACAATCGTCCTCATATACGCCGCGCATGTCCCTGTGAATTTCACTCGGGTTATGTCTTTTAGCCTACAAAAATCGCACTAACCTCGTTGCCCTTCGCAAGTGGGCATCTTTTAGCATAGTTTACGCTTCTCTCGCCAGAGCTACACATGAAAACAAAATAGCGTGTGTAGTGAAAGCTTCAAACTGTATTTTGGTTAATGCCGCAGTGCCAAAGTAGGAAAAAAAAAAAAAGATTGTGCGTTACTTTCCGATCCACCTCGTGTAAGGGCTGATCTTCCCTACAAAGAAGGACTGTCTTCTTGCGATATAGCAAAAAGAATTACCAGATCATTATCTTACGTGATCTAATTATCGATGTTTATAAAGTCACATTTTATCTGGGCTGATACATCAAAGCCATATCTTTGTGATTCTTCAACACCGAAAAAGAAGAGGTGAATGGTAAGGGATATTACCTTGCTGCCGTGATCTCATTTCATTATTAATCATTTCTTCCAGCAGCGCAGCGGGATGAATGCTTAGAAACGTACTGAAAAAATCCCACAGGATGTGGGCGTATAAACTCAGTGTGTCCAAGAAGAAGTGGAATTTTCAAAATAAAGTTCTCGAATTTATTTAACGAGTTTAGAACATAATCACATTTAAAAAAATCACTCCCCCGATAATTAATCTTAAATAAATGCACATTAAGATTATATGGTTTACAAAAAAATCTTGCTTTTTGATTTTTTCACTAGTATATATCTGAATTCAAGTATGTTTTCAGTTTTACGATATTGGACTAAGTTTTTAAACAAAGGCACATTAAATGTAGTACTTATATTTTTGCTGAAATATTAAGTTTTAAGGTATATAGCTAAGACAAAACTATTTTTGTAGGTTTTATTTATTTAATCCTAAATACTGCAAAAACATTGAAAAAGTGAACTATGTGTCAATAATTGCCAAAATTGCAAACTTTATTCGCTATTAGGGAGCGGAAAATTTAATTTATTTCTAGTATGGCTTTCCCTAGTGTCCCTTTCCAAATACCAACAGTAATCACACACCAAAATGGTCTTGGTAGTGGCTTCCATTGTTTTGTCTTTATGAAATCGCTCACCTTGTTCTTCACTCATTGCAACATGTTTCGCAGGGGAGTAATCAATATGGCTGTTAAGAAAATGCACTTTAACACTCTTTCTGCCCCGTAGAGTTCTAAAATGTTGTAACATTTCCTCCAACATTTCTTTGTAGTTCTCAGATTTCTTGTTGCAAGAAAATTTTCTGTAACTTTTCTGCTGGCTTCTCTAACTCGGACATGACCGAGGAAAGGTCTCATCGTGCATAAGCTCACGAATCTGCGGTCCATCGAAAATACCGGCTACTATCTTAATTTCAGTGGAAACTGTAACAAGAAAGTTGAAACAATCACTATCCTTTTTCAGAAAGTAACAAATTGCTTCATCAGACCTAACTTAATATGTAGTGGCAGTAGAAGGACACTAGGAGGAGAAACCAATGATTCATACTTCACATTTTTTTCTCCAGGAACTAAATTGCTGCTTTATGGCCAATTTTTTTCTAATTCAATGCTCTGATTTAGTCCTAATTCACAAAGTGAACAATTTACTATCTTGTTTAAATCTCTCAGAATATTCATTTTAGGTATCTACTTACTGAACAAATAATAACAATTTTTATTTTCTATAAAATGAGTTTCTGAAAAGCTGTAGCCCAGTGGAAAAAAAAATTGATAAATTCTATATGGCAAGGAATCAGAAAATATGAACATTTTTCCTTCAGCAAAAATTGTGTAAAACAGAATATTCATTACAAGAGATAAAATTTATTTATTTAACTGCACCCATTATAGTCTTCCCATGCTAAAAATTTTCAAATGAAAATTCTTCAAAATAAAACAAAATGAAATTATTTTTTTTTCCAAAAAGAGATTATAGCATTATATTAAATTCATGCAAAAATATATTATAGAGCATCATAAATATTACATTATAAAACTGAGAAAGTATCGAAGAAATTTACCCAAATGTTCCACCCGAAACATAAAAAGGAAGATTTATTATGTACTTTTACAAATTGAATCAATATTTAGTACACCATAACAATATTGCATCTCAAGAAATAATTTTATAAAATCCACTCCAAAACTCAAAAGGAAACATTTCTTATTTAATTTCACAAAATGAATATCTAAAATTAAAGGAGTAGGTCTGAACACAATTTTACCCTGAGAAAGTGCAAACATTTCCGTAAATGTGTTCATTGTCTCGCCTGATAACACCTGGCATCACACTGGTGATAGATATTTACACATGCGCCACATTCATAAAAAATGAACTTTAGTGCCTTTGATCTCTTCAAAAACTGAAAGAACTCAAGGTGAAGTCTTTTGACGTAGGAGCAAAAATTCCTTTAAGCAATAAGGGCGATCGTATGCGTCATGAACAAAAACGGTTCTGCTTGTGACTGAAGACTATAGCTAGACTTTGAAGTTTTAGCCCCTCTTACTTATTTATAATAGGTGAAGTCCCATAAGTGAAGTAAAACAAGTAAACGAATTTCGTTCTGTTCCGACTTGTAAGCCCTGAAAAGAATGCATAGAGAAGGGTAGGTCCACAAGTCTCCGGCCATCTATTTTCTAGGTATGATAAAGACAAAAACTATGTTTCATTTTTGCATATACCTACCCTTTGTTGCAATACATTTCTCACTTTTTTGAAGTAACATTTCAACCCCCCCCCCCACCAAATATAGTCAGAAATCTTGTCTGCAAAATGGGCATAAACAGCATCCATCATTTCTTCGTCACACTTACATTTCCTTCCTCGAAGGTATTTCTTGAGTTTTGAAAAGGCGAAATAGTAACTGGGAGCTAGATCTGGGCTGTAGGGGGGATGGTCGATTTCCTTGAAACCACATTTCTTCACAGCTTCCTTTGCAACAAGGGATGTGTGCACAGGCGCGTTGTCGTGAAGAAGTCGCACACCATCCACCACTCAGCTTTTCTCGCCTTTTCTCTTTAATGGAAGCACGTAGTCTGTGCAGTAGGCCAGCATAGTACTCTACATTTACTGTGGTGTTCCTCTACTTGAAGTCAATGAAGAGTGTTCCTTCACAGTCCCAAAAGATTGTGATCATGATCTTCTTGGTTGACTGAGTGATCTTGGCCTTTAGAGGCGGTACTTCGCCTGGTTTACGCCACTCTATTGATTTTCTTTTGAACAAGAAATCATAATAGAGGACCATAGTTTCCTGTAACAATGGTTTGTAGATTTCCTCCCTCGTTGCCACGGCAGAGCTTCAAAAATGCCTGACAACAGATGACTCGTTGCTGCTTTTGGACTGAGGAAAGATGTCTAGGCACCCATCTTGCACTAACCTTATTCATATTTAAATCTTCATGAATAATTCGAAAGACTGTTGTTTTAAAAAGGTGCAGCCTTACTGCTATTTCTTTGACTTAGAGCCGCCGGTCTTCCATAACTTCTTCTACAAGAGCAATATTTTCAGGAGTGAGCACCTCCAAGGGCTGACCTACACGCTCTTCGTCTTCAATGCTTTCTCGACCCATTCGAAAAAGTTCGGCCCATTCTTTTACGGTAGAATATGAGGGGATGCTTTCCCATATACACCGTCCAATTGCTGTTTAATTTCATTTGGAGTAAGTCCTTCTTTTATGAAGAACTTAATAACAGCCCGACATTGCATTTTGAACATGTCACAATCTTCTAACATAGCCTTCTTTATGCAACTATATCTGAACAACTGAACACAGCGGGGTGGAAGTTACAGCTGCAATTATTTACTTAACAGATAAGGTATGACACCAGATAAGGGATTTGTGAAGGCGATACTCCTTATCGCGGGGCCGGAAACTTATGAACCGATCCTTATAGGTCACATAGACATATAAAATGTAATGTTACTCATCCAGCCGGATTCTCAAGCTCTGCACACTACTCTAAACAAGTGAGAAGCGATAAATCTTCGGAGTCTAGTTAAAACTATTGTAGAATGTCATGTGAAACAAATATAAACCTCTTGTGTTATACGTCACACATGAATATTTCCCTCCTGATTTATTTCGATTCCTCTTGAGAAAATTGTATTTAAATTTTACTGACGACGCAGTAGCTTTAACGGGGAAAATGAAGTGACGCGTTTTGTGAGAGAACAAAGGTGTACTATGTTAACAACACACTATTTATGGAATTAAGAAACATTAACTATTGGAGTGTTAAAAGTGCTAAGGACAACCATTTCAACAGCTATTGTTTGCAAAGCTTTGCGAAACTATGGGCACCGAACATATCAGATTATTGTTACATTCTGAAAACCATTGATTCGTTTGGTAGAGTTTCAAGAGGATCTTCTTGGGCTTTTAAACAAAACTATTTTTACAAGATTTTTAATATTACAAGCATGTTTAACTAAATTATTAAGTCGTTTCAACTCTGACTCAACGCAATTGTCGACTTTCTTGACCTCAGACACCTCATGGAATCATGGTGTTTCATGCTAAGAAAGCAATCCCGAAACCTTTCTATTAGTGACCTTATGTCTTCTGATATAAATCTGATATATATATTTTTTTTTATTCGTGAAGCGTAATAAAGGGTTTTGAAAATCTCTCTTCCTCTCATAATCTTAACATACATTCTGAATCCCAGCACGTACTATTATTACATTGCACCGAACGTCACTTTCCTCATCCTTTTTTTTGAATGATTTTATTTAAGGACGCTCTTTAACATCTCAGGTCATCAGCGTCCCATTCAACTCAGGACGTAAAACGGCCGATAAATTTTGCTCAGAGGCCTCTCTTTCAGGCTTGGGGTTCTTTTTCGTGCCGCAAATGTACGACACGGGACCCACGGCTTTACTTCCCTTCCGAAGGAAGCCATACTTAGGATTTTTACGCCCGAAAAAATCCATCGGTCC
This sequence comes from Metallyticus violacea, assembly GCA_030762175.1. NCBI lineage: Eukaryota > Metazoa > Arthropoda > Insecta > Mantodea > Metallyticidae > Metallyticus > Metallyticus violacea. The sequence continues at coordinate 150,109,639 of CM060833.1, forward strand.
TGGCCGGGTTTACTCATCATCATTAACCGTAACCACTGCCCGTCTCTGGAATGCATTGCCACGGGATGACAGAGACTGCCATACTTTAGGAGTATTTCATAAGAAATTGTTTAATATTATTAGAAATAATCCATTACCCGAGACTTAGATTCCTTATGTTACAATACATGTATTTATTTGTTTTATCCTGCCTCCAAAATTATTTTTTCTATTATTGTCAGAGTTTTTAATTTTATATTTTGCTTGTATATTTATTTACACATTCACGATTTACATAGGTCGATATATGTATAAATTATCGGTGTTGATGCTTGTTGTATTATTATTTTTCTTTTATTTTCTTATTCTTTTATCTTAAGCTAATATTTTTCATTACACATTAACATACGTTTATTTATATACGTCATGTTTTACATGTGTACCTGTATTTTCCACTTTACTGTCAATGTTATGATTGTAATATTGTTGGTATAACTTGGTGTATAAATTATTAGATTGGTAGAGTGGGAGAGAAAGCCTACTACAATAAATAAATAAATAAAAATATTTGGCCCAAGTGTTGCTGCGTTATAGCAAATGTGACGACATATGTTACATCTGTAGTAATTGTTGATATTCAGTTTTCCGATTTAGGACTCTTCAAGTGTTATACACGCGGACCTGGTATTTCGATTTTAGAACATAGCTTTACTAAATGAATATAATTTGTCTACATCTACGTAGACTATAGAGCTATGGTACTTTGTATTTTCTATTCAGTGCTCCGAAAAGCAAAACTGAATTCATACAAACAGAAAATGATAAGCACCAATCATCTTAGAAGTTTACAGTTACAACAGTTGCTCAAAATGCCCACCATCGGCGTCGATACACTTCTGAGTACGTTGAACTATTGATTGAACAACGTTTGCGAAAGTGTCCTCAGCGATTGCAGCACATGCCATTTCAATTTCTTCCCGAAGTGCTGCCAGAGTAGCTGGTTTTCTACGGCATACAACATCCTTAAGAGTTCCCCATAGGTAGAAGTCCAACGGAGGTAGATCGGAGAACACGGACCTCTTCGTTCTATCCAGTATTTTGGATAATGCCTTGAATCCAGTGCGCGGGGTTTGTTGCTGTGCGAGATCTCCCAGATCTGTCCTTGTGAACATCGCATACGGTACCACGAGTCTCAAATTTGTCTCGAATGCGTGCAATTGTTACTCGCGTTGGCGGTTCTGTTCTGTACACACGTCTCCATTGCCTTTGAACTACAACAAAATTCTCGGTTTTCCATTACCATTTCAAAATTGCTTTCCGCTGTTCAAACGATAATCTTGGCTCCAGTATGTTGTAGCTACGCTAGCATAGCGTAATGGGAGTACGTCTGTTTACAGAACATCATACGATAATCTTGGCTTCATTTGTTCATTGTTAATTTACGACAATACTGGTTTCATTGGTTCAGTGTTGACTTACCTATCATGTAGCAATGCTATCTTAATGTATGTGAGTCACATCTGTTTACAGAACATCATACTACACATTACTGTTGTTTATCGGTTCAACATTGAAATATATTAAACGGATATCTACTGTAAAAGTGCGTATATATATATATATATATATATATTGGCTTCCTCGCTATTTTAATTGTAGGTTACAAAGAAATAAGTGTTTCAGTTTGGACATAATATATGGAAATATTCGCTCAGTATTTTGATACTCACATAGTTACTGATCATTATGTAATGTTATCATTTTTAACAGCGTAGCGTTTGCGACTACTATTCCAGAGGCCCTGGGTTCCATTCCAGCTAAGTTTCACGCTATATTGATAAGGTTTCTTCGGAATTTTTCCTTATCCCCCGAAGGTACCAAGGACTCAGAGCTGCTTTTATCTATTAGTTCATAAAAACATAAAAAAGTATATCTAGATCAAGTACACAAATCCTGAAATTTCCTTAAGTATGAAAATACCTTAATGTAAATCGGTTCTAATGGTGTAGTGGTAACCATACTTGCCTGCTAAACCCAAGATTGCTGGTTCAATCCCGGGCAGGATCAATGAGTTTTTTCGGGCGTAAAAACCATAAGTATGGCTTTCTTCGGAAAGGAGGTAAAGCCATGGGTCCCATGTCGTACAGTTACGGCACGATAAAGAACCTCAAGCCTGAAAGAAGACGTCTCTGAGCAAAATTTATCGGCCTTTTCAAACCCTGAATTAAATGGGACGCTGATGACTTGAGATGTTACAGAGCGTCCGTAAATAAACCAAATGAACCAAACTTAATATAAAATTAAATTTGTTACTTAGTTACAGCTCCGAAAATCAGCTGTAACTGATTTCCGAAAGCTATTCGCTATCAGGTATTAACCACACGCATTTCGGTTTAACATGACCCCTTTTTTTCTTTTCTAAGCAGAAAAAATGTCCCAGCAGGCCTGACTCATACATAATTATTTTCTCAATAATTGCAAATTTATTATTAGCACTGAAAGCAGTCAAACGTAATGATGTTTTCAGGAATGTCCTGTTAATGGGAGCGAAAGTCCTGGTATATACTTCCTGAAAGCAGCATCTTCTGTTTTAGTGCATTCATTTCCTATTTCATGACTCTTGCATAACAGGATTTTGTGTTCCAGGAGCACACAGGTCGGATCTAGATGAACTTTCACAGTGCACAAACGGTTTGATCTCACTTACTGAAGCGTGCATGATTGCCTGCACTAAACAGTAATTAAAGCAAGCTAAGTAAGTAAATTCAGACTGCGATGGCAGAGAAAGGAACTAAGCAGAAATGTTTCGTTGCTAACAAGCTCTTGGTCATTTTCCAAATTTCTCTTTAATTACACTAAAGAAAAAAAAACTCTACCATATTTTGCACACGCGATCTGGTTTTCTTATTTTCTTTTGTTTTAATTGATTTACATATTGCCATACCAGTCAGTTATTTTGGATTTGACTTTTGCTTGATTTGTTTGAGCTAAACTTTTAAAGATGTGGTCTCTAGATGGTTTGCACTACCCCAAATTAGCATTATCTAACCTTACTAGCAAATATGCTGCAAATATACATTTAAGCATGACTAACTCAGCCGATTTGCGTTTACTTCTATCCCTTAGAGGCAAAATGTTGACATACTTTTCAATTTGTTGGCTGGGAAAGGACAAAGATAGAGGTATCCAAATATGAAGATGCAAGTAGACACGATTTCCTTCTTTTCTTTCATTTGAACATCATCAAAACTGCTGTTATTGTCTTTCCCAACTTCAATACATAAGCTTCTTTATCTTCTTCAACCCTAGTGTTCCATAGCCCCATGTATGGGCCTTCGGCTTACCGTGACAACCGCTGCGTCGTCTTCTACCTCTTTCACGTGATGGTAGGGTGCAGTATTGCAAAGAATGAATGCTGTTTAACGCCCGTTTTTGTTACAGAGGCACCATAGGCGATGGACACTGATGATACATGAGATGAAATGATACATTGAGAAAGGATTTATTTTTAAGGAAGGAAACGTTCCAAGCCTAAGTTTTAGGGTACCTCCGCGGCATTTGCCATTTATGAGGAGTAAGGAAAACCTGGAAAAAAAACACAGTCAGAGAGGATGGAAATGGAAGGATTTTTTTTTTAAAGCAGTGTTTAACGCCCGTTTTCACTACTGAGGCACCACAGGCGGTGGACACTAATGATACATGAGATGAAATGATAAATTGGGAAAGGATATTTTTTTTTTAAGGAAGGAAGCGTGCCAGGCCTAAGTTTAGGTACCTCCCCGGCATTTGCCGGTTATGAAGACTGAGGAAAACCTGGAAAAAACCCCAGTCAGGGAGGACGGTCCTGGAGGGATTCGAACCGCAGACCTCCCGCTCACGAGTCCGTGCCTTAACGACCTCGGTCACCCGTGGCGGTCGGAGGGATTCGAACCTCAGATCTTCCGCTCACAAGACCGGGGAGGTGGTTAAATACATGTGCACAGTTTCGAAACTTATCCTCTATTTTCTGAAGTTATGCGCTTTTACAAGTGTTTTGGGAAACTGTTAAATAATACTCCCAATGTACTTGGTGTTAAAAGAAAATAAAAGCTTTGATATTGTGGCAAATAGAGGAATAATACAGGATTGTGAATGTGAGGCGAGAGCATTATCAATGTATTATTGTTGAGTTAAGGCGATTGAGTAGGGAAATCAGAGTTTGTTAGAATATTAATTTGTGTGTTAGTTTGCTAGAGTATTAATTTGTGTGTTAGTTTGCTAGAGTATTAATTTGTGTGTTAGTTTGCTAGAGTATTAATTTGTGTGTTAGTTTGCTAGAGTATTAATTTGTGTGTTAGTTTGCTAGAGTATTAATTTGTGTGTTAGTTTGCTAGAGTATTAATTTGTGTGTTAGTTTGCTAGAGTATTAATTTGTGTGTTAGTTTGCTAGAGTATTAATTTGTGTGTTAGTTTGCTAGAGTATTAATTTGTGTGTTAGTTTGCTAGAGTATTAATTTGTGTGTTAGTTTGCTAGAGTATTAATTTGTGTGTTAGTTTGCTAGAGTATTAATTTGTGTGTTAGTTTGCTAGAGTATTAATTTGTGTGTTAGTTTGCTAGAGTATTAATCAATCAAATTCTACCTGCCTTATTGTTATTTAGTTAGTATATTCCAAGAAACATTCAAATTTGACAAAGTAATTTGTACACTCCCAGCTATATCTAAAACAGTTTCCCAGCTGTTTATACTGAAAACTTTCGCCCCCATTTGTCCTTTCGGTGTTCTTTGCGCAATAGTATTCTCTTTCTCTCTTTTACTTTCAATCCTGTTTCCTCACTCCTTTTGCCGTTTTCCTTCTTTTTAATTTTACTCTTCAGACTATCTTTAACTTCCTAGTTTATATTTTTGTCTAGCGATCTCTGTGCACAGAAAAAAATATCAATATTTCACTTCCCATTTCATTAAATCCTAGAACGCTTTCACATAGTTTGCTGTGCAGTCTTGTTACCGTACTCATATTTCATGATTTTCAAACGTTTTTATTAACTCGCTTTCTTGCCTGTTCGGGTGGAATTTTGTAATTAATTTTTCATGCACTTCTAAATGAGATACATACTTGAAAATTTGCATATGGGTCAGAAATAGATGACAATGCAATATAATAGAGTAAATTATCATGGTTCAATGGTTCCAAAAATATAGTTCCGCAGTTTTGAAAGTAAAGCAGCGCAATATCAGACACGAAATTTTTAAAAAATGTAAGATTGAATAGAAAGAACACATTTCTGTAGTTTCGTTAGTAATGCATAAAAATATAAAATTTATAATATCTTTATTTAAAAATAAGAACAGTTGCTATGATGACTGTATTATATTTATCAATATAATAAACAAATTATAGTATAACTTGATTATATTTAATTTCAAAGTTTTACTTGAATCTAAAATGATTAGAATTCTTTTTGTTATATTTTGATAACAGTACAGTCGCCATGGCAACTATTCAAATAAACAGCGCGATGTCGAACGCGCAAATTCCAAGAAACGCATGGCTCAAGCGCGATCAATTGAGACAATTGAAAAACGTTCTTCTCGACTCGCTAATTACACGCAAGTACATGCTAACTATTTTAATAACAATACAATCGCCACGGCAACTTTTCAAATAAAAACATCGAATTTAAATCTTCACAATTAAATCCTTACAAATAACATTTAATAAATCAGATTTCTATTACGTAAATTCAATTGCGCTAGTGTTAATGTGTAACATGTGTATTAATAATGTATTAATAATTGCAACTGTGTAAATAAGTAGTGAATGAGTATTATATTTAATATAATATAATGAGTTACATATATTATCAAAGATTTTGACTTGTATATTGAGGATATGTTACAAATATATTTAATACTGAAATAAAATTTTTCAAAATCAATTTTGTGTTTCTGTATTTTGTTTTTTTAAAAACAATAATTAATCTACTGTTTAGATATATCAATGGAGCAAATAGAACAATTTTCTATTTTAAATGTGATCAAGAGAAAATAAAATGAACTAAATCTAAAAGTTGCCGAATTTTTGTCATTATTTAATTCAGATGTCTAATACTGATTGCAAAATTAAAAAAAAAATGTTTTTATTTTCTTAATTATAAATGAACTAAAAGTATAAAATAGTTTATCCTATCCAAATGCAGATTTATAACCCCATGCATATTCATAATCTCATAAACTTTTTTAGAAAAATTCTTTCAAACGAAAAGCATGGGGCGCATGCAATAGATAAACTGAATAACTGTTAAGGGTATTTATAGTTGAAATTAATCACACAAATGGTTCAGACAAACTATTGCATACGCCCCACGTTTTTCATTTTGAAGAATTTGTCTAAAAGAGTTTATGAGATTATGAATTTGCATGGAGTTATAAATCTGCATGTGGCTAGGATGAATTATTTTATATTTTTTAGTTCATTTATAATTAAGAAAACAAAAACGTGGTTTTTAATTTTTTTTTTATTTAAATTATTACTTTTTTAGTTTGTTTTTGAGAATTTGTTTTCATAGCCAAGTCTGCCGTTTGAAGAGTATCATATACAGTTAACTTGAACGAATATGACTACGCTACCAAGGAACATATTTGTGTGTCGAGCAGAACATGTAGAAGATGAAGATGTAAATGTCAGAGGATTAATTTATGCATGTCGCAACTGCAGATTATAGAGATGCTGCGTCGCCCTGGGAACGCTTGTTCTGGAATGTTTTCTGCATCGACGAAATGAGAGACGAGACGAGGACGGTCACGCTGGCCGCACTCTCATTAAGTGGTTTACAAATATCCTCTCCCGTCCTTGATAGAAACAAGACTGCGTACAGCTGACAGCGGAGTGTTTTCAATGAAGATGTTTGTTAGCACAAAACGGAGATTATGCCTGCATCTAGTGCTAGCATGAAGGAAAGCGGCAGCAAGACAAATAATAACAGTGCTTGCGCGGTTTGGAGAAACTAAACACAAGGATGATGCTTCTAGTTTGTTTCCTTTTCCCACAAGAAAAAGGGCATATTTAATTTGCAAATTATAGCCTGTTATTATTCGGACTTGAAAGATACAACAAGGAATAGGCCTCTGAGCAAAAATTTGTAGGCAGTTTCACGCCCTGAATTGAATGGGACGCTAATGACCTGAGCAGTTAAAGAGCGTTCGAAAATTGATCAAATTCAATCAAAAAAAAAAAAAAAAAGTCACATATTGATGACTTTGTCAGTTTGTCAGCATAGAAATATGATTAAGTAGAAGCGATTTATTTGCACGTTTCCTAAATATTATGCTATAAAAGTTACCTTTAAAATTTGCTGTAATATATAGAAGATTTAAAGCATAAGTAAATGTCTATGCTCATTATTAAGGGAAGATCTGAAAATAATTTTAATGCATTCCCTTGTAATAATCGTTTTATTCCATATTTTCAAACATATCAAAATCAATAATATGCATATGTAACGCAAATGTCTGTATCTTACAGTGCAGAGAACTGAGAAAATATCGATTGCCATTTGTTTATCCCTAGATGTTACTACAAACGAACTGCTTAAGAAATCTCTTGCTAAATCAATTATCGTTAGTGGCTATCTAAAGTCTGTAATTGAGTACTCCCATTTGGTTTGAATTGTTCAAGAAAATGTGACCTCTCTGTGTTTTATCCGTACGGGCTCGTTTGAGTTCAAGTTATGTAGAGGTTCAATTCCATATTAAACATCCACTGAAGTTAATGAACAATTGTAGAAAGTACATTTTTTTGCATATGTTGATGAAGTTGATTGAAAGTAATGGTCACAAATAACTTCATCTTTTTAACATGTGAATCCCCTCTTTGGAAAATACAATGGCAAATAATAATAATAATAATAATAATAATAATAATAATAATAATAATAATAATTTTTCATTCAAATATGCACTTCTGAGGCAACTGCTCTTTGAGCAACGTGCTTTGAATTTATGCTGAACCATCGTCTCCCTTAGCAAAGCTAACGAACTTGGGCCCAGACAATACCGAGGATGCCAAAAAACGTATACACACTTTCACAGTAGATATCTATTTAATATATTTCAAAGTTGGACCGAAAAACAACAGTAATGTGTAGTATGATGTTCTGTAAACAGATGAGACTCATATACATTATGATAGCGTTGCTATGTGACACGTAAATCAACAATGAACAAATGAAACCAAGATTACCGTGTGATGTTTTGTAACAGATGTGACGCATATTATGTTATGTTAGCGTTGCTACAACAAAATGGAGCCAAGATTATCGTTCAAAGCAATTTTGGAGTGGTATTGGAAAACCGAGAATGTTGTTGAAGTTCAAAGGCAATGGAGACGTGCGTAGAGAACAGAACCGCCAACGCGAATAACAATTGCACGCATTCGAGACAAATTTGAGACTCATTGTACCGTATGCATGTTCACAAGGGCAGATCTGGGAGACCTCGCACAGCAACAAGCCCCGTGCACTGGATTCAAGGCACTATCCAAGATACTGGATAAAACGAAGAGGTCCGCGTTCTCCGATCTACCAGCTACACTAGCAGCACTTCGGGAAGAAATTGAAACGGCATGTGCTGTAATCCCCGAGGACACTTTCGCAAACGTTGCTCAATCAGTCAGCAGTTCAACGTATTCAAAAGTGTATCGACGCCGATGGTGGGCATTTTGAGCAACTGTTGTAACTGTAAAAGTCTAAAATGATTAGTGCTCATCATTTTCTGTTGGTGTGAATTCAATTTTGTAAAGTAAACACAGTTTTTTTCTTTACTCGAAGTGTGTATACATTTTTGGCACCCTCTGTATATAAGCGCAGTTTTCTTATATCACAATCTTCGCGATACTGTAAGCTGTGTTTTGCAAAAAGAAATATTTCACCGTTTTAGCTATTGTTAACACCTGCATGTAACTTCTGCTGCTTATAATAAAATTATATATATACATATAGGAGAAACTAACGATTGTATTACCAATGATTTCATTTTTTTTTTTTTTTTTTTTTTGTAATAGTGATTGACGCCCATTTTTTCTGTTGTGGCATAACAGGCGGTGAACACTGGTAGTACATAAAATGAAAGGATAAACTGGGATAGATTACTTTTTAGTTAAAGGAAGGAAGCGTTCTAGGCCTAAGTTTAGGCACTTATCCAATATTTGCCATTTAAGAGGCCTGTGGAATACCTGGAAAGACCTTAGTCAGGAATGATGGTCTTGGCGGGAATCGAACCCGAGACCTTCCGCTCACGAGTCTGTGTTAATATCTTCGGACATTCGTTATACTATAAGACGTAAAGCTCTCACATATAACTGCTAGTTTATTAAAACATTTATATACCAGTTATAAGCAGTGGATATTAAAAAAGTAATAAATCAGCCTCGGATCTACTTTTCTCTTTCAGAAACATGCCTTCAGTTTTGCCGAGAAGAATCAAATGTCAAACAAATGTCCTTAGCATTTACAATTAATACTAATTTTATGATTTTGGTTAATTTCGACATAAAATATAATTATATCTCTTTGAACTTCAAGCAAACAACGAGCTCTGTTACTGTGGCAGGGTTTTTCTGTTGTACCGTACAAATACTTCCAGCTGTTACCGCTTTCCCAAGTTCATCCTTTTGGAATTTAAAAGTTCTGTAGTATTTGTTAATGCTCTAGTTTCATTCTAGAGGCACTAGATGTATAGCTTATGAAGGAAAATTGGGGTATGTAATAACGGAGTAAGGAAACGCCTGGTTTAGAGATAATGACTTGAGGTGAGCACGAGCGAAACTGTGATAAATCTTGTACTCTCTCTCTCTCTCCTGCTACTTGCATAGGATGTATGTAAGCATAATAAGCGATCTTTTAAAGAGCACCGCCGTTTATTTATTAACGGAACGTAACAGAGTGTGTTTTACATGCGTATATTCTCTAGAATGTATAGCTAAGTGTAAAATATCTTTGTATTGAAAAATCATATTAATTTAAAACACCATATCTGTCTCTTAATAAGAGTTTAAAGACATTTACGTGCACCATATAGCAATATAGAAATGTTCTATGCTTATTGGGTTTTAGCCGAGTGGCGTATGTAAATTGCTCATGATTGTCATCTAATAGTTGGGTAAAATAAAGAAGTTATCCCATTTATCATGAGGAATAACAGAATAACTTTAGTAGAATGATTTTGAAATTTTACATAATTGCTGTCAAAAGGAAAATCATGGGACTTTGAAAGGGCCAATATTTAAGATAAAAAAATTAAATAGATAACTAGGCAGCGTAAATGCCGCACGCTACTTGAGAAATAACTATATATATATATATATATATATATATATATATATATATAAAACAAAACAACACAACACAACAAAACACGGTTGAATTTAATTTAATTCCACTTAATAATACAACAAGTTTCCACAGTACTCTTTTACAATCGCTCAGTCATACAATCATAGTCACTCTAGTAAATCTTCCCGAGTTGCTGTGTAATCCGGTGGCCCAGACAGTTTCAACCTTGCGGCTACTTAACTATCAGACAACTTACATGTACAAAATTAGCTCAATCAAAAACCAACTTAAATTATGTTTCTGTCCGATTTGGCTCCTCATTTCTTACTTATTTTCTTCAACCATTATCTTTTAACCTTACCTAAATAATTCCCAAAAACTCCAAGATTTTCTGCCTTGTTTTCATATTCACCAACTTGTTTCCCCTTATCCCACTTCTCAATCCTAAGTTTTTCTCTCATTTCTTTAGTTTCTCTACATTCCACAATTTCATGTCAGTAACTATCTTGCATTCCACACATCGAACATTCCTCTATATTTAAACCTCCTCTTATTCCTTTCAGATTCACTACCCCTGTCCGGGGCCATGCGATTCCCTCCCTCATCCATCTGTCACCTTCATCCACCCCATATTTCCTTTAACCCCCTATAAACCCTCAATGACTTTCAACTACTAAATAATATCTCCTGTCTTTCCATATCATCAATTCTTTGTTTAATTTCTATCCACAAATCTCTTTCTTTACTTTCTCTATCATACCATACCATATCTAAGTGAACTTTTCCTAATAGGCAGGCAGGCAGGCAGGCAGGCAGGCAGGCAGGCAGGCAGGCAGGCAGGCAGGCAGGCAGGCAGGCAGGCAGACAGACAGACAGACAGACAGACAGACAGATAGACAGATAGATAGATAGATAGATAGATAGATAGATAGATAGATAGATAGATAGATAGATAGATAGATAGATAGATAGATAGATAGATAGATAGATAGATAGATAGATAGATAGATAGATAGATAGATAGATAGATAGATAGATAGATAGATAGATAGATAGATAAACTTTTTCTAGGACTTCCACTTGTGCTTAAAAATGAAAGATATGAAAAAGAAAGAAATTGAAAACAATAGACATTTGATTAGACACACGAGGGATAATGATACGTGATTCAGTTGGACATGCGAGGTTTTTTGAGGGATTTGGAATATTAACGCAGCGAAGTTACCTAATTCTATTATTTGTTTAGTAAAACTTTACGTTAGGCAAACGCTTAGCATTCTGTTAAGCGTTGTTTCCAAATCGGAACTTATGCATTTAGGAATATACTGTGTATGATACACATGTTTATACATTTACTTAAATATATTTCCTATAAATATTCCAAGGGAAGACATTATGCGCCCATGAAAAGTAAAATAAACCTGAAAGTTGCAAAGCCCAGAATTTGCACCCCAGCACGAGCGTTTTAGTGAATTCCGAAGGAATGTAAGCTACTGCGGTTGTACCCAGGATATAGTCTTTAATAATCTATCTAAATCTGCATGATTTACCTACTAGGCACGTACAATTAAAAAAAAAATAAATAAAAGCTAATGCGTGAGTGTCCGTCAATCGTCTAACGGTCACAATTTTTGCTTTTTCTCAACAAAACTCGGCATAATGTCATAAATTATCAATTGACAAACGATTCGTCCAGTTTGTTAACCAGCAAAATTGGACAATTTTAGGTAGGGGTTAACCAAAAGTGAAAATTTACCAAAAAAAAAAAAAAAAAAAAACCCTCTAGCGATCGCAATTTTTGTTTATACTCGATGAAACTAGTAAAATTCTTCTAAATAAATTGATAAAAATATTTTTAAAAAATCTTGGTAATTGAGCCAATAGGAGTAAATCGCTCTAACGGAAACAATTTAAAACTTTTTAAAGGAAACTCGGTATGTGCCATTGAAATTAAAAAAAAAAAATAATAATAATAATAACAATAACAATAATAATAATTATTATTATTATTATTATTCTGATAATCAGTGAAATCGGGTTATTAGGGTTACTTCAAACCCAAAATTTAAAAATCGCTTTAGTGGCATTAATATTTGCATTTTTTTCGAAACAAAATTCTGCATGTAACATTTAAATAAAATAATAAAAATAGTTTCTGAAAATCATGGAATCGGCCATTAGGAGTGGGGATTTATCTGAAACCAATATTTAAAAAGCATTCTAGCGTTTAATTTTCTCTGAACTGCTTTAAAATAATGGGACAAATTAATTCAGCATATAAACTGTATGTATAACGATGCGTATGTTTCATTAACAGTCCGGAAGATAGCAAATGTGAAATATTAATCTAATATGTGTTTTTGAATTATATTTGTATGTAAGAGCGCTCTTTAATAACCTTCAGAAAACGTTTGCATTACATGTTTTTACTAGAATAATATTTAAATTAAATTCAAAGCCAATGAAAATCAATATAACTATCGATTGTTTTTATTAATGCTTTGTGCATTGTAATTGCTTCTGAATAGTAGCATGTTTTTGTTTTATTGAAACATATGAACATCTGCTTAAATACACAATGAAGCTGGAAACTTTCTGTTATTTCTCTCTATTTTGGTGAACGTAATGATGATATCAAGGGCTCAGTTTATAAACATGGTTATATTTAAAATGGTTTAAAAATAGTCACACAGTATAGCTTTATCTATCAGTAGTCATATATTTAATTTAATTAATAGTATACAGTTAATTTTTGTGGTTTAATCTTACAACAACAACAACAACAACAACAATAATAATAATAATAACAATAACATTGGTTTTCTTTTGTGAAACTTGTACATTCCAAGAATTCTAATTTTGCTCTCCTAATACCTTACAGTAATGTCATAATTTATTTCACTTCATTAATTATTAAGGCTTAATTTGGATTTTACATCCATTTCTATGAAGAATTCGCTTAGTTTACGCACCTTTCGGGGGCGGACTTTTCTCTTTCTGAGATGCAATTTTCTTTTGTAATTATTATTATGTATCGCTACGACTGTACTCGTTCTTTCAACATGCGATTTAAACGAAAGTCAAATAGTGCCAATTCAAGCTCGTTTTTTTTTCAATTTATTGCAAAGTAATAAACATTTAATAAATTTTTGATAAAGCAATATATGATAGTAATATTATATTTATAAATGTTCCTTGTGTAGGAGAGTATATCCATAAGTTTCCAGTCTAAGCATTTTCTAGGTATGATAAAGACAAAAACTATATTTCACTTTTCAATATAGTTACCCTTTATTACAATACAATTCTTACATCTTTGAATTAACATTTCAATCTCTCCCCCCAAATAATCAGAAGAGAGGTCTGCAAAATAAGCATAAACAGCATCCATCACTTTTTTGTAACACTTAAATTTCCTTCCTCGAAGGTCCTGTCTTAGTTTTGAGAAGATTATATTTCTAATTTAATTTTTTTCCCGTCCGTCCTGCAAAGTTACCTTTTTTTAATAATATCCCCCTTCCAAGTTTAAATCTTGTCAGAGCATCAACAAAAGGGCGTAAAATTCACAGTAATTATATTACTTATGTAGCAGAGAGAAGAAAAAGGATAACAAAACATGAACAAGCAGTTTTTATAGTACAGAATGAATGAGTGGTGTTTAACGCCCGTTTTTACTACAGAGGTACCACAGGCGGTGGACACTGGTGATGAATGAAATGAAATGATATATTGGGAAAGGATTTTATGGAAGGAATCGTTCCAGGCCTAAGTTTAGGGTACCTCCCCGGCATTTGCCATTTATGAGGACTGAGGAAAACCTGGGAAAAACCTCAATCAGGAAGGACGGTCCTGGCGGTATTCGAACCCAGACCTCCCGCTCACGAGTCCGAGACTTAACGACCTCGGCCACCCGTGGCGGTTAATTATAGTACAGAAACATCATATAACATGTAGCCATAATTTGTGTTGAGCAAATTTATTCAATTTGTAATAGAAAGCGTTCTTTAATTAAAATTCAGAAGAGAGGGCATTGCACGTAGCATGTGATATTTTACGCTGACGCCGTTAAAATCTCTAGACCGCCACGCAGCTGCAACTGCTCACGGCCAGTTGAATTCTACACACGAAAAGTAGTAGCACAAAATTGATTTAATTTCTGACACTGATTGCGGACCCTTCTCCACCCTTCCCTACGGCTACACTGATTGAACGATAGAGCATGAGAGTTGCCATAGAGGGCGCTTTGCATCACTTGGATCAGCGAAGAATTACATTCATTTGAAGAAATAACCTATTTACCATGAACTGCTTGGAAATCATACTGAATCGGCCTTTGGAATGTACTTTATCTTTATAGGGGGGTGGCATTCCATTGAAATAAATTCAATTAAGAGCACAACGGCCAGTATAAAAGCACTGTGCTCGCTCTGACCCACTTAGAACCTCACATTAACAGCACTCATCGCTCAAAGCGCGTCTACGGAGTGAACTCGCCATTATATACGAACAAACATATCGATCTGGTGGAGCAGAAAAGAACCACAACAAACTAATTCAATTTTCTCTGTACTCAACGCAATGCTTGACTGTCTACATGGATATGCTGAAACTTCCAGGACACTCTTTCACATATGTCCTACTGTAAGCACACTAGGGCACAGCCTGTTCCAAATTAATGTTTACCAAATTTAAGCTATGTTAAAAAAAATTAGGTATATAAGTAGAGATATTGTGCAAGCTAATAAACATAAAAATACATAAATTGAGAGGCAGATGCTATGTGTGGTTTTTAACTAAATGAGATATGCTAAATTCATTTCTGAAATCCAGTTTTTTATCACTTACTATTCAAAAATTTGCTACTTATACACATTTGCTGTAATAAAAAACACAAAAATAAAACATTTGCAAAAACACAGCATTTAAAATGTTCTTTTTGATCATCTGCACTAAGGGACAACTTTTAGGGTATCTCTTGTGCTTATTCATAATATTCACGAAGCATATATGCTTTTTGCTAAGCATTTTTAAAAACTTTCACCATTAAAGAATCACTGAAAGCACCAAGGATTTTTGGAAAGGTAACTGTCCAGAAAATATAGATACAATAAAACGTTGCATTGAGGCGGTTTTTATAGGCAGATGTTGATATTGTCATTGGATGTACCCGAGCATCCCACCTCATACCTCAGGTCGTTCAGGGGCCTGAAGTAGCCTTTCGTGTCTTAGTGGTCACAGAGAAGGGAGATGGAAGGAAGTGGTTTAAATCACACAACCTTGATTCATTGAACGCGTTGAAATGTTTAATCACACTACACTTAGTTATCAGCCCTCTGGTTCGTTATCTCTTATCACTTTGATGACGCGTGCTACATATGCTGCTTGAAATTGCATCTGCGTGCCTCTCATCTACTGCCCTGGTAAAGCAATGTTGATCATCAAAAACGTGCTTTTGCAAAGCTCACAGGATTCACAGCATAGCACCTTCCTGAGCGTTTAAAATATTTAAATACTATTGGTGAGCTCCCAAACGTGCTTACTTTAAAATTCATCGCCTCTTTGACTTCTTAATGGGGAGCTCCTGATCATACGATGTAACGATGTCATAGTCGACACCTGTTCCCCTTCTATTTTAACGAATTTTGAAGCATCTTCAGCAACCAAGATACAAAGGATCTATTGTTCGGCCACCTGCATACACTTAACTTTGTCACAATAGAGAGATCTATTACAAGTTTTTCAATATGCACGAGTTTTTGTCGCCGCAAAGCACTTCAATTCAATTTGTCTTATTTCCTTTCTGAGCTCGAAGTGCTAGGCTGGTAGGTAAGAAGTTCCAATGGGGGAGAAGTTTTGACATAATCATTAGAAAATGTAAATGGAGCTTCTTCCCTATTTACTACTAGGTAGGTACGGCGCTTGTCTGGGTTTCGTAAGAGTAATCACGAGCTATGTTGGGACAAAGATTGCTACTAAATTTAGTTAATAGTGCTGTTGCATAGTGTTACTTGTCAATACGCGAATGTATATTTGCAAGCTAGCAGTGTAGTTTACTTGGCTTTTATTGTGAAAGGTTTTATAGCATAGACTCTGTATAGAAGCAAATATTTTAAATGGGTTTAAAATTATTGTAAACATTTCTACTAATTTTAATATTGCAATACTTTTCATGTAATTTATTATTTTCAAAAACTTAAATTGTTCTGTTTGTCGTAATAGACGACATTTTTTTTTTATAATTTTCATAACGTTTGGTAAATAATGTTAAATTCTAATTTGTTTTTGAACAGACACACAACATTTTCATAATCTCACAGTGCATCGACAGCTTTCTGCTTAAACTGTACTGTGTTCTGGAGGCTTACGTGCAGCAAGATGTTAATTGTGTAGAACTGGTCGAATAGCTGAAGGTAAGTAGGGTAATAGATCTGTTCTTTGGATTTTGAAGTATAGCCTTTTATATCTATCAGACAAAAGTAAAATTCAGCTTCGTGATACCAAGGTTCCCGCTAAACCATAGACACCGTGCATTTTATTGTTTTGCGTTTACCTTATAGATACTTTTTCAGCTTTCTGGAGCATGATTTGCAGCATATGACTTAAATTGGTTCCCACACGACATCCAAAACACAGTTCACGCCTTTCTCCAAATATTTTATTATTGTAATGAAGTTTTTAACACATTCTTACATTATCAGGTTAGTTACAATTATTTATCCACACAACGATGTGGAATTTTAGAAGTGCTTTCTTAAAGCATTTTATAGGAGAAATGCAAAACATTAGCTTACTACTCTCCTGAACTAACAGCAAGAAAACAAAGAAAATGCCATTAGTTAAAAATGCTAATATAGATGGCAGTATAGGATCACCTGTTAATATTTAGTTCTAATGTGTACCACCAGAAGTCAGCACATCTTCCCTTGAGGTAAAAATATGAATGGAATAAATGAAATATGTGGAAAGTTGGATGTTCAAAGTATATCATATGTACAATTAGATTTTTAAATAAAACAATGTGTGATGGAGAAAAAAATGTTTCTTTTTACAATGAATCAGCACACTTAACGCACATATTCTCATAAAAAGGACATTTCAAGTTTCGCAGAGCTATTGATCTCCCCAGTATTACATGCATTAGTATATGTCTTTTTGAATAGTATGTAATATTCAAGTTATCTATGTGAGTAAATCAATCGTTAGAGCAACTCTAATCTGAAGATGCGTGTTTTGAGTCCAAATATTATCTATCTGATATTTTTAATACTAGTCAACACAAGCTTTTAATATAAAATCACATCAAAATACGATGGTGTAGGGACTTGGAAACACCATCGCCCAGTCTTGATATTGCAAATAGCCTACCGAGTGACTGCCAGTATAAGCAGTCCCACTGGAAACGGAAGAACATATAGGGAGTGTTATTATCACCGTGGGGAAATAAAAAGCCTCCACAGATAAAGAAAGCTGCCTTACAGATAGATGTTGGCTCGCCATAGGCTAGAAGGGAAAAAACTCCATTATCTGGTTCTTCAGGTTGTGGGTTGTGCAGTTGGATTGGAAGCCCACACATGTAAAAACTATACAGCTCGAAACACCATTCGAAATAGCTAGAAAGATATATCAAATGACAAAACTATGCTTAAACAAAGAATTAATCTAGTGGAAAATACAATTACTACGGGGAATGTCAGGAGCAAGGGGGGAAAAACCGTCAGAAATCATTAAAGAAGATGAAAATAAAATTATAAATATTTTCAGAGACAAAGAAAAGTACAAAGATTGGAGGAAATTGCGAACTACATTTTGTTATACTCAGGGGTTGAAAAAGACAAAAGAGCAACATCAGGAGTAGGGATAATGTCCACAAGAGATAAATGTAAGAACATTAGGACACTCTTGGATTAATAATAGAACAATGACATTAATTAAGAACTGGCAGACTGTAATATTATTGAAGTGTGCACTCCTTCAGATGGGATTGAAGAATAAATATTACATTCCAATAAAGAATCACAAGGTAACATATATCAAAATGGGAAAAGTGACTACATGATACTTTTAGGAGATGTAAATGCAAGAGTAGGAAACTCAACAACAACAGATGTGGCAGAACCTCACAGAGAGGATAGAAAAATGGTAAGGGGCAGCAGTTGATAGAATTCTGCACCTTTAATGATCTAAGAATTACTAATACTTTATACTCACATGAAGATATCCTTTAGTTTACTTGGTATGATCGAGGAAGAAGTTTAATAATCGATTATATTATAACAAATTGGAAAACAAGGACACACTTTCAAGATACAAGATCATTTATAGGAACCGAAGCTGATGCGGATCGTTTTAGTTATTTCAAAGATTAAAACACCCAAGAAATATTGAAAAAAGAAAAAAAAAAAATACAAAAAAAACTGAGAAACTACCAGTTACGATACAGTTATTAGAGCAATCTGGAATAACACACTTATATATGACCAGGATGAATGAACTAATAAGAGGTAGAACCGGTGAAATAAATCAAGATTGGACAATCTTGTCATCAGAAATAACGAAGACCGCTAATGGGGTATTAGAAATACAAATGAGACGAAAACTTAAACGGTTGAAATTATAGAAAGAAGCCGTTACTAAGATGAAAGAGTTCTTCTTAAGTGGATTAATGGAAAAAAGATGAAAACTATATATCATACAAAAAACAAAGAACAATGGTCCGTAAATTATAAAGAAAAACCAAAAAAAGAAACCTGGGAACAATTTGTTAAGAGATTAGAATATGATATAACGGTGCACAAAAATTCGGCTTCAAGATATCTCGTACATTGAGAGCAAATGTGTACGATAAAGCGAAAATTGATGTAATTATAAAGAAGAATGGGAAAATTATTTTAAAATCTATTAATACAAAAGGAAAAGAAATACGAAATGGCTACAGATATAATGGAAGAATATAATGCAATTAATATGATAGATTTAGAAAAAGCTTTAAAAAAAGAGCAAAATCGGTGTGTAGAAAATATAAACACTGAATTTATAAAATATGCAAGTTTAAAATGAAAAAAAGTATACAGCAACTAAATTATATCTGTAGTAATGCTAAAATACCAGAATGAAAGATGGCAAATTAATTGCATAAAAAATGGAAATCCAAGCTACTACCAAAAGCTGAAGCATTCCTATATGAGGAACAATGCGAGTTTAGGAAAGGAGAATCACGTAGAGATGCAATCTTTATTATAAAACTACAAATGGAAGAATTATGGGAATTTAACATACTATCATTTTTTATATTTTTAGATTATGAAAAAGTATACCACAGATAGATAATAATGGAAATATTAAACTATTATAACGTTCCCCATAATATGATTAATGCAATTAAATTACTATATGATAATACCCAGATAATACTAAAAATTGTTCTCCTTTTAAAGTTAATCAAGTTGTTAGTCAGGGATATGATTTGTCTCCATTATTAATAGAATATACAAAGAGTGCCAAAAATGTATACACACTTCAAGCAAAAAAAAACTGTGTTCACATAACAAACCTGAATCTACACAAACAGAAAATGATAAGTGCTAATCATCTTAGACTTTTACAATCATACCGCCACGGGTGGCCGAGGTCGTTAAGTCTCGGACTCGTGAGCGGGAGGTCTGGGTTCGAATACCGCCAGGACCGTCCTTCCTGACTGAGGTTTTTTCCAGGTTTTCCTCAGTCCTCATAAATGGCAAATGCCGGGGAGGTACCCTAAACTTAGGCCTGGAACGATTCCTTCCTTAAAAATAAATCCTTTCCCAATATTTCATCTCATCTATCATCAGGGTCCATCGCCTGTGGTGCCTCTGTAGCAAAAACGGGCGTTAAACACTATTTATTCATTCATTTTACAATCACAACAGTTGCTCAAAATGTCCACCATCGGCGTTGATACACTTCTGAGTACGTTGATCTACTGATTGAGCAACGTTTGCGAAAGTGTCCTCAGCGATTGCATTACACGCCGTTTCAATTTCTTCCCGAAGTGCTGCCAGTGTAGCTGGTTTTCTACGATATACAACATTCTTAGGAGTTCCCCATAGGTAGAAGTCCAACGGAGTTAGATCCGGAGAACGCGATGGAAACTCGATTGGACCTCTTCGTCCTATCCAGTGCCTTGGAAGATTGTCATCAAGGTACGCACGTACATTTCGCTGGTAATGTGGTGGTGCACCATCCTGTTAGAAGTGAAATTTTGCCCTTGTGAACATCGCATACGGTACCACGAGTCTCAAATGTGTCTCGAATGCGTGCAATTGTTACTCGCGTTGGCTGTTCTGTTCTGTACACACGTCTCCATTGCCTTTGGACTTCAACAGCATTCTCGGTTTTCCAATACCACTTCAAAATTGTTTTCATCTAATCAAATGATGATCTTACCTCCATTTTGTTGTAGCAACGCTAGCATAACGTAATGTGAGTCACATCTGTTTACAGAGCATCATACGATAAATTTGGCTTCATTTGTTCTTTGTTTATTTACCTGTCACATAGCAATACTATCATAATGCATGTGAGTCATATCTGTTTACAGAACATCATACTGCACATTACTGTTATTTGTCGGTCCAATTTTGAAACATATTAAATAGATATCCACTGTGAAAGTGTGTATACAGTTTGGCACCCTTGGTATATATATTATTCAGGAATGGTAAACCATAAATCCCAAAAATATTATATTGATTTTAAAAGACAATAAATACCCTTCTATTTGCTTTTGACAGCAGTATTGCAGGCCCAATCTAAGAATGATATGCAAGAGAATGTACAAAATTAAATATTTAGAAACCTTCTATATGAAAATCTCTATTAATAATACTAAAGTTATCTATGGAAGGAAAGTCCAATACAAGAGCTAAAATCGTAATAAAGGATCAAATAATAGAACGAGCGAATTCTTTTAAATATTTGGGATGTCATCTATCAATCTATAATTTGAACCAAAATCTAGAAAATAATGTAATAAATATAACTTAATAAATGAATGCTTACAAATGCTTAGAAATTCAATGATGAGGGAAATAAAATTCACAATAGATAATATTGCATTGAAACCAATGCTATTCTATAGTAGTGAAACCTGGGTAATGAGAAAAAAAGACAAAAATAAAATTAAGAACTTAGAAATGAGATTTATGAGAAGGCTCTTAGGGGTATCTCTAAGAGATAAATTGAGTAGTACAAATATATGACTGGGTTGTTCCTTCTAGCCAATCCTGCCGCGGTATGATAAGGGCTCAAAATGTCGCTTATATTGAAAGTAGCTAAAACATGTCTTAGCTTATATATAATAAATAATGCAAGTCCATGTTTGATTCTTACCTTAATGGGGATTACAAAAAAGTACATTGTTTTATACTTGTCATTTGCCATTTACCAGTTTGGATAAAACATTATACCTAAATAATGCTGAGGGCACAAATGAAATGTTTTCGCTTCTATGCGTAATTAATCCTGAAATGCTATTCAGCTGTAATACAATATTGTGGCACATTTATGTGGTAATAATGTATTAATCCTGCAACACAAACGCTCGTTAATTTTACGACGCATACGCGATCATTGTTGTGCTGACGCAGCAACAATGTCAGACCAGCTGTCAGCTGGTCAGTACCTTTCCGGCCATCACTTGTAAACGTTGTGGTTGCGTTTACTGCGGAGAATAATTACAATTTTAGGTTATTCATTTGTTTCAATGCACGAGTGATTTTTACGTATGTAACAACGCGATTTGTGGGCTGTTAAGAGGTAAGTTTGAAATATCCAACATTTTTATTATATTTTCTGGAAAATTTATTATTAGATTTATTATTATTATTATTATTATTATTATTATTATTATTATTATTATTATTATTATTATTATACTTTTCCCTGAAGTCTCTCAAGGTGAATGTAAATGATCCAACGTTTGCAGAAAAGGCAGTAACTATTTTTTATGAATTGGAGCAGGAAAGGATTTCTAATGATAATCTTGATTCTGATAAATCATTGACTGAGGATGGACTAGACCATATTGAAATTGACGATGTTGTGTTAACTGAAAGTGAAAAGGACGAAATTGTATCTGTTGACGAAATTGTTCGATCAGACGATGGTGAAAGCGATATCCTATTAGTAGGGAAAAATGACCAAGGCTCCTATGATCATCATTCTATGTATTCATTGATAGAAATGCTGATGAACGATATATTATTCAAAGAAGAAGTCTCTAAAAGGTAAAAAATGAACTCGTTGGCCTTCACTAACTCCTAAAAAGTAGACTGCAAGCACTGTTGCTTGTTGCCTAAATGTTTGGGTAATTCGTGTTCACAACAATGCTGAACCTCTGAAAAGGATAAACTTCCTCTGTGAACATCTTAATTATCCAAAAAAAAAAAAGTTTGGAGGGGGGGTTATTTGCGTCTCTCTTTAACACCTGAGGTCATCAGCATTCCATTTAATTCAAGGCGTGAAACGGCCGACAAATTTTGCTCAGAGGCCTCTTCTTTCAGGCTTGAGGTTCTTTATCGTGCCGTACGACACGGGACCCACGACTTTACTTCCCTTCCGAAGGATGCCATACTTATGATTTTTACGCCCTAAAAATCCATCGACTCTGGCTGGGATTGAATCCGCGATATTCGGTTTACGAGGCAAGTATGGTTACCATTAGACCACCAGGACCGACCAAAACAGAGGCGAATGACAACAGCTTTCTGAAATTTTGTCGAAAGGTATTCTGAGCGCATTGTGCACAAACTGCGCAAAACCAGTGTTGCGACTAAGGAGAGAAAGGTTGTTTTTGGTATGTCATCATTGTTGACTTCGGTGTATAACTGCTAAACACAGAGGCATGTTAAATATATAACTGGACATTTACATTTCAATAAACTTATCAAATACTAAAATTAAAAATTACGGACCTTAGTAATAGAAGTGTATTAAATAAGGTTTGTGTTCTAAGGTTAACATTATTCTCTGATTACAACATTGTGACGTACTTTTTAGCCACGTATCGTGGTTGGTTAGATTTGCTTCACTGATTAGGTGCGTATGAATAAGAGGGACTGGTTAGCTGTAAAGCGCACGCGCAGAGTGGTGATGTTAGGAAGGAAGCAACGAAAACGTTTTTCTTGAGAGGGATTTATAGAAAGACTAAGCGTCTCGCCTGATCTGCTCTGTGAATCACCCAGGAAAGGAATCATGTAACAGACATCATGTAAAATCAACAATAATAATAAATTGAGCTTACGTCTAAGATATTTTGCTTCATGGACATGAGTATTTATCTATAGCTTTTCCTTTAATTCTTTTCATTCAATGATGTCCTAGATATAGTCCGATTTAGTCGGGCTTGCCTCTCTGTCGCACCACGTGGTGAATATAATTTAGTAATGCTTTTAGGAAGCCGCGAGTGGTTTTACTACTAATTAGACATGTAAACATTAAAATATATTCTCTATTCTAGCCATTTTTAAAATAATACAACACTATAGTTGCATTATTAAGTTCAAGTATTAAACTGAGGTTCGTTGAACTTCGAAAAATGAACCGAAATAATCTTTGGAAATAGTTTCTCATATGCGAGGAGTCCCACTTTGTTGTACGTTGCTGATTTAATGGGGCGTTTACGATTTTCAGCTTTGCCGTAGCTAGAGGGCTGAATATGTTAATGCACTCCCACGGTATGCTTGCTTGCTTCATGATCCACAGAGAGGCTGCAGGCATTATTGTTTTTTTTTTTTTTTCATTAAAATCGGATGTGGGTAGTATATGCTTCTGACACATACCTCAGGCTATGATCATATTAGATCAATGCTGAACTTGTATAACAATTTT
Organism: Metallyticus violacea; assembly: GCA_030762175.1. Classification (NCBI taxonomy): domain Eukaryota; kingdom Metazoa; phylum Arthropoda; class Insecta; order Mantodea; family Metallyticidae; genus Metallyticus; species Metallyticus violacea. The sequence continues at coordinate 150,133,793 of CM060833.1, forward strand.
ATTTTTTGACAATTCTCAGAGGCAATTACTTTTTTGTTCTTAATACATTGAGTTCCCGATATGCTTTCCTGTTTCCATACATACATGTTGCTAATCAAAGCAAACATTAATGATAATGTTGTTTCGATGTTCAAACACGACATATTTAAATTTCTATTTCCTATGTAACAAAGGTGATTTTTTTTTTTTTTGAATCCTTAATTTATCCTTAATGGAAATAAATAATTTTATGTTTTCATCCTGGTCTTTCCTGGAGTTCCCCTCAATCTCTCCCAAATTCTTTACTTGTCTAATGGAGCATATATTCAGGAAAATGAACTGGCATAATAATTTCGGAATGAACATAAAAGGCAGTCGACTAACAAATCTAAGAATAGTCGATGAGTGGTCTTATTCGCCAAAACACCGAAAGCACTACAAACTATGCTGGAACAATTATGTGAGCATAGCAAAAATTCAGGTCTGTCGCTAAACAAACACCAATAAAATAGATGGAACAGTCCTCACATATGTGAGCGAATATGCATACCTAGGACAACAGATTTCTTTCCATGATAAAGTGGAAAAAGAAGTACAAAGAAGGGTCTCATTAATCTACAGAGCATTTTGGGCCCTTAAGTTTATATTCTTAGACCAAACACTAACTAAAAAAATCAAATTCTAGACGCTATATATACCCTGTATTACTGTATGGGTTCCAGTTATGGTCAATAACAGAAAAACAAAAGAACAAAATTCAAATATACCAGAGAAAAATGCAACGCAAGTTCCTGGGAATAACTTTGAAGGACAAAATACCTATAATATTAATAAATCAATTATCTCAGACAAAGACACCGCACTTAACTACCAGAAGCAAATGGCAATGGAGCAGTCACGTCGCAAAAATGCAGGACAATAGATGGACCTACAAGATCTCCACGTGGGATCCCCGAATAGGAAAATTGACACAAGGCAGACCCAGAAGAAGATGGACTGACCTCTTCAAGGAACATAAAGGTCCATATTGGTCAAGAGTGGTAAGAGGAAGAGAAAAATGGAAATCTCTCGAGAAGCAACTGGTGTAGTAAGAAATGGAGTAACCAAAGAACAAATCAGTCAGTGTCTTAAACAGCATACGAACAACTAGCGTGGAATAGCTCACTATATTAGGAACAAAGGAACTCTCTCTACATGTTGGGAGGTCTTTGCCCTTATGGGACACAATAGGCTGGCTTTATCTTTCGTTTGAGGTAAAGGGCAATCAACGTCAGGTAACCCTACAGCTCTAGGGCTTTGACGATTTATAAACACTAGTACTAGGCTTGAAGATATTAGAAAACTTATATTTAATAGATATTTTAAATAATAAAGTGTTCATTTTTTGGTCATTCTAGCCCTACTGATGCTCCTTTCGATCAACCGAAAATTGTAGCGTGTTTTCCTGATATCCGTTTAACTATAAACTGCAATCTAACAAAAAGTAATTTTAACATGTTTTCTTTGGATGAATGTAAAATGAAACAAACTCTTTATACCCACGGCAAGCTATCGATTAATACAGCCCAGAACCTAAACTAAAACTGGCTGATCCTAGCAATTCTATTATAAATAATTATTCTCTAAAGTATCATTTGTTTTGGTCATGAAATACCGGTCCGGCCAACGACCTCCCGGGCAACAGCCAGCAGTGCTAATCACTATATCTGAGAGGCGATACAGAAATTGCTATTTATTTAGGACATTCTTTACAGCAAAATATCGACAATTATAACTTGGTTTCCTAGATTTTGCGGTTGTGATCAGTATGAAGGCCTTTGAATCAGCAGTCTGCTAGCTACTTGTGCATGCCACTATCACCCGGATGTCGGTCTTATCGATCCGTAATGTTCTTGTAATATATTAAACGCTCTTGCAATTTTAGTTAGTGAAAATATGTGTGTAATGTTATTTGTGGACTTTAGTGAGTACTAACCGTGCTATAGCATATGTTGAAAGTGGTATCCGTCCTTCATTCAGGCATTTTTGACATTTTTTACTTCCAATTTTCTAATTTTTATTGTGATATCCTCTTTCATCTATACCTCGATGGTTATTTTAAAATATTCTAGATTGTAGGGTTCCCCACAAATTAATAGCAGCACGCGGTAAGATCTGGGGAATGTAGGTGTCATAATCCCCTAGAAATAATTCTGTCAAATGTCCCCTTAGAGCCTCCAAAGAATTACAGGCAGGGTGAGCTGTGGCAGAATCATCATTGGCTCTGATTATCGGGTAACTGTTTAAAGGGCTGCATGTGACATTGTTCTGAATTTATAGGATGCCAAACTATATGGGCCCTGCTATTCTCCTTGTAGTTACAGCACTCCACAAACCAATTTTTTGATCCTGCAAGGAAACTTTATTGAAATAAATGTGGATTTTTTGTGCCTATAGTTTTGGACATAACCCCCCCCCCCAAAAAAAAAAAAACATTCACTGTGGAAAAGCAATCATCCGCTAAACATAATTATAAAAAATTAACAGAAGTTACGTTCAAGTGGTTGTAGTTCTACGACTATCTCAAATATGAAAGTTGTCAAATTTAGTAATTTAGGTTGTATGGACTCAGTTTTTGGGAATGTCCATTTTCTGTGACATAGATCTCGATATTTTTCAGAACCGTCTATTTCTCCAATGATATTAAGTTTTACATTCGCTAGAACACGTCGTTTTCGATTAGATGTTCTATCGCTTATCGATCCTGTTTCTTAAAACCTAAGACATATTTTCTTAGATCTGGATAACTTTCTCTACATGAGCTACACGATTATCTTTTTAGTAAAATGTTATATTGAGGTGACATTTTAATAAATCATTTTATTAATATATATAAAACAATAAAGTCACTTGCTTATTAAAGGTCAGTAACGCATTGCATGTAACAGACAACTAACTTATTGATCAAACTGACTTTTCGACTAAAATATGATCATTAGCGGTAGTGGCCAGGTTATGGATGGACAACGCTGAGGATTTGACGATTTTTAAAGTCTGCGTGCGTGATCGGCAGATGACTGACTAAAACGCATTATAGTAGGTACAAAAGAGTGAGCTGTTGTAATATGTTAATAATGCAGCGGTATTTATAAAAGGAAGAGGATGGTTAATTTAATGTGTAATAGATGGAGGGAAAGATTTTGGAAAAGGAAATTAGTTTGATAGGTTTTGGATGTAATCCCAGGGGTAAATAATTCCTTCTTCTCCGACGTTGGTTACCGCTGTCTTACAATTTTGCCATGGCTGTTGAGACTCTGCTGCTGGATATTTTTATGGTCCTGTGACCATAGGGGAAGCAGTCTTGGGGGTTTACATTTTTCGTTATGGAAGATGACACAATTTATTTTCATACACTATTGGACATAAACTATTGCACTTAACTAATAAAGCTCGTCTACTTAATTTTATCCCAAAACTAACTATCGCTTTCCACTAATTAATCGGAACTGAGAAAGCCCTTCCACTGATATTGTCCCTCTGAATACTCTTGCCAAACTTACTGCGGGCCTCAAATAAACATGCTCTACGTGACTTTTTCCAACTCAAGCGGTTGGCTCCTTCCCTTGAAGAGGTTACCGGCCTGTCTTTTCATCGCTGCAGTCGCCAAAGGTTTTATGGTGCTTAAGAAATACTCAAACAGAATACTAAACATCTTACTCAAAAGCTTTACAAATATTTTTACAACAGATTACAGAAATTCTCAGGTCAGATTTTATGGCTAGGGGTAGCTTTCTGGGCCCTGGTAAGAAACTAACATTTTATACACAATAACGCAACACTTGCACAGGAAAATGACACTATGGTCATGGTTATAACGAAGCCACATAAAATTATTTGCTACAATTAATCTAATTAAATATGAGGGTGGCAGCTCATAAATACTGCCTCAATAAACAGACACAAATTCTTATTTGAGATATTTTAATTAGTTTCAATACAGCGAGTTAGAAAACAGTTAAACATTAGATTTCAGTTTTGAATTACTTTTTGGCTGATCTCCCTACCGACATTGTTTTACTTGGCGGTGTTGTTGATTTTAATGGGCTCCATTTTTCAGCTTATCGTACGATAGCTACCACCAGGGAAGTTGAAAATCGTAACGCCTATACACCAAACTTTCCTGGGAAATTCCCAGATGGGTTTGTTTCTACTTGTTAGTCATGTCAACCAACCGTTGAACAGTAAGCACGGCGGCGGTTTACGAGCGTTGGAAAGAAAGAAAGAAAAAAAAAAAAACCATAAAAAGTTCCAATTACAAAGGAATGGAAAGTATTGTATGATATCTATCGGTTCTGCTTGTCAGAAACAGAGAAGGGCGAGAGATTGATAGTACGGAACGAAAAAACATGCTCGCAGTCCGTTTATTTTAAGGGGAAGGAAAGGAAAAAAGGTAAAATAAACAGAATCTCATTTCGTTACTTTTTGGTATCTATAGAAAAAGCGGTACATTGTAAGGCAGGGACGCAAAAACTTCAGCAATAAGGGAATGAACAGAACTGAAAATTGCTAGGCAATCACGTGGTAAAGCTAATGCAACAGCGATAAAAGTGACCATGGCTCAGATATGGTCGTAATTTGTGATGAAAATAAGATACCGTTTATCTTTTGAAAATAATTAATACTGAAAATTTATAAGTGTACATTTTAATTCGTATATTAAATGCGTATGTTAATTGACTAGTACAATACTTTACATATACGTTATTGTTCCTGACTCCACTTTGAAAAATGCACTACATAATGACGTGTGATAAAACGCTCTAATAAAAAATAAATGTGTTGCAGGATTAAATTTGCTTCATGTTTACTTTTAAATATAAATTAAAAAAATAAAGACAGTTAATATACCTATTGTTCAGGTTTATGTTAAAATATATTATGATTATTTCCTTTGTCTTTTGTTATTATTGTTTTGTTCATTCTAATTATTTTTATGCTTATGCATTTGATTTCTTTGATAATCTGACATTTTATAGATGCTGTTTTGTCAATATAGCTTATAAAATATTCCGCATTTTGAGGTTAAAACCAATAAAGGATTTGGGAAAAATTAATGTAATTCTGTTTTCTCTCGCAATTAATTATTGATATCATCTAATTAAGATTGAAAAGAGGTTCGCCTTAAAGTTATTAAATGTGGAAAAAATCAGATTGATCAAAGACTATTTCAAAGTTTTGATGTGCTGGAAAAAAAACGCCAGGGGAGTCGAGCGAAATGGGAGACGAACCAGATAAGACCATTTCATAGTCGGATCGCTATAATAAGAAGACTTATGTCTGATCAACGGTCTATGCTTATTTAAGTATTGTTGGTAGTTCATAGTTTACAATAGTAACTAATAGCCTTCGTGGTCTAGTGGTAGCTTTTACGTCTACAGACGTCGTTAGAAGACAATGTAGTCAAGGCGACAATAAATAAAATAAAATAATAAAAAGTAACTTTATATTGTGTCCCGTCTTTTACGATTTGCATTGTCAGCAAGTTCAGAAGAGAACTTAAAGCACAATGAAGAGAGAGAAAAGGAAAACTTATGGTTGAATGTCTAAGAAGAAAATAAAGCTAAGTATTTACGAAATTCGACTACTTTGTTATAACAACTGAAGTAAAAATGTGAAATATTATACAAATTTTCAATTATTTTGAATCCAATAATGAACGATAAATAATTGGCAGATATTTTTCTCTTTTTAATTAATTTTATGTCACTTTTTGACAGTCATATCGCGGAATATATAAATAAATTTACAATTTAAATGGCAAATACTTAATATAATATTATTAAAGGAATTTTATCAATTGTTACATTATATTTCACTATATAAATTTGTTGATTTTAAGAATTTAAAAAGAGTTTTACTGTGAGATGGATTTTTGGGAACTTCTTGAAGGTCTGGTAGATTACACTGTGGACATTCGGAAAGTATGTGTTGTACAAAATTGGCGGTGTGATACGTTATATCAGTAAGAGCTGTTTTATTCAGTAGACGAGAGTGTGTTTGTTTAGTGTGCCCAATTCGAAGTGAAGTAAAGATGATTTGGCCCTTACGAATTTCAAATTTAGTTTGTTACAATTGGTACTTCTTTGCTTATATGTTATTGTTTTACATATATAGCCACCTCTCCACTCGAAAGGTTAAGTGGAAGGAGAACTTAGAATTAAATCCATTTACATTTAATTGTAGCAAGAAGTAGTCATATTTCTAGCAAATGATCTGACTTTAGAGTGTGATTTACTATGAACTCTTTTAAGTATTTTGCTCTGTGTTAAGTTTGGTAAGGTTTCTCGACCCTAGTAGTTGTATTTTTAATTCCTTTGGCTTTATAAAACTGTTGAAGTATTCTAAACGTTTAAGCAAGGCTCTTAATGTTATCTGTGTATGAATAAGCTATTTTTAAAATGTCTGGTTTTCCTATTGCATTTTCGTAAAGGATTTTGAGTTGGATGTAGTTCAGAGTAAAGTTAGATGGTGATATTTCTAACAGGTGCTTAATCGGTTGCAACTGTTTGTCTAGTGTGTGAATTGGCTGTTTTTTTTTTCTTATTTTTTTCAAGACTCTAAGCTGATATTTTAGAGTAGTTATATACATAGGTAGAACAAATAATTATTGATATTTTATTTCCTGTAGGTTTGTATGTGAAAGGAGTTTGAATGTTTGTTTCCATGGTAACCTGAGCGTTGATTTCGAGATGGTGTCCATTTTGTTCACATATATTCTTATGGTCGATATTATCTATGGAATCATTCGATTTTTTTACTCGTTGCCTTTAACTACGTTGATTAACAGTCTATTAGGACTGTGGGACTGTAATTTAAAATTTGAAGTTCGCCTAGGGCAATTTTGTTTCGTGAGGTTTGCATCTTCGCAGATAAAAATATTTGTAGTTCACCAGGGTATGCTACAGCTGCTGTATAAGAAACTTGTATTGCTACTGGGACATCTTTTTTAACCTCCACACGTACTGCTTTAATGCTATTATTAACTCTTAGAAGCATTTCTACTGAGTGCCCCAGGTTTCATTTTTGATATCAGTTGGCAGATTCGATTTTGGTGCTTTCAGTAAACACAGAAGGCTTCGATAGGACGAACTAGCTAAATCTTCTTAATGAAACCTTTGCATAAAGCGTTCGGGTACGTAATGGGCTAAAAGTAAAAGAAACAGATCTGTTTGTGCTAGGAAATTTTGCTTTATCTGTGGTATTATGAAATGCAAACTTGAACACTTGAGCTTAAAACTAACTGTTGGTAAAAAGGATAAGAGCAATTTCTTATCAGAAAGCTTCATGCTCCATATAAAAACTTCAGAGGTCGTCAAAGCCTTAAGAACTCAATAAAGGCATATTTGCACAAGAACCTAATATTAAAAAAAATGTTTAAGCATTTTGAAGAATTTCGTACCAGCAAAATCATATCTTAAAGCGAAATTGAATATTTCTTTCACATACACGTTTATTATGAATATCGAATATTTTTTTACATACATGGTGAATTTGCAGCAAAGATAAAATGCTCTGAGAAAGATGAGGATATTAAAAACCAATGCCGGAAAGTCCCCAAAATACATTATAACAATGAAAAGTCTTAGTATGAAATTCTATTAGTACTTATTATATTTAATGTTTGTTTCAGATCGTTTATCAGTATTATCTATTTATTTTTCTTTTTTCAAGAAAACTGGTTGAAGCTGTCTCTGGCCCCATATCAACTATATAGTAATGGAAATAATATTTGTAATTTTAGAATCAGCAACTCTGTAATCATGTGCAAGTATGTTGTGCATTTTCTTTCAGTGGAGGAACTTTAATGGTATAACTCGTATATGTAGAATTAATATTATGTAATTTTAGCAATATTTAAGAAATGACGTGTAAAACTGTAACAAGGTAAGGGAAAACTCAACTTTCTCCGAACGCAGAAAGACTTGGCAAGGTCAGACGAAGTAAGGTAATCATTCCCTTCTGGAATGCAGCTAGGGTTGGAAATGCCCCCGCCTCTGGGCAGAAGTCGACCTATTTAGTTACAAAGTTACAGGTGTAATTCATCTTACTGACGAATAGCCAAGCATTTGGCTTGATCAAAATGTCCAGCGAATAGAAAAGAAACAGTGAGGTAAGCACTTACCTATAACACACGTTAACACAAAATTGGGGGGAGTATTGCGCGCCGTTGCTCATATATAGCGTCATTTTGTGTTGTGTAGAAAAGGAATAGATTTTGCCCAAAACGGGGCAGTCTCAGAGTTTTCCAGGCTCAGATACATTGCACGGAGATCAGTGAAAGAGCGGCCTAAGTACAAAGTATCAGTTCCGGCGACGAAGCTTCAGCGCCAGTCACAACACTAATTGCCGATACATCATTGAGCTGCAATAAGTATTCATTTAAATTAACACTTTCGTCGCCCTCGGCGCCATTTGATGAACACAATAAACTTACGCGTTTGCAAGATTACCTTGCCCGTGGTTCGACTTGAGAGGTGAGTTCGCCCGAATATTCATGTTAGGAGAATAAACTATATCAGCAAAGTGAATAACGAAACGTTCACCAAAATCCAGCGAAACGCCCTCGAGAGAGTCTCATCGAAGAAGAATGGGGATGGTCTGCAGCAGCCGTGGCGAAATCTGCTATCAGCGAGCACAAAATATTTACCGCAACACCCATACAGCCCAATTCCCATCCCTACACCATACAATCGGGTTTCACCGTCTTTCGCCTTTCCTGCAATGTTGGAGATATGCTGAACTACAGATTAAGTTTTATTCACGTACTGCAATTTTAAACTGTAATTTTTATTGAAAGCAAACGTCTTTTTATATCTTGATTTATTTGTTAATTATCATTTTGAAATTAAAATTATTGTTTTCTGAATTTCAAAGAAAGATTTTCTCCCCCGAACCTTGCAATTGTTTGTCTGGTTCTGTAAATCTCTCCCTCATTGTAAATTAGTACTTAAATTTATGAAAAACCTAAGTATTCTCTTCTAGGTTTGAAAACAGATGATCATATGAGGTGCCTAAATCTGGCGAATAGGGAAGACTGTCAATAAAATTAGCACCAACTTCGTGAATTTTCTACTACGCAATCTATAACTCTTGAGTGTACAACCTTTGACAAAACAAAAATAAATAATAATAAAAAAACCATACTCAGATTAAACGTGTGGATCGTAGAACTTCGGGGACGCTCGTAAACGCTGTGTTTACAAGGACGCTTTGCCTGTAAACGTATTGGGTACCATGTTAAGCATCTGGAAAGAGAAATTCTTCAGTTCATTGTGGGTAAAGCCATGAACAATTCCTTTCGAATTTTTTTTTTAAATTTATATGTTGTAATTATTATTATTAATATGCTGTATTAGTTGTTGGGGATACATTTTTTTGTGGAATTGTATTTTGTCGTGTTGGGGATTGAATGTCACGTTCAACTCTATTTTGCTTTGTTGTTGCGTAAGGTCGTACGAATCCATTATGGTTTTTTTTAATATGTTATATATAAAATGTATGTAGGAAAATATTTCATTGTTCTTGTATTTATTATGTTAATTTGACCTTTTTTGTTCTTATTTGTGAACTTAATTTTTTAATTTGAAGGAGTGAATTTCTTATGTTACTAATTTTTTGAGACTTATTAAGGTTAATATAAGAGAATTCTGTTAGAAAGGTTATTTCTTCCCCCTTGACACGCAACACCTATGTCTTTCTAAGACTAAAATTTGGGGACTTATTGCACGAGTTATTTTCTAAAATTTGAAGGCTTACATTATGAATCACTTATCACAAGTAATATGACAAAGGTATTTGAGATTACCAATAAACTGAGGAACGTAGTGGGGGTCTGATAAGCTTAGGCCCTCGAGTGATATTTGTTAGGATTGTTTCACGAATAAAACGAATAGAGGAATTAAATGTAATTCCTCTAAATTTGGCTTACAAAATTGTAATAATTGTATATTATTACGATCAATCTTGCTACGGAAGAATGTCAATGGTCAGTAATGCCAATAGAGAAGAGCAAATTACGGGTTTAGGACCATTTCATTAATAGAATTAGAATAAAAGTGATGTATAATTGAATTTCGCGCACAAAATATTAACATTTGTTATAGTTATGAATATCTCTTCTATTCAGAAACCGTGAGACCGAAATGAACAGAAGTCCACTACTGCAATCGCTAAGATTCAATTTTCTAATATCTACTGAGAACTCTCCCCCCCCAAAAAAATACAATGTCTCTTTTTCTTCATATTCTGTAGTTTGCAATTCCTAATGATAAGATCAATTTGCACATTTGACGCATCATCAAAATGCTTTGAAGAACCCTCCATTTTGCGTTATGATTGTCAATTGTACATGCTTTTATTGCTATCAATAACTCCCCACCGCCTCTAGCGGTGCGTGTTCAGGAATTATATAGTGGAGGTATAGAGTTGGCCACACTGGCTACAAGACAAATGCACGTCGCGTGATAAAACGATTTTATAATTTTTTTCTCGATAATTTCACTCTGTTATCCGACTGTGATTGTTTAAAATTCAAATTTTTCTTTTGTTTCATTTGTCGATTTTAAGATAACGGCACATGAGTGAAATAGTCATTGTAAAAAAAATAACTAATAAAATTCATTCTTATGCTCTTTTTATTAAATTCATGCAATTTAATTAAGGTAAGTTGCCTTTCTACAAATAATGTAGATTGAAAAATAGAAGTTACTTGCAAAGAGCTAGTGAAAAAAGTTGAATAAAATTACATAGATTTTTCTCATCCTTTCCTCGTTTTCCACTTTATTTGATATTCTTTTCTGAGAATGTAAGACCTACCTGCATTGCCAAAGCTTCTATTGCTAAAAACCACCGGACGTACTAATGAATAACGAACGCTTCTAAACATGAAAAACCTTTGCAGCAACTGAAGTCAGAGTAAGGAACGAGGAAGAGCTTGGCTGTACAGAAAGAGACGCTGACTCCCTCGGTCGAGTTGAGTCGGAGAGACATGGACAGCGCGCTTTTGGTTTTTGCAGGTCTTCTACTTAGAGTCTGTACTAATGACGTCCTTTAGCAAGAGAGAAAAGGAATGAAGAGGAGGGCAAAGGCTGGAGTGGTTTCTTCTCAGCATTGCAAGCTCAGTCAATCTTAAATTTATTACGAGGACTCTGACAAATGTGTGCATCTGTTATTTTTTTTTTTTTTTTCCTCCCCGTTTTCCCTTCGTAACATTTTCGCACATAGGCGCTCGCGTGTTTCTACTCATGTCTAACTCTTTTGTTACGATAGAGGGGGTGCTTTGTTTCAACATGGCATAAACTGGATGCGTACTCATGCATTTACAGTATAAACATAATTACGCATTCAGAGGAGGATATGCATACACACTCCTGCACATTCACTTCTGAGAATGGCACAGGTGTATTTCTGTCCTAAATGTACCCCTTTCCTTAACAATTCGTTTTCGTCCACATTAGGACTGGTATGTTGTTTAAATCTGAAGTATTCTTTAATAAAAAACACATTTAACCAAAATCTTTTGTACTGAGTAATACAAACAACATCTTATTGTCTTCTAGAGACATTCAGAGTCATTTTTCTTGATTATTTGCGATCACTAGTCTTCTATCACTCATAGCTTCTTGTAATTTTCCGACAACATTCATTTTGGTATATCTCTTCTTCTGCAATTGCTATTTATTTTATTCCATTCTCTTCATATGTCTAAACAATTTCAGTCTCATTTGAATAAATCTATTTGCATTCAATATTATTCTAATGTATTCATTTTTGTAGATAAAACTTGAAATTCTTGCATTTTATTGCAGATATTCCATTTTCATAGTTAATTTTTTTGTATATTTTAAATATAGTTAAGGATTTGTGAGCGGGAGGCCTGGGTTCGATTCCATTCAGGACATCCTGAGTGAGGTTTTTTCCCCAGGTTTTCCGCAGTCCCTATACAATGGCAAATGCCGGAGAGGTTCCCTAAACTAAGGCCCGCAACGTCCCTTACTTAAAAATCCTTTCCTAAATTATACGTTTATCTCATGTATCGTCAGTGTCCATCATCTGTGATGCCTTAGCAGTAAAAAGGGGCTTTAAACACTAACAGGTTTTAGTAAATTTATATTTATTCTTATCTAACCACTCTTATTTTGAACATGATTCAAAATTTGATGCTCTGTTCAATATTGATTGTTTCTTTTTGAAAATTTATTCACCAATTTTTCCCTATTAATTCCTAAATATTTATTTTTTATTTATTTTTATGTACTTATTTAATCTTTATATTTTTTCAATTTTCAATTATGCTGTTTGTTGGCCAAATATTAAGTTTTATTATAATACATTATGTGGTAAAAACCAATACTTTATAGTGTGAAGCGGTTTTTACTGGGGTGTATCGATGATGTTGCCCCAAGGTGGATGTGCCCGATTTGAAGCGATATTTATATGCTGAAGTTGATGTAGTCACTGGACCGAGCGTCCCGCTTCATACCCCGGGTCGTTCAGGAGCCTGAAGTCACCTTTCGTGTTTTGTTGATCACGGGAGGAGGGAGATGGAAGGAGGTAGTTCAAATCACACAACCTTGTTTCCTTTGAACGCATTGAACTCTTTAATCACACTACACTTAGTTATTGGCCGCCTGGTTCGTTATCTCTATGACTTTGATGACGCGTGCTCCATATGCTGCATCTGTGTGCCTCTCGTCTACTCCCCTTGTAAAACGATCTGGTAAATAACGGTGTACTGCCTTAACTTCCTGATCTGAACTGCGGCTGCCATTTGGTTAAAACTGTCTGGGAGAAAAATGAGATTTGTTAGATTTATTTTTCCTTATATATGAAATCCAAAACGTCGCCGCGTGATTACAAAACGCACGGGGGTTCATAGTATAGCACCCACGGCTTCCCTGAGCCTTTGAAATATTTAAATATTATTGGTCAGCTCCTGGGCTCTCAAACGCGCTTATTTTAAATTTATCGCCTTTCTGCCACTTTAGTGGAGAGTTTCTCGTCATATGATGTAACGATTTCATCGCCGACACCTGTTTTCCCTTCTACCTTCAACGAATTTTGAAGCATCTTCAGCAGCTAAGGTACAAAAAAGCCTATTGTTCGGCACCCTGCATGCACTTAGCTTTGTTATAGTAGAGAGACCCATCGCTCTAGCCATTACCAGCAGAAGAAACACAAAAGATGTCAAAAGGCAACCTTTTCCCTATTGTCATAGGGTGAAACGTCCAGGTAGCCATGAATACATTTTAGCAATACATGAAATATCCCAGTTTGCTACCATAAGCTACACATATTTTATAATTATTATTATTTACATTATCTAAAAGCATTTACTCTTGGGCATGCGTGGGTGTGAGGACCTGCCACAAGTGTTAATCTTTTAACCATTAATAATAAATCAAATTGGACATGGACATTAACATTATAGTTATCTTGTTTAATGCTTTCTTATTTCTTTTATTTCTTTTTACTTTCTTTCTTTCTTTCTTTTTTCTTTTTTTTTTCTTTTTTTTTTTTTAATTTTCTGTGACTTGTTCAGCAAATCATCAAATTTCTTACTTCTTGCCTTTTGAACGACTTAAAATAACTGACTAAACGTTTATACACATTTTAAGGAAAGAAGCATGGCGGAATAAGTCCCAATATGTTTTTGAAATAATAAAGCATACAGTAGATACTCTTTGAACTTTTGCTGGGAAACAGTTGGGATAAGTAGCAATAATTTTTCTTTTGGTTTACTTTCTTGTTAGAAATGTTACATAAAATTGGAAATTTATTTCATGTTACTTGAAACCCACTACAAGAAGTTTAAAGGCATCTGCAGATTGTAATCTAATGTGTATTTGACTTATCTTTTTGGATATAAATGTTTAATATTGGCGGTAATCTTAATATGTTGTTACATATCCCCTGTTTAAAAACTATGGAAATTGCAGAATTTTCTTTGAATAAATAAATTTGTTTTTAGTTTTAATGCTCGAAAATATGAAACATTTTAGTACAAATTTAGGATACTACCATGGTTTAACGAAAAATAAAAAAAATTAACTTGTTCGTATTAGTAGCCTCTCTGTGAACTCGGATATACAGCAAGTATTTCGTAATATGATACGTGTTTATGAATTCAACATTCGTGTGCTAAACTTTCTTATTTACTAATTTTAAAAGATACACAGGTTTCGGTCTGGAAAAAAAATTAATATAGTGTTTCATAGCATTGGAATTTAAATTATATGAAGATATTCTGAGTTTGAAAACCTCACCATTATGATAAACGTATCACTCACTGACTCACTCACTCACTCACTCACTCACTCACTCACTCACTCACTCACTCACTCACTCACTCACTCACTAATTCATTCACTCATTCACTCACTCACTCATTCACTCACTAATTCACTCACTCACTCACTAATTCACTCACTAATTCATTCACTCATTCACTCACTCACTCACTAATTCACTCACTCACTCACTAATTCACTCACTCATTCACTCACTCACTCACTAATTCACTCACTCACTAATTCACTCACTCACTCACTCACTAATTCACTCATTCACTCACTCACTCACTAATTCACTGACTCACTAATTCACTCATTCACTCACTCACTAATTCACTCACTCACTCACTAATTCACTCATTCACTCACTCACTAATTCACTCACTCACTAATTCACTCACTCACTCACTAATTCACTCATTCACTCACTCACTCACTAATTCACTCACTCAGTCACTGACTCACTCACTCATTCATCCACTCAATTCACTCATTCACTCACTTACTAATTCACTCACTCACTAATTCACGCACTCATTCACTCAATTCATTCACTCACTCATTTACTCACTCTCTAATTCACTCACTCATTCACTTACTCATTCGTTCACTCACTCATTCATTTACTCATTCACCCACTCACTCACCCATTTATTCCCCACTCATTCACGTGCTCATTCACTCACTCTCACATTCATTTATTCACTTACCTACTCATTCACCCATTCATTCTCTCTCACTCACCTCTGTTTGTGCCTATATATTCTGGAGTCCTCGTATATCAATTCTTTGCAAAAATTTCATACCAAAGAGGCGATAGGGAGCTTTCGGGCACTTGTGGTATGAGCTTCAAACTATTTGGCTTAATGTTTATTAAATATTATTTTTTATAGAAGGTATACTGGGCTGAGATAAGTAATCAAAGTCGGTCCTGGTGGTGTAGTGGTAACCATACTTGCCTTCTAAACCCAAGGTCGCGGGTTGAAACCCGGCCAGGATCGATGGATTTTTTCGGACGTAAAAATCCTAAGTATGGCTTCCTTAGGAAGGGAAGTAAAGCCGTGGGTCCCATGTCGTAGATTTACGGCACGAAAAAGAACCTCAAGCCTGAAAGAAGAGGCCTCTGAGCAAAATTTGTCGGTCATTTCACGACCGGAATTGAATGGGACGCTGATGATCTGAGCTGTTAAAGAGCGTCCTTAAATAAAACGAATCAAAAAAAAAAAAAATAAGTAATCAAAGTCAGATAGGGAAATATTTGAGGTTAGAACCTGGCTCGATCTTCGCCTTACCTTGCCGATCTTTCCCGTTTCTGTCTTGTCCGGCCATAATCGCGAATCTGTTCCATCTGAGTCTATACATCCCAAAGATCTGGAAGATTGTAGAGTTTTGATCTCTAAGAGACGACCCAAAGCCTTCCAGTCTTAAAGCGTATTTAGTTACATTATGGGGGTAAATTGTATTATTTAATACAACATTATGATTCAATAGTGTTTAGTATCAGCAGTTAAACTATTTTGTATTCTGTACGCATGCGTTTATACACAAAATTAATTCAGGGAAAAATAGGTAAAACCTCATTTTTATAGTGTGTAGTAAAATATGTCTGCAATATGTGTGGAGGTAGGAGCACGGAACGCTGCATCTAATTGAAAGCCAAACATTTTCTTTCTTATTGACAATTTCTTTTATGGCTATCGATGTTCAGCATTCAACTCTGAAACTAATTCAGTATCAGCTTCGGCAAAATAAAAAATAATGTTATATTATTGTTTACATAATCAAATAATAAATATATCAACAGCTCATATTTTAAATTAATTAACCTAACTTGCATTTCACAAAATTTTAATCCACTCAACTTTTACATATAACAGAACAAGGTGCAAACAAATACGAAACGTCATTATGATTAGAGTTGTATAAATGAACATTTTTAATAGGGACAAGAAGTTACAATTCTCATGCCATATAGATTATACTTAATGAAGGTTACCTAGTTCTGTTGCTATAGTAAACACGTAATCTATTCATACGTTTGGGTCATTTTAATACTAAGTAATTGCTAACAAACCGTATACTTGCAATTTTGCAGGGGTAGTTGCTGAAAATGTATTTAAATGACATAGATGGGGGTAAGACACTTATTCCCTTTTAACAGGAGTTAGACAGCACGTCACCTGGAGAAAACACAAGCCCAATTAAACGAAATTACTTGTTTTGCATTGCTAATGTTAATTTTAATGGTACCTCCACCTTTCTAGTAAAAAGTCGGAATTGCGGCAATTATATACAAGAACCAACTGTATGTAAATTAACAATATTGACTTTATTTTATTTTCAGAATGATGAACGTTCTACAAATCTTGTGGGTAGTGCGATAAGTGCAATTTCCTTTTAGGATTTTATACATAATTTATCATATGACGTTAAGTAAATCTTACAGTTTGGAAATTGTCTGGTTAATGTGACTTAAATTAGAAATAAATATATAAACAATGCCTGGAAATTGCTATATACTCTCTATCCCGTCTTATTGGTTAATTCCGATGCCATTGTACTTGTTTTAAAATCATGACTGCGCCAACCAATTTAACAGGTAGTTTGAAAAGGACAATATTCGAAACACTTGAAAAATTAAAGTAAGATAATCATTTTAAGCTATGTAATTAATATAAAGGAGGAAATTTCTATGCTGCATCATTATTATAATCAACAATGACGTTTTTATTTAAAGGAAGAGGAATGATAACATTATTAATATTTCATATTCAAGTTGGTACTCACAGTAGGTCAGTGAACATTATTTAATATTGTGTTTTTTAGTTCATAACTGTGATTCTGTCAAGTTACATTTGCTTAGTTTTGTGAATAATACTATTCATTCCGTTCGTTTCAAATAGTATGTGCAAATAAGAGGACGAAAGTGAACCACAAAGAAAGAGAAAAAGAATTATTATATTGCAAAGAATAATGAAAAAAAAAAAGCTGGGAAAAGAGAACAATTTTTGAAGTAAAGTTTGTAAGGGTATGATAAAAAAAAACTGCCCCGGATTTTACCTGCCACAAAAAAAGAATGGCTACATATACTAGAGCAGAAACAATCTAACTCTTTATGTTGCTAATATCAAAGGAGTCCAAATGCAATTTAACATTGAAGTTCTTTGCTATAAAGAGGCTAGTACGATAGAAGCCTGTGAAAGACTTGCATAAATTGCATGCCACATTTACAAAATCTGTCCAAACTTTCAAGTGCTTAGTTAGCTATGACTATTGTTTGAAGCATTTCAAATTTGGAAGGGCACAAGTAGACGTTTGCTCGACCTGCGAAGATTTGAGCATAACAATAAGATGCTCCACTCTAAATGAAAAACTGAAGGAGGCTGTTAGTTCATAAGAGGCAAGCGGAAATGTTTTACAAGAAGTTTGAGAACGCCGCCAATATTTGCAAAGAGAGAAACGACGTCACGGATATTGCTAAAAGAGGTTATAATGAAGTATGTAGCCGTGTTCTGGACTTTATTAACTAAATATCTGAAGAAATGAAACTTCTGTATTGTCACCCCTATGGTATGGGCTAGGGGAGCGTAGCGGTAGGAGCACTCACAGGTATAATTAAGAAGAATGTTACTGTCATTGCTACTTCTTTTATTGAACACATTAAAATGTACCCTTTAATGCTGAAGGCTTACGTTAACACACAGTTACTGAATAGCTATACGTTAGACCATTAAACCAGAACGGCCGTTACCTTAGGACTGGTGTCTCGCAGAGCCGAGGGTGCAAGGCGACCACAGGGCAGCCCAGGCGGCGAGTGAAGAAACAAGCGTGGAACAGACAGACACTTCTTGACGTTCTGCTACCTCCTAATATAGCTTTGCAATCACTTAGAGAGATCTTTACGTTATGTTATATTGTTTGCCAATGAAGTTATACCAATGCCTAGGTGTTAAAATTATAGTAACCAATGAAAATACGTTATGTGAGTAGCGGAAGAATCCGAAGTGCAGCATAATTCTTGCTGGTTGCTAAGCGAACAATTCCGTCATGGTTAATTCCCTTAAGTTATCCACGGAAGTGGTAAACCAAATGAATATAACTAAGTTCGCACTTTATGATTCAACTGGACAATGTAAGAATATAAAGCAAATAAAACTAGCTGTTTGTATAATAATTTTGACCAATAACCAATTTAATGCACCCCTCGGCCATGTATATGACGGGTCTATGTCTCATTGACGGGTGTGCTGGCCAGAACGAGAACTGCACTTTGACAAAGCTTGCAATAATGAATGCTAGCTTCTCAGTCATTCACCAGCATTACCTGATCCGAGACAACAGTTTTCTATCATGTGATAGAACATTTCCTGTTACCAATCGATGTGTTCAAAGATTGGATTCCCCCCTCCCCCCAAACAAGCATAACATCATTCGAACTGAGAAGAAATTCAACCCCGTGCATTAAGTAAAGAGGCTCCCGGGTAACGAGGCAATAATTGTGTTAAGAAATTGAAAATAAAAGTATGACATACAACATCTATGAGCAGACAATTCACATACACCGAGGAAATGAAAGGCTGTGCAAAAAGAGTGGTTTGGTTTATGGAAAGAAAATGTGATAATCTGGAGACCCCCCAAATGTCAAACCATGTAATGGGAAACATGCAGTCAACATAAAGAACATAGAGGACATCTCAAAAGTCGCTCATTGCATACCCGAAGAGTATCATGACGTTTATAAGTATGCTGCTTTAAAAACAATACAACAATGAAATGTATGAATAAAAATTATCATAACTATCATCATTATATACAGTAAAACAAATATTTTTAAGGCATCATATATAATTAAACATTTCTTGTCATAAAGCTATTCATTATTAATAATTATATCTGTTGCCAAAGCATTGAGAAAAAAAGTATAGTTCCACCATGTTTAATTATCAATAACTATTAAGCAAATAAATGTTCTGCTTTGAAATTTTGTGAGTGAATACACAATAAACTACCATGGGTGGCCAAGGTCAAGGTTTAATCCCGGCCAGGAAGATGGATTATTTTTTTTATTCCATCGTAAAAAAATAAATCCGTGGGTTCCTATGTTGTAGATTTAGGACACTTAAAAGAACCTCAAGCCTGAAAGAAGAGGCCTCTGAGCTAAATTTATTTGCCATTTCACGCCCTGAGTCGAATGGGACGCTGATGACCTGAGATGTTAAAGATCATCCGTAAATAAATAAATAAATAAAATAAAAGGTCGTTAAGATACGGACTTAAGAGCGGGAGATTCGATTCCCGTTAAGGACTGCTCTTTCTGGCAGATGTTTTTCCCACGTTTTCCTCACTATTCACAAATGGCAAATGCCGGGGAGGTATCGTAAAATTATGAATGTACATTTTCTTCCTTAAAATAATTTCTTTTCCCAATTTTATCATTTCATCACATGTATTTTTCAGTATTGATACTCCATCTTGAATCAATATTGTAAAATAAACGTTTCTTATATTTTTAGGAACTTGCAGATTCCAAAAGTGATTATTGTGCATGTTTGTGCATGTTACAGAATGCGGAGCTATACCATAACCACGTCTTTTTATAGGCAAGTCCTTTTCACTACATTGCTACTAGTTTGTCTGATTATATCTTCCAGCATTCTACGTCACATGAATGTCTTCATATTATTACGTTGAGATTCTACACAGCGTTTTATTCATGTCTCTACATTGTGAACTTTTTTCAATATGATGATATTAATTGTGAATCGCAACTCTCTCTGGTATAACAGAATTCTTGTAACTTTCTCTAAGGTTTAAATCAAGCGTTGCCAGAAGGTGTAACACAATACAAATCTGTCACGTACGCCTACCCTCTCTCTTCTACCCTTAGCAACCAACGGGCTATTGTTATTTGACTTCAGTCTCAGCATTGAACGGTGGTGGATTAAAGACACAATATCAGTTGAATTAAAGCCAAATAATTCGATAAATATGGAGGTTTCATAAGAAAGGGAACGAATATTTGTGCTGTCAATGTGGTGAAAAAGATATTCAATGCCTTATATGAGACAGTGCTACAGGGAACAATAAAATGTGATGCTCAATGTCATTAGCACGACTTGTGATCCAGAATATCAAACATTACCAGAGTGAATTGAATTAAGCCACTTATGTCCCATCCAGGGTAGGGTCTCCGCAAGCGGAGAGCTCATTCATTTCTCATATAGTGAGATAGTCTGTATGAACTATTGTTCCTTTGAGTTTATTAAGTCTATAATTTCTTATTTTACAAGTTTAACACAATTTAACTAGACGGTTCAAGTGCTGAGTCCATTAAGTTTGGTATCACTTTCAGTATTGGCTTCGGTTGTTCTCGTCTTTCTGTAGCTCTGTTCCTGGCTCTTCCAGGTACTGCGGTAACTTGCTAGCTGGCCCAATGTGGCCCGGCTGCTATTCTGGAGTGTGCCCACCTCACCCTCAGTCTTCTTCTTCCTCTCCTACCAATACACAGATCCCATGTGGTAGCTATATGTCCCTATCTGTTGCTGGATAGCCTTGCTACATGTCCGCCTCATTTCCACTTCAGGCTGTTTGCATGTTTAGCCACGTCCTTTAGTCCTGACATCTTTCTTAAATCTACAGATGATATTTTATCCACGAGGGATATTCCTAGTACACTCCGCTCCATTTTACCTTGGCAGATGCTGATATTATTCTTTTCCACTTTTGTTAGACTCCAAGTTTGGCATCCATAGAATGAATGCACGAGTTCAGTACGTCTAACCTCAGTTTTAGGCTCAAAGTATTGTCTGTCAGTGTGAATTTCAATGACCAGAATGCCCTCCATACTGAGGAAATTCTGTTGTTGATTTCTTTGCCCATTTGATACTGGAATACGACTGTTTGTCCTAAGTAAACATACTCTGTTACGTATTTTAGTGTCGTTGAGTTGACTCTAACGGGTTACTTTGCTATTTGTCATGATCTGCGTTTTGCTATACTTGTTGAATCTTGTAGCATTCTTTGAAGGCTCTCTGCTGAATCTAGCAAATAGGACTATGTCATCTGCGAATCTTAGATTCATGAGTTTGTAACCATTTATATTAAATCCAAATCCGTTTCCCCATTTTATTTTGCGGAATATTTCCTCTAATATGCCAATATAAGTAAATTATAATTATAATTTTTTAAATATTATGTTTATTAATTTAGACTGATTTTTCTGTATGTATCTGAGTCAAAAGTAAAATGTACTCAAAAAAACTATATGTTATTTTGTTTTACAAATTTATAGCTTCTGAATATTAAACAATTAGTGTGCAGGACATTTTATATCACATTAAAATATTATGAAGAATATGTAACAGTAAATTTTTTTAGGGATAATAATTTTTTTAAGGTAGCTCAATATTACGCATTGAAATATATGTTAAACTTTTGGAGAGATTGAATGATAAGTTTAGGAATTTTAAATTTTACGGTTATCTTTAATGTAATGTACTCTATGAACGCAGTATTTTTTCGTTTAATTTACCTTGCAATTTTTAACTGAATTTCTATTCTCAATGTTATCTACTTTGTAAGCGTTACCGAAGCGGCGGTATAATACAATGTGACGATATAGAAATATTCGGAACAGCAGTCTAAATATGACAGCATACATAAGAGGTACCTGAATTTTAGCACGACTTTTCAAATGCAGGGTAGTCTAATTATCATGAATTTTCAGGCATATTAAAAACGATGAACAAGAAGATATATGCATATAATATTATAATGCACAGCTTTATGGAGCATAACAGTCAATTGCTTTTGTCTAAATGTGAGACAAAATTATAGTATTATATAATTTTATATTTATTATATATTAGTTTATGTTGTATAAATAAATATTAATAAATATTCATTAATTCATTCAGTTATTTATGTATTCTATTCATCACAAAGTCAAATCGCTATATTTTTATTTATTTATTTTAGAAACGAATATATAAATGAAAAATAACACTATTAACAATGTAAATAATAACTAGAAAAGGATACAAAAATAAAGTACTAAGAACAAGTCACAGATTAGTGTTTTATTCTTTCCTGATTTTCTAGTTATATATGCCATGTCTGTATGCTATGCCTACGGTTTTATGGAGCTCATACTTCAGGAATACCGCTTTTAGGTGCTGAGAACATCTTTATTCAGCACGAGGGTGTAAATATTGGTTAACCTCTGATTCCTGAGTGTCTCACACAGGTACGAGAATCTGCCCTTTATGTGCCAAGAAAGAATCTTGGCAAAGTATCCGGGTGTATTGTAAGGGGACGGA
This sequence comes from Metallyticus violacea, assembly GCA_030762175.1. NCBI lineage: Eukaryota > Metazoa > Arthropoda > Insecta > Mantodea > Metallyticidae > Metallyticus > Metallyticus violacea. Next base: position 150,156,420 of record CM060833.1, read on the forward strand.
AGGCTGGGGAAAGAGACATCTTCCGGGCCCTTTTGTTTACGGGGGAAAGTGTAGTGCAATACTGGACTTGGCTGGCAGATAGGAAGGAGGAGGAGGGAGTAGGGTCATTTTTAAACAAAGTGAGGTAGCTCAGATCAGAAGAGGCAGACAACCAGGAGGGGGGTAGGGGAACGTGGTTCACAATATTTTTTTAATTAATTGTATATATATATATATATATATGTGTGTGTGTGTGTTGTGTGTGTGTGTAAGAGTAAATTATTTACTTTTGTTTATTTTCTTTTCTGTTTATTTATTTATGTATTTTGAAAAATCTATAATTATATATTTTTCATTTATTTATTTCATTGTTTTATATATACTGTTTGTCTCTCAAGGGTGAAATATTCGTTTGTATAATTTCATGTACTTCCTAGTGTATTGGGAAAGAACATACGCTCCTAGGACAGTGCGATATGGATAAGCTAGATTTGTAACAACTTTATTTTGTAAATAAATACACAGCAGCTGCTGCTACTCTACAGTACTAGAATTGTCATATTTTCTTACCCACTGGAATGCTGGTGGATAGCTGGTATCTTTAGGGCGTATTTCTATTAAAACTGCTTCATTGCCTTTGTTTTAATAGTTTTACCACAGTTAGATTTCCTTGAAAATAAAGAGATAGTTATGTGATCAAAGGTATTGTTTTTCCGTTACGCTTGTAAAGGGTCTTCTCGTTTTCAAATTTCAAACCTCCAATTTACTGGCATCGTTACTAGTGTAAAATCTTGACTTGTCACAAAACAGCATTATCTCTAATTACGTTTGATGGATGATCCTGTGCTTTAAAAACAAAACATGAACGTAACCACATTTAGGTCATCCATAATGTAACTGTCGATGCCTTCTGTCATACAGTCGTACTTTGTTACATCACTGAGTAGGGACCTTATGGACCCTTGAAATGAGTTTACAACAACTATAGAATATCGCCTCAATGTTGTTGTAAATGTTTCCTTTGCAGGAACTCAGTCTGCTGGATTTCTTTTCACCTTGTAAATGCACTCTTCATTAATGCTTTTTCAAGCGTAAGGTATAAGTCATTTTCCAACCCTCTAGTTCATGTAATTTTTATATTGTCAGAACAACTGGACATTTTTAAAAACAATATATTTATAAATATCTACATGTACTCCTATATATGTGTGTGTAAGTATATATATATAGTTTTTGCTACACACCTAGCTCGACAAGTAGAATGGAACTAAATTAAATATATATATATAAATGAAAAGAACCAAAGGAGTGATAAGCCATAATGGAAGAGAACAAATCACTTTGGCTCAGTGATACATAAAATATAAAAAAGTCGAAAACAGTTTAAAGAAAAAAAAGGCCTATATTAAGAACAAAAAGGTTTAAAAACTCTTCAACTTTTGTAACTTTATATTACCGATATATTATCTTAAGATTCCTGTGTTTATGTAATTAAAGCAAGCTCAGCACTCCCGAGCTTACAGTGTTTAGTGAATAAAACTCATCGGGCGAGGACTCGTATTCTGGAGGTTACGGGTTCGTATCCCATGGGACTAGTCATCCTGATCTTTTTTTTTTTTTTTTTTTTTTTTTTGGCGTAGCAGTAGTAGCAGTAGCACCAGCAGCGGTAGTAAGGTGGGTTTAGAGAGAGTTTTCTGACTCCATAGGCTTGTGCCACCATAGCAGTTTAAGTTCAGTATTCTTTATGAGATCCAGAACCTTAATTCTTTATTTATGTATGGTTATGAACTGAAGAGTTGCTATCCCCTTCTTTCCGGAGCCTTACATTCTAAGAGTATGTGCTTGGCAGTTTCGTAGAAGTGACTGCAAAGTCTTCAGATGGACTCTCCCTGAAAAAAGTCACATTTTCTTGAGATGCTTCCTGAAATGTCCATGCCCAGTAGTTAATCCCACAACGGGTATTGACTTTTTCCTTCCTAACTTCAGGAATGTTTTAGTGAGTGTGGGATTATGTGCGTTGACACTACTTTTTGCAACGGTTTGTTGGATAATTGTACCATAGTGTCTTAAGTTGCTCTCTGGCCCATAACCTAATTGCGGTCCTTGCCACGGATTTGCTAACCCAGAAGGTTGGTTTAGGCCAAAATAGGAGTTTGCTCGCTTCTTAGCCAATTTATCTGCAGTTTCATTCCCTGCCACACCTCGATGGCCTATCACCGCACACCAAATCAACAGAGTTGCTGTCCGCCTTAACCATCAGTGTTTGAAAACTGGAATTTTTTTTAATGGTGTTTAATGGCCGTTTTTACTACCGAGGCACCACAGGTGGTGGACACTGGTGATACATGAGATGAAATGGTAAATTAGGAAAGGATTTTTTCCCCTTTTTTAAGTAAGGAAACATTCCAGGCCTAAGTTTAGGGTACCTCCCCGGCATTTGCCACTTATAAAGGCTAAGGAAAAGCTGGAAAAAACCTCCGGTAGGTAGGACGATCCTAGTGAAATTCGAACCCCAGACCTCCCGCTAACGAGTCCGCACCTTAACGACCTCGGCCACCCGTGGTAGTGAAAACACGGATAATAGGGATAATAGCATATTGTATTAATCAGAAATATTTGGTACACGTGGAGACCTCACTAACTATTGTTAAAATGATTTTGCTTTTGGTACCAGCTCTGACATTATGTAACGCATGTATGCAGCACATGTTGGTTTTGGATTTGTAATGTAATTTCTATCGACAAAATATTTCGGCTCTCGAACGAACTTCGCGGTTTATTAATAGAGGCTTCTTTGTCACGCACATGCTCTCGCCAAATGAAGTAAATTATGGTTTGTACCTTCAGGTGTTAATTAAGTTGCTCATTATTTGAAGTGTGTGTATTCTTATGCACGTTTATTACTGTTCGTTAATTTGTGTAATTATGACGAACGTTTGAAAATGCACATAAATACTCTCTCTATCGTGTTGCACATATCTTCCCTCCCTTACTTGCATTACTTTGGGAAATATAAACTTTACCTAACATTAAAATTTGCCCTCCTTTTATTTAGAAATTAAGATTATGTGGAATATTCCCTTGGATGGTTCAAATGAACGTCTCTATACACCATTGCGCTTTTGTGTTGGAGATGGAAGAAAATTCCAAGCTATTGTTCCTTAACGTCGGTCCTGGTGGTGTAGTGGTAACCATACTTGCCTCCTAAACCCAAGATCGCGAGGTCAAACTCGGCCAGGATCGATGAATTTTTTCAGGCGTAAAATCCTAAGTATGACTTCTTTCGGAAGGGAAGTAAAGTCGTGGGTCCGTGTCGTACATTTACGGCACGATAAAGAACCTCAAAATTTATCGGCCGTTTCACGCCCTGATTTGAATGGGACTTTGATGACCTGATGTGTTAAAGAGCGTCAGCAAATAAACCAAATCATAATTCCTTAACGATTACGTGAAATATTTTTCATTGTCTGAAAGCATTTCTCTGTACATGGGACCGCCACGGGTGGCCGAGGTCGCTAAGGCGCGGTCTCGTGAGCGGGAGGTCTGTCTGGGATTCGAATCCCGCCAGAACCGTCCTCCCCGACTGAGACTTTTTCCAGGTTTTCCTCAGTCCTCATAAATGGCAAAAGCCAGGGAGGTACCCTAAACTTAGGCCAGGAACATTTCCTTCCTTTAAAAATCCTTTCCCAATTTATCAGCAGTGTTCACCGCCTGTGGTGCATCAGTAGTAAAAACTGGCGTTAAACAACATTAAAAAAATCTGTACATGGAGACGCCAGTCTATGAAAGCTCCGAGGCGTATACCATTGGAAGTAAAATATGGTGAATGATGTCATGATGTCCTTGTCACAAATCAAAGTATTTGAATATCTTGAGTTTTTTTATTGCTTCCATAGCCCGTACTCTTTTGCAGAGGTATAACTGGCGGTTAGATAATATACTATGCTGTACGCAGTTACTTGCCTGTCTGAAAACCATATTTTGCATCATTGTGATTAATAGCAGCAGCATTGTAAAGTTCCGCAAGACGACAAGAAGATTGCTACTGAAATGCGCTATGCAAACATTAACTAACCCCTCCACTATCATTTACTTTCAGCTTTAACGCGAGACTTAGGTGAAGAATATAAAGCCCATCTTGAGAGATTCATTATTTGATTTCAATAGCTATGTAATCCCATTTCTATGACAAAGTCACAAGTTAAGAACATCTTTCTATGACAATGCTGCTCTGAATTTATAATCTAATTATTCGTATCTCATAACCTACATTTTCATTTGTTCAGCATATATGATTTGAAAGTTAGATGCAACATTGCATAAACTGCGTGTTACTATATCAGTAACGCCTGTACAAGCTAATTATCTGAATATGCATAAAAAGTCACAATTATGTTTATAAGGAAAACTTAACTGAGTTGAAACAAAAGTGTAACATAAATTACAAATTTTGCAAAGTGATAGGGTGGTCAATACAAAATGATGTAACGTGCAATAGGGATCAATCGAGAAATGTTAATTAAAACTAATATTTTTCATTTAGCTTCAGAGCTCTATCGCCAAAGGTCCCCAGGACTGCACATAAATATTAGGCAAATAGCCTGTTGAATTCTCCTTGACAGAAAAGGACTCTTGCTTGCGCAAGGTGGCTAAAACGTACGCCACTGGCCTCTAGAAAGTTTTTGATCAACTTCGTCACTCCTTTATTTCCCAGGCTTGCGTTCTTCACCTGCTACTGAAAGATTTCACCATTTGTTTGACCATCTTTGTTCTCTTCTTCTTCATTTAGGCCTATTTTAAGACCCAACTACAATATAGTAGGTCTATTGTGTTCATTTGCATTACGTGCCCTGCCCGTCTCCATTTCATGTAGTGTTCTCTCTCCTATCTTGAATTTCGACCATTTTCCTAAAGTTTTTGTTTCCATTGCTGATGCCAACAGTTTTCATCGTTCATCTTTCTTTGCATACTCCAGACGCTTTTCGGTCTATCAATGTTCATTAAATGCTGCAAACCCACTTTGTTTTATTTACAGACGCTATTTAACATCTCAGGTCATCAGCGTCCTATTCAATTCAGGGCGTGAAACGGCCGGTAAATTTTGTTCAGAGGCCTCTTCTTTCACGCTTGAGGTTCTTTATCGTACCGTAAATATGCGTACGACCGAAAAAATCCACCGACCCTGGCCACTTTTCATAGAAAACATCAAGAATTAACTTATTTCTGGGTTGTGCACTTTTACTACTAAAGTATGCAGGAATGCGTAAAGAACACAAGTGTTGCTGCGTAATTTGTTCATTTTTTGCTAATATTTTAACATTAAATTGTAATATTCAGTTAATTCCTACGCTAAATGCAGAGCGTTACAGAAGACCAACTTAATATACGGCTACAAATGCGAATACAAGAAATAAAATTTACAGTTTTAATGTTTCTACAGTTAATTCCCTTTACCATTCCTTCTTAGCATTCTACAGTCAGATTGACATATCTGGGCTCCTTAGCTTGCGTTTTTTCAAGGGATACTGGTCTAAAACGTTTGTTCCAATTTATTCACTTGTCATTTCTTTACTGTGTTAAACTACAGTATTCTTTTTCATGTCCAACTATTAGTGTATAATTATATATCTTGGGGAAATGTACCCGAGGCAGTTGTACTGTAAAATGACTCTTTCTTATGACGTTGCTTTTATAATCGGTTTACATGGAGAACACAAGATGGAATTCGAGCCGCAAGCTATATGGTGTTGGAAGCTCGTGAAGCGAGGACACAAGAATGACTATCGTGTTCTCGCCACATAAGTTAGCTGCTCTGACAGCGTGTACACACACTGGCTGGTTCTCCAGTGCTGACGTGTGAGAAATACACCTCAGCAACTCGCAAATACCGCATCCCAGTTTTGTGATGCATTTCTGCAACCGGACGAATGCTCTTGAATAAAATATTAGTACATTAAGGGCTGCTTCTTCACAGACCAGATAGTTCACACGTTAAATATATCCAGCATACGACAGAGCTGGGTGCTGGAAAAATATACAATTTTTAAGATGTGTAAAGTGAGACTAGCAAATGTATTTCAGTAGTATGTTCGATTATTGTTATTCATCCTCGAGCACTCAGGCCAAAGAGTCACAAAATAAGAGAAAATAGTTTATTGTTCTTCATGGATGAAATGTTTCGTGTTCTTTCATATTATTGAAAATAGAAATGGAAATTAATCAGGAAGAACGTACAAACCACAATGTTTCATTAGCTAGTAGCGAAGCCAAACTACCCCTGTCTGTCACATACGGACAATGGGATCGCTGTAGTTTCTACAAATCAGTTTGTTAATCTAATACCCACACAAAGCATATTTTAAAACTTTGTATCCTTGAAATTATAGGATAAGAATAAGAATAAACGAATCACTCTCTCACGCAAAGAGGTGTGCAGCTAATATCGCCACTTCCGGTTTAAAAACTGGCGATAAGGGCAACCTTAAAGAGAGAAGTTACAGAAGCCATGCACCGCACCGGATCGAGAGAGAAGGAATAAGGTCAGGGACTTGGTCGACCCTGCTTCGGGACCCAGAAGAGCCACTGAAACACCAACAGCCGTCATCAGTTATTTGGCCTCGGCACTGAATTTCTCTGTATAGGAAGAGCCGTTCCTATTATTTTGCAAACGTTTTTATTAACTCGCTTTCTTGTCTGTTTGGGTGGAATTTTGTAATTAATTTTTCATGCACTTCTAAATGAGATAGAGACTTGAAAATTTGCACATAGGTCAGAAGTGGATGACAATAAAATATAATACGGTAATGATCATGGTTCAATGGTTCCACGGTTCAAAAATATGGTTCCGCAGTTTATAAAGTAAAGCAGCGTAATATCAAACACGAAGGTTTTAAAAACATGTAAGATTGAATAAAAAGAACACATTTCTGTAGTTTTGTTAATAACACATAAAATTATAAAGTTTATAATAATTATTATTTAAAAATAAGAACAGTTGCTATGATGACTGTATTATATTTACCAATACAATAAATAAATTATAGCGTAACTTGATTTATAATTACTTTCAAGGTTTTATTTGAATCTAAATAATTAGAATTCTTTTTGTTATATTTTGATAACAATACAGTCGCCATGGTAACTATTCAAATAAACAGGGCGATGTCAAACGAGCAAATTCCAAGAAATGCATGGCTCAAGCGCGATCAACTGAGACAATGGAAAAACGTTCTTCTAGACTCGCAACGACACGCTAAATATTTTGAGAACAATATAGTCGCCATGGCTACTTTTCAAATAAAAACATCAAATTTAAATCCTCACAACTAAATCTTTACAAATAACATTTAATAAATCTGATTTCTATTACATGAATTCAATTGCGCTAGTGTTAATGTGTAACATGTGTATTATTAATGTATTAATAATTTCAACTGTTTAAATAAGTAGTGAATGAGTATTATATTTAATATAATATGAATTACATATATCATCAAAGATTTTGACTTCTATTTTGAGGATATGTTACAAATGTATTTAATAGTAAACGAAAACATTTCAAAATCAATTTTGTTTTTCTGTATTTTGTTTTTAATTAAAAACATAATAATTAATCTATTGTTTCGATATATCAATGGAGCAGATAAAACAATTTTATATTTTAGATGTGATTAAGAGAAAACAAAATGAACTAAATCTAAAAGTTGTTCAATTTTTGTTATATTGCAAGCCTTATAAATGCTAGTTAAGTTAACCTATCTGATTAAATATAATGGATGATGAATTAATAATGAAACTGATTGCAAAATATGAAATAATAGAATAAATATAACATATAACTTTATTGATAATATGATCGATCTTGGGTAACAATGAGCTTAAACAGGGCGAATTAGAAGCTGTGCCTGATTACAGAATAAGATTAAACACAATAAGCGGTACATACTAAGTAGTGGATATATTACAACATTTATAGTTGCACATAACACATTGCAAGGATAAACACAATACCTAGTAGTAGTAGTAGTAGTAGTAGTAGTAGTAGTAGTAGTAGTAGTAGTAGTAGTAGTAGTAGCAGTAGTAGTAGTATAATAGTAGTAGTAGTAGTATTAGTAGCAGCATAGTAGTAGTAGTAGTAGTAGTAGCGGTAGTAGTAGCAGTAGTAGTAATAGTAGTATAATAGTAGTAATAGTAGTAGTAGTAGTAGTAGTAGTAGCAGAAGTAGTAGTAGTAATAATAGCAGCAGTAATAGTAATAGTAGTAGTAATAGTTGTAGTATAATAGTAGTATTTATTTCTCATGCATCAACATGTAAAATTTTTAATAAAATAAACACAAATAAAAGAACCATTAATTTTAAATATAAAAATTAGGAACAGTGCCTTCGGCAATTCCAGAAGGCATTAACTCCAATCAAAATTTATTCCAATTTGATTGACTCAGCCCCCCCAGTCCCCGATTCATCAGTAGCTACCTACTGGAATATCAAGGAGAACGGGCTCCAATCCAACCAAAGACAAAACAGAACATTAAAAATAATTTCTACATTCAATACAATATTCAATTATATTTCCTTCAATACTAAACTTTCCTTCTTTATAAATTAAACCCATTCGGCCAAATTTCCATCCTTGAGAGTTGCTTATTTCTTAGGTCCTTATGTACACTAACACCCTGGTTATTGGTGTATAAGGGTTCTGTTTAACTAATGCTACATAACCAGTTCCATTCCCTCCTGCTTTCACTATCTGACAATTCTATAGCATTTCTCAAGCACCTTTCCTAAGTATTTACACCCATAACCATTTTGTCTTACCTTGCCTTTGTATTTTCCCAGTTCCTTAGTGTTTTTATCTGATTTTAATAAACACAATAAGATATTGCAAAAAATAGTCATTAAGGATGATAAATATAGACAAGAAAAACACGTTTACTTAATATTAAGTAATATCATTTTAAATAAAAATGTTAAAATATGGTTCTTTTTGTATATATGTCACCTTCTGATCTGGTCTTAAATTTGTTAAAAGGTTAGAATTTGGAAGACAGTAAAACAATCCGGAGAAAGATAAATAATTTTATGTTCTATTGTAGTAGCATGTAAACAGACCTAAACCATTTCTATTATCTAATGCTATACAGGCTGTAACATTAAGGAACGGTCAAACTCTCACAAAGAGGAAGAAAATATGTTATATGGACATGGGTGCTGAAACGCTTTATTTCCACGTTAGAACTATTTTGTACAATTCTTCATAGTACATTAATCATGGGAAACACACAGAAACAGAAAGTACCAATATACGACATGAAACCCTTTCTTACATGAAATGTTCAAAAACATCAACTCGCCAAATGCGCTGATATATTCCTGAAGAGCTGCGTATTTTTCGCAGTCTTCCACAATACGGGCACGAAGACTCTGAGAATCTTGTACCGGGGTTCCATAAACAAGAACTTTCAAATGTCCCCACAAATAAGCGTCTAGTGGGTTTAAGTCTGAAGGAAACCAAGTTCGTGATGAACACTAGTAAACTGTTACATACTAGCAAAGTTCAATATGAACACTTAAACAGCTGATGCTGCTGTGCTAGTAAACTTGCCGTTACAATTAGATCACAAATGTCCCTGCTGTAATGTGGCTGCTGCAATGTCGCTGCTGTACTGCTGCTTTGCTCTGGCTAGCGCCGGAATGGGTTTCCTAGGGGGAGGCCGGTTTATAAGAGCTTATTAGTTGCTGCTGCTTCTAGCGCCGGAACATTGAGAGAAAAAGGTAATGGTTATTGAATTTTGAAGTGACGAACTGCTGTAGTTCCAATTCGCAACTAATTAAGGAGTAAGATAAGGTTTGTGAGGTTAGAACGGCGATTTTAAATGAGAATGAATATGTGAGCAAGTTAACAGAATCTTTTCCAATTCGCAACTAATTAAGGAGTAGGATAAGGTTAATGAGGTTAGAATGGCGATTTTAAATGAGAATGAATATGTGAGCAAGTTAACACAATCTTTTCCAATTCGCAACTAATTCATATACACACACACTAACCTAAGGCTACCTCGGGCAAATCCTAGAAGCTCTAATTCCAATTCGCAACTAATTCAGGAGTAAATCATTTGTAATTGTGGCAAATCTCCTAACTGGTGCCAAAAATAAATAAACACAGACGTGTTGGAATTTGAACCCGTGTTGAATTTTCCACACGTCAAGTGCAGTGCCTTTGCCATTTACGCTAATACGTTCCGTCTTTCTCCACTGTCGCTCGGAACTGGCCTCCCCCTAGGAAACCCATTCCGGCGCTAGCCAGCAAAGCAGCAGTACAGCAGCGACATTACAGCAGCGACATTTGTGGTCCAATTGTAACGTCAAATTGATAGTAAGGCAATGAAGTGAGTCGCATTATCTTCAATCAAATGGAACACAAAGCACTGGCGGTGAACATAAAAATACAACTTAACCAGACGTAACCAAGAGGACGTTTAATGACCCTATTTTTATTTTTGGCTCTATTTTAGGTGCCCAATGATATTTTTAGTGTGTTAAAACTCCAAGGCTAATAACTACTGTGAGATTAGAAGGGCAGCAAGGTTGCACTCTTAAATGAAAGCATGCATTTGCTAATTACAGTAATCTAAACTCTTCTATATTGGATATACTAAAAATGAAAACAAAACATTACATTAACTTTCGCCCCTAACACTGTTTTATATCTACTTGCACCGTATATTTCTCCCTATTTCCATCGTAAAGTTTAAACAATACGGCCACAGCTCACTGAATAATGCTCTCCCGTGTGCTAGTGAGCTTATACCTTTGTCTTGGAAAATGATAGCATTTTATGAAACGTGTGACCAAAGAGATGTCCTTGCCATTCATTGCAAACCGGATCAAACAACTATCACCAATGAAATTAACTACCAAATGCATTAAAGGCGAAAAGGTAGCAAGGTGTATCTTTACAACTACACGCCACATTAACATGACAGATAGTTACCACGTAGTATAATGGAATAATAAATTAATACAGAAACAAAGAAGCAGCTTTGTAAGCGTTTGAAAGACGCAAATTGTTCCAGGGACAAAGAAACCGTTTCTTTCACACCCTTTGATTGACGAGCAATATAATCACATGGCATCAAACAATGCTTACAACATTTTTAAGCTAATGAGGCACTTTTAACAGTCAATGTCTTATGTTTTCCTGAACATGAGATACATGCACACACAGTAAATAGTTAAATAAGCGAAAAGATAGATATAACTTTATATAACATTGAGAATATTCTAAATAACTTCATATTAACATAAGAAAATTATATTAATATTATAGAAATAAAGACAATTCTAGCGTTGTTATTATTAAAATAACTAGAATAAAACCGACAATAAAATACAAACGTTACTTCAGTTTCAGAATTCTTACATAATTGAAATTTGAACCAGTCAGAAATTTAATTATTTTAGATTACCTTAAAATGTTCTTCGAGAGTTAGAGTTGCGCAAATTGTTATTATAAGTATTGTATAAATATGTATATGAAAACTGCAGTATTAAAAACCACTCATTTATTTAAAGACACCCTCTTACTGAAAAAAAAAAAAAAAAAAACAGAAAAATTACAAAATAAGAACAAAAGCTATTTGTTTTATATTACTTTGCAAATTAGAAAAAAATTTACAAAATTTATTATATCTTTGTAATTATATCATGCTAATTTTATTAATGCCTAAGAAAAGGAATTTCCATAATTCGCAGTATATGTAATAACGCGTAATTACTTTTTCAAATGGATGGTGTAAAATGCACAAAAAAGTCATTATGGGGGTTTTACAAAATAAGAATAAAATAAATACGCCTATTATTTACAGAACACTGTATGCTCATCAGACCCTTAGAGTTAGGTCGGTTATTTTGAAAGGCGACTGGCTTGACCTTGGTCTAACGCGCCGCTGTTCCCAGTTGAGGAAGATATTTCACATATTTGTAAATTTTTCCTGATCGGTAGCACGTACTAATGCTGTTGATTCTCATTGCTTGGGCTGGTATTTCTTTTTGGCGTTTTCTGTGCTTGAAAAAAAGGTGAATGCTCGTTAGCCTTTGTGGTTCATGGTCTTCAGGTTCATTTGTATAATCATTAATTCATTTATTTATCTTTGTAGCGGTATTTAATATGAGAAAGAGGATGGTTAATTAAATATGTAATGCATGGAGGGAAGGATTTGAACAAAAGAAATTTGATTTGATAACCATCTCTGCGACGATGGTTTCCTCTGTCTTACAGTTTCGCCACGGTTGTTGAGACTTTGCTGCTGAATATTTTATGATCCTTGACCATAAGGGAAGGAGTTTTGGAGATTAATGATGTTTTTTCGTTATGGGAGATGGCACCATAAACTATTGTACATAAACTATTGCACTTAACTAATAAAGCTCGTTCACTTAATTCTCTTCCAAAACTAACTGCCGCTTTCCACTGATTGAACTGAGAAAGCCCTTCCACTGATATTGTCACGCTGAATACTCTTGCCAAACTGACTGCGGGCCCCAAAATTGCAAGACTAAATAAATATGGTCTACGTGACTTTTTCCATGCAGAATCAACTCAAGCGGTTGACTTCTTTCCTTGAAGAGGTTATCGTCCTGCCTTTTCATCACTGCAGTTGCCAAAGTTTTACGGTGCCTACCCTGCTTAGAAATTTTCTAACAGAATACCAATAAACATCTTGATCAAGGATTCTTTACAAATATTGTTACAACAGGCTACAAAAATTCCCAGGTCAGATTTTAGAGCAGGGGTAGTTCTCTGCTTCCTGGCAGGAAAATGACATTTTGCACACAATAATTCAAAATTTGTACAAGGAATAAAATGACATTACATTCATAACTATCACGAAATTACATAAAATTACTTGCTATAATTACTCTAATTAAATGTGGGGGTGAAAGCTCATAAATACTCTCTCATCTTTCTCATCCTCATTTCATGAGGGGTATTACATTTTCCATCGGATAAGAATTTGAAACATATTTGATTTAGAACCCCTAAAGTTTTATTTCCGTATTATTTTTCATTTGCTCAGTTTATTAGTTTTTACAACATTGTGTATAGGTAACTCATCTTCATTTATTACTTCTTATTAACACTATGCAATACGCTAATGCTAGTTTTTGCAATTTAAGTAAGCATGTAAAAAAAGAGAAGTTTCTATTTCCTTTCATCTCTTTCTCCTTTCTGGCTTTTAAGGTTACAAATACAGAGGGCTTTAAACGGTAAATGTAACTTGTTTAATTCCTGAATTAAAACAGCTCGTTTCATAAATAAAGATACGTTAATTATTATTCATACACATGCCTTTCCACTTTAACTGATTTTTTACATCCATAGACATTTTGGATAAAAACCTTACTGCTAAACAGATTTGCAAGCGGCTGTTTGAACCTTGTGCGCCAGCAATCTATTACACGAGAACTTAAATTCCAAGTATTGTATATAAGATAAATAGACAGTGGATTTGGTTTAATGGAGCCTGCTGAAGGGTTAATGGACGTGAACATGTGAACTTTATATGCTCCTCACAAAACAGTATCAGCACTTACTTACTTGTGTGGCATGGAATTGAGTTTCAGGCGGAGAAATTTGTGTAATTGTGTTCTATAGCAACCATTAGGTCTTCTCAATGCGCCGGAGGAAGTTATACGATCGTAATCAAGCTTGGTCAGGCCCCGAGAATTGCGAACTGCGGGCGGAATGAAGATAAATGTGGTATGCAAATTACAAGTGGTACAAAATCTCTGCGCAACATCCTTCGATTGTCACCAAGCCCAAACATGAATGTCCTCTTGTAGATAGCTCTCGAGCCAAAGGAAGGAAAAAGTTTCACAGCTACTGCGCCATAATGGTCAAGTGTTTCGTGCATGGAATTGAGAATATTGTTCACATAAAACATATACATACCGCCACAGGTGGCCAAAGTCCTTGAGGTGCGGATTCGTAAGCGGGAGGTCTGGGGTTCGAATCCCGCCAGGACCGTCCTCCATGACTAAGGTCTTTTCCAGATTTTCCTCTGTCCTCATAAATGGCAAATGCCGGGGAGATGCCCTAAACTTAGTCCTGAAACGTTTTCTTTCCCAATTAATCATTTCATCTCATGCATCATCAGTGTTCACCGCCTGTGGTGCATCAATAGTAAAAACGGGCGTTAAACACCATTACATAAAATGGTTTTAAACCACTCTGAATATCAGAAATTGAAATGTAAGCTTATTTATTTCGTACACAAAACACAAACCTATCCCATCAGAGAGGATTTCAAAGTTACACCTTGCAAACTGCCCACCGCAATTATTGCTATACGCACATATTTTTATGGAAGAAAAAGTAAAACTACACGTGATTGCTAGATAGCTTTAAGGTGCCAAGCACTTCGAGCTCTTTGCGCCATCGTTAATTCATTTCAAGCATCCCTACCTATACATAGTATTCAGTTCATAATCTGCAGATCAATGTAGCCAAAGTGACATATCATAAGATGTATGCTTAATTGTGCGTTTTTAAATGGAGTTTAACGCCAGTCCCCCCTACTGAGGCACTACAGGTGGACACTGATGACAAATGAAATGATATACTAGGAAAGAATTGTTTACGGCAGGAAACGCCCAAGACTTAAATCTAGGGCACCTCCCCGGTATTTACCATTTATGATGGCTAAGAAAACCCTGGGAAAAACCTTAGTCAGGGAGGACGGTCCTGGCGCGAAAGAACCCCAGGCCTTAGCGCTCACGGGCTCTCGCCTTTACGACCTCGGCCATCCGCGGCGACTTGTGTGTGTGATTGAGTAACAGCGTCCTTGATCTAGTGTTGCTAATTGCTGCCCGGAAGGCCGTAGGTTAGATCTCCGAAACCTGCTTAGAACATTTTAAGTTAGGAAGATCTAGTCAGCCTCGTGAGGACAATTGGGGAGCTACCTGATAGAGCTGCGGGTCATGGGGCCACCACGATTGCGCCACTTGCAATCAAGCCAAAATATTTGCTTTAAATCCATTATGTGTTTGCGTAAGTAACTCTTAACTCATTAAGCAACCTTTTCGTTTTATGTTCGTAACACGTTACGATGTTAGGGCACAATTTTTCGTCCCATTTTCACAGACTTCCCACTGTCACGCAAATATGCCCGTGGAATAGTTAAAAACGGTGGCTTGTATAATTTTAACTACCAGTTGTCAAAAATTGATCTGGTTATACATTGTTAAATATTGTGCTGGTTGTCATGTGAGGGGTCCGCTTAAATACGAAACCTACTTTACAAAGTAATATGAGAAATCCGAAGTTATCTATGCTTTTAATGTAATATTTAATTGCTTTCATCTCCGACAATAATCACATTGCTTTCGCGATCATTCAGTACACAAATCTTCGTTATTAGAGAACCTTTGTTACAAGTTACTTACAGCTTTGTGAACTTCATGTAAGGTTGTTGGTAGTTTCGGCATATGGTCATGTCGTTCTCTGTAGATGCTTCGTGTAATATTTAACGTCAGTAAAATGCAATATATAAGCACAAATGTATTCTCATGAAATGTTTTGGATGTTATAAGGCTTGTTTTTTCACTTGTCAATAGCCGCTTTTCTTTTACACGACTCACGAACTTTTTCACGTTCAAGATATCTTTCATTGCTCTGGTAATTATGACAGACTAGAGTTTTCGTATTCATATTTAAGGTTATTACTTTGGCAAGACAATTATTAACTGTACAACGCCAACGTTTACGTTCATCTATATATGTGCACACTTGGTGAAACTTGAAACCAAATCTAACAAGTCCTTTCCTCTATTACTGCCTCCTTGAACCATCTCCATGACAACTTTCACTAGTCTGCCTTACACTGTTTATGTCCCTCAAATCAATGTGTCTACTACTGAATGCAAACACGCCATCTGGGAATCGTACATTAGTAGATAGATGTGCCCGTCATCAACTGCACATAAAACAAAACATTTTTTTTATCCTAAATGTCGTTGGCCCAAACCAGTTACCCTTCAATATAACCATACATCTCAGTATCAAACAAACAAGAAATCTGGCTCAAAATCAATTACCCCGGAGCCATTTTACCTAAAAATTCGCAAAATAGCGTTCGGCTTCTGATCATGCGCCTTCCTACAATGTCGCAAGATCGGGATAGAGGTCGCTAAGTAATTAAAAGCCAAAACAGTTAACAAGCTTAGAGTGGAAAGAGCTTTGTGTATACTGCAAGTTAAAAGTCGTTAAGACAGGTCTGGGATTCGATCACCAGGACCGTCCTTCCTGACTGACGTTTTTTCCAGGTTTTCCTCAGGCCTCATTAATGACAAATACCGAGAGGTACCCTAAACTTAGGCGTGGGACGTTTCTTTCCTTAAAAAAGTTCTTTCCCAATACATAATTTCATTTCATGTATCACAGTGTGCACCGCCTTTGGTGCCTCAGTAGTAAAAACGGGCGTTAAAAATTATTATAAATTGTGGGGGGGGGGGAACCCGTTACGTAAATTGCATAATTCGTTTTAGCAGTCTTCTTTTATGTGCAGAGAATTATAATGTCTTATATAAATAAGTACGTTTATGAACAGTTTTGAGAACGATGCTCTCGTGTGCTTATAAATAACACTGAACATAATTCTGCAGTTGCTCGTCTAAAACTTTTACCTCTGTGCTCTATTCGAGATGAAATCAAAAATCTCTCAGTAATTGCTGAATATGATCTAATATAATCCCTATTTTACTATATCACCGGAGCTGTTTAAAGTTATTTTTCAGTAGGTCATTTGCAAGATGAAGTGGGTTTTACTGAGATGTGTCCACGATGTCGCTCCGCGTTGGATGTGCCCAATTTGAAGCGATTTTTATATGCTGGTGTTGATGTTGCCATTGGAATGAGGGTGCCACTTCATACCCCGGATCATTCAGGGGCGCAAAGTCGCCTCTCTGTTTATTGGTCACGGCAGGAGGGAGTTGGAAAGGTAGTTCAAATCACACAACCTTGTTTCCTTTGAACGCAATGAACTATTTAATCACACTACACTTAGTTATTGGCCGCCTGGTTCGTTATCTCTGTGCCTTTGATGACGCGTGCTCCATAGGCTGCATCTGTGTGCCTCTCGTCTACTCCCCTGGTAAAATGATCTGGTAAATAACGTTGTACTGCCTTAATTTCCTGATCTGAACTGCGGATGCCATCTGGTAAAAACTGTCTGGTAGAAAAACGTGCTTTACTAGATTTGTTTCGCCTTATATATGGAATCCAAAACGTCGCCAGGTGGTTACAAAAACTCGCGGTGGTTCACAGTATGGTGCCCACGGCTTCCCAGAGCCTTTGAAATATTTAAATAGTGTTGGTGGGCTCTTAGGCTCCCAAAAGCGCTTAATTTAAATTTCTCGCCTTTCTGATCCTTTATTGGAGAGTTCCTCATCATACGATTTAACGATTTCATCGCCGACACCTGCTGTCCCTTCTATCTTCAACGAATTTGAGGCATCTTCAGCAACTAAGATACAAAAGGTTCTATTGTTTGGCCACCTGCATTGCACTTAGCTTTGTTATAGTGCAGAGACCCATCACTCTAGCTATTACCAGCAGTAAAAGCACAAAGGCAACCTTTTTCCCTATTGTCGTAGAGTGAAACGTCCAGGTAGCCATGAATACATTTTAGCAATACATTATATGTCTCAATTTGCTACTATAAGCTATATATAATTATTACTATTTACATTATTTAAAAGCATTTACTCTTGGTCATGCGTGGGTGTAAGGATCTGTCACATAGACTGTGTTTTAGCACTGTCTTCCTCCATATACATTAAAAGAATTAGTCGTACTTTATTCTGACTGATACATAGTACATACATAAGTTGTTATATAAATAAGTTGTTATTTTCTTTTTCTGTTGAAAAAAAAATCTTGATGGGAAATATGAATTCGTGAGCAATGGCGATGTTTTGATTTACTTTCTTGGGAATTTGTAGTAATCGAATTTACGACGAGGGCTTTCGCAGCTTGAATTTCCGTCCCTACATGGTGCGGAGATGCATTCAATGTGAATGTGTTTGTTTGGGGGTGTGTGTACATAAACATAAATCCTACACCGCTTCTCCCATCATCCTTGTTTATCCCCTTTCGCTCCCCCAGTTGTTCCACCCCGCGTTGCGAGGCAATCTAATTTTAAAGACGCTTTTGAAATGAAAATGTTTATTTCCTTCTACCATAAAAAGGGGGAGAGCGTCTTGAGTACAATTCTTATTTTGATCTCCAAATGCAGAGTAAAAGGCTAACATTTTGCTTCCCCCCTCACTTTATCCCTTTTTTTTCTCTATCTCTCTCTTGGTTGTGTTTTTAAGTGCTTCTCAACTTGGAGTATGACGAACCAATTAGCGCCACTTTTCCTTATAACACCAACCTCTTCTCTTACACTTTTCTCGCGTCCATCACGCTTTCTTCCGAGACAAATTGCATAAAACTTGTTTTACCAAAGTGCTGACGAACTAAATGCAAATGAAAAAGGAACTGAAAAGGATTTGGCAGAGTATATAGGAATTATGCATACAGCGCCATAAGTGAGATGTACAGAATCTGGAACATTGATAATATGTTCGGCATGTTCTTATGTTCATTTTGCTTTGATATTTTATTATTACGTGTATTTTGAAGGCATGGAGTGTCCTAAGTTGCAGAACGTAAACTGCGTACAGCTTTCCTGTAAACATTTTATCGCTATAAGAACTTCAGGCATAAAAGTTCAGGAGGTAAAGGATGTTTTCAGCCGTATATAAATGTGAAACTTTCAACAATTTGAACAAAACCTTACATTAGTTCAGTAGCACTCTATAAAGACTGAGTAACCTCTTTCTTTTCTCTCTTTCTAATCGTATCCTCCTATGCAAGGTAGCATTTAATCATAGATAATTTTTATTATGAAACTTTGTTTCTTAATCTTCTTCAAAATCCCCAAAAATCCTTGGGTTGGATTGGTATGGAAAGAGAAGGATTTGCAGTATTTCAGTCGTGTTCAAGGTCTGGGTATGTGCATACCATCTAGGGCGTTGAGGCACAGACATTGCGGGGTCCCTAACATTGTTTCCAAAGAGCATTCCGGTGCTGCTAGCAGATCCGCCCTTCAAGTAACCCAAGTCCCTCAGGAGGAGGTTGAAAACGTACCAGGTTTTCCTCAGTCCTCATAAATGGCAAATGCCGGGGAGGTACTCTAAACTTAGGCCTGGAACGTTTCCTTCCTTAAAAAATCCTTTCCCAATTCATCATTTCATTTCATGTATCATCAGTGTCCACCGCCTGTGGTGCCTCAGTAGTAAAAATGGGCGTTAAACAGCATTAAAAAAATCTCTCTTTCAATATATTAGTTATATATTTCTTTCCCCCTTTCATCCTTTTCTATTCACTCCATCCAAGATAACGCAACAAATGTACAGCTTAAAAATTTCTGGCAAAATATTTTTTTTAAACATATTGATTATGTTGGACAGTTTTCAAATTATATTTCCATCTCGTTTAGTGTAGTAGCCTGCTTTCATTAATATTCTTGGTTTTCGAATTGGAATATATGTATTATTTGTATAGATTTAATTAATTTACTACTTACCTGTCACTTTATGCCCTGCTACAGAACCGATGAGGTGGAAAATTCTTGGAAATAACAGGCCTTCCAGCATTCACCTAAGCAAACAGCGAAACAAACAAACTAAGGTCAGGAAGGTAGGCTCCAAGGGATTAAAGCCCGAAAACTACCAAATAAAAGTTTAAAACCTTACGTTGTTATTTCTAACTTTACAAGTCAAGATCTAAACTTCTTAGTTAAACTGGGTATGCGTGTCTGCGTATATGTTTGCACACAATAATTATCATACATTAAATACGGTATCAGAGAAGATGACATACATTGATGTAATTAATTTATTTGACATGGCTAAGAACAGCTGATAGAGAGTATAACTTACTTAGAATACTATTATTTTTTGTAAATAATTTCTAGCACAACAAAATTTCAAGAGGTTAGTACTAGTGCCAAAAGTGTATAGAATGTGCGATAATTATTTCAAGCAATTTAGTGTGCATAAATATTTTGTTAGTATCTTAACACCCCATTAGTGCTCACAATAAAGACAGTCGTTTACATTTATTATGTTACATAAGTATGTCGTTTTAATGTGTTATTACATATTGATTGTGTTACTGCTGTTAGGAAGACAGAAACTTTCCTATTTTTTGCTGAAGGTTTTAAGAGTAAAATTGATAGGATAAAATTAGATTGACCTTTACTGTGTCAGGTGGATAATGATCATTCGTTTATTGAATTCAAATTATAAATAAAACAAAAGACATGACCTTAATTGGCTGCATAATTTTTACTAATCTGATTTAACTTACAAACACTTCTCTGATGTGTATTTAATTAACCAACCAGAGCTACAACACATTTAAAAGGTTATATTTCTGTTATATTTCGAAATGTTTTTAGATATATAATCGTCAACTGTCAAAGTAGGCAAGGGATGCAAATATTTTAATGCAAAATATTTTTAAAAAAAATCAGATTTCAAATATTCTATTTGTTACAGAGCAGCAATACAATTTAGTGAGATTCAAAATTCGTGATACACTTTTGATTTGTATAGAAGCATATCAGACAAGGGTTTACCTTTTACTTAATTATTTGCAATGACACTTTGATAAATCGTTTGTTACTTTTTTAATTCATTTTTGTGAAAATTCCGTAAAATTGCTTTAAATTTTTCATGAAATATTTACTTCGGTTGGAATCTATTTATAAATCATTGATGAGAGTTCTATCCGGTAATAACTTGAAAGAAAATTATTCAAAATACTTTCACATTTCTTCAAATTTAAAGGATAGTCCTAAAGGGCTGTTGTGGGTAATATATTTAATTTTTCCACACTTATCATTACGAAAGAAATGTTTTCTATATATAACGCGTTAATCACCTACTTCAAATATTTCTTCCATAAAAATATAAAATATTTCCCGAATAACTAACAGCGAATTGAACCATGCATAGTCTCCAAGTACTTGCGCTTCATTTTTCTTTTGTCTGATTCATAAGGACTAATTCCACATCATTTTGGGAACTAAAGTTTATTTAATTTCTTTCATCATTTTAACACTATTTTCTGTACTTTTTATATGATTTAGTTTACAAAGATCACACCATGTAACCACATGTTCCATAATGGCGGAATAAATCACATATTCGTATCATTAGATTTACATTTTCCATCTTCCAATATCTTATAATTAAATGCACACCTTTTCACTTTTTTCCTATTGTATGATTTTAACTTGTTCGCTTCATCCAAGATAGCGCAACGCGTGCACAACTAAATGGTTGTAAAAATTCCTGCAAAATCTTATTTGAAACATATTCATTTATGTGGCAAAATTATCAAATTACATATCCACCTTGCTTAGCGGAGTAGTTTGTTTTCATAACTGTTCTCCAAAATTCATAACAGACAACACTCGCTATAAAGATTTTGCTGTCTTGGTGAAAATAAACAATTTATATGGATAACGGCTTTCTGGTTTCGAAAATATCCTTTTTTCGTAACACACAGATTTTTTGTAATATGATATTTTATTGATTACATTACTATATTAAGGTGATAATGATACAATAGCAAAACATGAATAACTTTAGCACACACAAGTTATATATAAATGCTTATATACGTAGAATATAATGCAGGATGCAATACTTTCTTAACAGTTCCTCTGCTGCCATCTGTTGAAAGTTTCCAACGAGACTGGAGTTAATCAATGCATGGCCAGAAGTAAGAGGAAGTGATTGCATCGTAGTCCAAAACCACAAAGATGTCAGTTGAAATGCATTAGCCACGGTAGTCTGTAGTGTATTTGTTGTTTAGTGCGATATTTCAATTTTTGTGTTGTGTATAAAGTGCCAGGGAACGAATAATAAGATGACTTCAAACTGTGGAATACAAGACGGCAATGTGTGAACAATCCAAATAATTTCTGTTTCATATATGGTTCGTACTTGTTAAAATACAAAACAATAACCTTAACCAGTTTATTAAGAAAATATATCCTGCATATAAGTTAAAATTGGAAATCCATTTTAGAAAAAATTAATTATCCAGAACATGAATGACTACATGTGCAGATCTAAAAGTTTGTGGATCTTGCTTGGTCAGCAGGTGGACATACAAAATTTACGTGCGAATGACAATAGATGTAAGAACAAACACTGGTTAACGAAAGAATGGCCTAAGAAATATAGTTTAATGCCGATAAAAAAATGTAATGCATGAACAAGAATGGCTTGTGCTTCAAATATTTATATTTCCACTTTTGTCTAAGAAAATTGGGTATATTGGTTGTGTTTAATGCTGGCATGTTATTACACACTTCTAATTTCTCCTCTTTAGTGTGGCCAATCTACAATGTATATATCCTAGACTTAATTTTTAAAAGGGAAAGGCCGGTAAATAAACGAAATTAAAGAAGAAATAAAATTCAACACATTGCTTTCCATTCTTCCTCTATTTGCAAGAGCTGCCAGCGATCGCAAATGATGCTTTACACTAATTTTCATAATAAGTATAGAGATAATTCTTTTATTTCCCATATTCTGTTAGATTCATTTATGAACTGACTAAAAATTCCACCCAGTTTACAACACGACCACTTAAGCAGGATCCTCTTGTGTTGTATTCTTGTTTACTTGAAGAAATTGACTAGCAGACGTTAATATAATTTATTTTTAAAACAATTGCACCATATTACGATTAAACAATTATTAGCTTCTTGTTATAAAGTACAGTCTTGGTTTAATTGATGCAAAGTATTTTACTGAAACTTATGAATCTTATTGTTTATAGTAAATTGTTGTTAAAATAAAGGAGGTGGAAAAACACCTCCTATGCTATATGCTATCATAACTTACTGTATGAGCAAAATCACTTTTCACTTTAATTTCATAGTAAAACATTCCAAGTTAGAATAACCGAGAGCGTGCAGATATCTATAGCGGTGCTGTAGATACACAGACGTGCTCATTTAAACGCTCTCTTACGCTGGTATACCGTGACGCAATAGCCCGCTTAGCAACAAGCAAGGTTATGCTGAACTTAGATACTTCCCTACACCTACGTACCCTTTTCTCATTGATTACTATAATTCAAAATTAGGGCGTTAGTACGATACCATAATTGGTAAACATAACGTAATGTAAAGATCCCTATGAGCGATTGCGAAGCTATATTAGGAGGTAGCAGGGACTCGAGAACAGCCTGTTCGTTCACTCACAGCCTGGACTGCTCTGTGTTGCTGCTAGTCGCTTTGCACTCTCGGCTCTTTGCGACATCACCCCTAAGGTAAGGGCCGGACGGACCTTAATGGCTCGACTTCTAGCTATTCGGTTACTATGTGTTAACATCGCCCATCACTCTCGCTATTGTTGGCCCTGGAGGTTTAGTGCCTACCATACTTGCTCGTAAACCCAAAATCGCGGCCAGGACCATAAGTATAGCAGTATGGAAGTAAAGCCGTGGGTCCCGTGTCGTATGTTTCAGACACGATAAAGAACTTCTAGCCTGAAATAAGAGGCCTCTGAGCAAAATTTGTCAGTCGTTTCACGCCCTGAATTAAATGGGACTCTGATGACCTGAGGTGTTAAAGAGCGTCCGTAAATAAACCAAATCAACAACAAATAATTAAGTAGATGTATCGGAACATGTGTCTAGAAGGTGAATAATTATTCAAACCAGTCTTAGACCCTATCCTTTATCAACACTTATTTTGATTCTTAGGACACCGTGAAGTATATATTTTAATCTTACATGGATTTGGAATAATTTTCCATGTTATTTCACACGAAAGAGGTAAAAAAGGAGCTTTCGGTAACTATGGAATAATTTGAACTATATCTGCATTAACTTCTTAGGTTTTATGTAAGTCTTCAGTTACTATGTGTTAACGTAAGCCTTCAGCAGTAGAGGAGATCTTCATTCGTGCATTTAATGCTAAATCTACAATAAAATAAGTAGCATTGGAAGTAACTATTTAAACTTGTAAGTGCTCCTACTGTTTCTTCGGGGAGGGGGGGGACCTTTTGAAATCTACAGCAGAGTGAACGTTTAGTTTACAGACAGGTGTTTGAGTAGGGGGAAATAGTATCAATGAATGGAAATATTTAAAAAGAAAATGAACTATAAAGTATTAGGGATTAACACCAAAATGGAAGACCAATTTGATTTATAACTGATAGTGTAAAAGGAAGCAACTGATCCAAAAGCCAATCCCCGATTACAAGCGAGTGATTGATCATAAAGTTTCCGTAATATTCAACATGAGTCGCAGTTCACTAGAAATTTACCTAAGATATAGCACCGCCTCGGGTGGCTGAGGCCGCTAAGGCTTAGAATCGTGAGCGGCAGGTCTGGGTTCCAATCCCACCAGGACCGTCCTCCCTGACTAAGGTTTTTTCCATGTTTTCCACAGTCCTCATAAATGGCAAATGCCGGGTAGGTACTCTATAACTTAGGCCTGGAACGTTTCCTTCCTTAAAAAAAATACTCCTTTTAAATATATCATTTCATCTCATGTTCATCAGTGTTCACTGTCTGTGGTGCCTCAGTAGTAAAAACAGGTGTTAAACACTATAAAAAAACTAGAATATGGGGATGCAAAGTGTGTTGTATATAGGCCCTAAGAAAGCTGTGCAATGATCACAAGTATGCGTGTCAGACGGCATTTTTAAGACGTGTGACTCATAGCCGATCAACAGGTCACATATGACATTTATGCTGCTATAAAACTCGAGAATATGTAGCCCCAAATTCTGAAGCACGTTAATGTCAGTTTCCTTTCGAAAGTCGCGGATCAGCAACATGTATATATATCATCGCAACTACGTCATTGTATGTTTTGCGAGTCCTTTTCGTTATATGCAGAATAACAAGTAGAACAGACTGCGGTGACGGGGAGCTGAGGCTTAATTCAGCTCAGTGGCTAATGAGATCTTAATGAGTTTGCAAAGTTGAAGCCTCTTATTGTCTTATTCGTGTAAAGCACACGACTTAAAGACCGAAGCAGACACATTAGGCTTCACCGTTTCCCTCCCACGCGACATTGTGGGCTGGCATGATGAATGTCATCCGTGTTCAGCGTAACCCTCCCTGTATTTGGTAGATGTAGAAGCTGCCCGTACAGACAAGTGGCATCCAGCTGCGAGAAACAAGCAATTAAAGCAAGGATGGATCCTCTTATTCCCTCCCTCCTCTTCTCTTCCCCTCTATTCTCGTGACATGTTCCAATTGTCCCGAAAGAGGAAGCTGTTATTGGACACATATTACGAATTTCATGGTTGAAGAATAAAATATGGAAACTGACAGATTTTATCGGCCATGGCATTTGCTTGAAGACGAAAATGCAGAAACACTTTAATCTTTTATACATTTTACATCAATAGAGCTGCTTTTCACCTCCTTTTGCTTAACGGATCTTCCTTTATATTGTCATTTTAATGTGAAATCTGCTTTTAATTCGTTCTCTACTTCACCTTTTTATTTACTTCTTACATATATTCATTGACCTATTTCATTATACAGTGCGTTTCAAAAACTAACAGCCAATTGACAGTGTTCTATGAAGCGAAAGATCTGGGTATTTCAAACTTCCTGTCAGGGAATTGGTTGAATAATGTTTAACGTCCATTTCTACTGCTGAGGTACCATAGGCGGTGGACACTGAAGATACATGAAATGATAAACTGGAAAGGAAAAGAATATTTTTTTTAAGGAAAGAAGCGTTGCAGGCCTAAGTTTAGGATACCTCTAGGCATTAGCCATTTATGAGTACTGAGGAAAACCTGAAAAAACCTCAATCAGGGAGGACGGTCTTGGTGGGACTCGAACCCCAAACCTCTCGCTCATGATTTCGCGCCTTAACCACCTCCGCCACCCGTGGGGGTGCCTGTCAGGGAAGACACATTCTAAAAGAAGAAGTGTAGTAGTAGTAGTAGTAGTAGTAGTAGTAGTAGTAGTAGTAGTAGTAGTAGTAGTAGTAGTATTTATTTATTTATAAAATACGTATGTTACAACTCTAACTCATCCATATCGTACGGATCTTGGAACCATACGTGCTTTCCCAATACACTAGGAAATTCATGAAATTGCAAATAGCAATATTTAATATTTTAAATACATTAATAAAATAAACAGGAAAGAAAAGAAAAGAGCACAAAAGTAAATAACATAAACGTCCTCACATATATTTACAAGGAATTCTAAAAAATATAGTGACTCATTTTCTCCTACTCTCCTTCCCAATTGTCTGCCTTTTCCGATCTGAGCGGTTTAAAAAGTTACTTACTCCCTCCTCCTCCTTTCTATCTGACAGCAAAGTTTAGCACTACCACTGCCATTTCTCCTCATTAACAATGGGGCCAATAGATATCTCTTTCTCCACTCTTCCGTCCCCTTGCAGTGGGCCAGGATAGGTTCCTAAGATTCTTTCTCCGCACATACAGGCAGGGCATATTCTCGAGTAATGACACTATCCAGTAGATGGGATAGCGCAACTAATTGTAAATGCAGCATATACAAAATTGTGGCTCTTACCTGTTTTTATCATACAGGAATAACAAAGGCATAATATTTCTGTTATATGAGGGTATAAAATCTCTTGAAACTCAAAGAAGAACTTTGCAACAGTAGGTCAATGTTTGCATTGGTAAAGGGTATATAAGTGAGTAGATGCACTTATAGCTAGACAAATAATGGACAAGGTTCTGGTCTTCCCCAACCCGACCGTGATGATAAAGAGGTGGCTGCCATTATTCCCATATTTATTTAGAAATTACACCGTGAGATTTGGATATCAGCATAAGTTCCCCATGTGCCAATGTCATAGCAGTTCTCAAGCACCACAAATTATGCTCAAGGTGGGTGCCTAGACTACTAAATAATGAGCACAAGTTATCCGCAGGTGCACTCCTACACCTTTATGACAAGATAAGACAGAAGACTTATTTCACGTATAGTCAAAGGGGATACATCAATAGGAGCCCGAAAATAAGAGGCTGACGATACAGGTCTTCTCCAGCCAAGAAGTTCACATCTCAAACCTCCTACTGAAAGATGCTGTTGACTTCTTCCGGAATATGAAAGGAACACTATGGGTACAAGTGTGAATTAATGAACGGTGCCAAATACTATGTTGGAGAGGAACCGATTCCTTTTATTATTATTATTATTATTATTATTATTATTATTATTATTATTATTATTATTATTTATGGACGCTCTTTAACAGCTCAGGTCATCATTGTCCCATTCAACTCAGGGCGTGAAAAGGCCGACAAATTTTCCTCAAAAGCCTCTCTTTCAGGCTTGAGGTTCTTTACCGTGCCGTAAATGTACGACACGGGACCCATGGCTTTACTTCCCTTCCGAAGGAAGCCATACTTAGGATTTTTACGCCCCGAAAAAATCCATCGGTCCTGGCCGGGTTCGAACCCGCGATCTTGGGTTTAGGAGGCAAGTATGGTAACCACTATACCACCAGGACCGACTGAACTGATTCCAGCAATGCAAAGTTGTTGCAGGGGTATTTTGTGTAAAGGCGTTCTTCTTATTTATGAAAACGCATGTCTTCATGCGGCGCTTTGCTTTTTGTACTCAAATCTCTTAGCATGAATAAATAAACTAAGTGATCATTTTATTTTGTCCTCCCCCATTTTTTTCTTTTGAGATGAGCCGTACTGGAAAAGAAAACAATAAGAATAAAGTTTAGAAAAGCATTATGACGGGCAGAGAAAAAAAAAATAAGGAGAGCAAACATAACTATTATAAAAACAGAGAATAAAAAAAGAGGAAAAAGAAAAGGAAGGAGTAAAACTATAGTGAAGAAAGAATGAAGAGAAAGGAGAACCGCCAAAATTTAAATTGTATATTTTTAAAAGTACCTAGCCAAAATAGGATTATCCAAAATATACTTACTAAAAATATGAAAAGAAAAACCAAAATCTAGTAAGCGTTTCCTCGCCATACTTCTTTCTGCCATAACCGCCAGGGTGGCCGAGGTCGTTAAGACGCGAACTCGTGAGCGGGAGGTGTGGGTTCGAATACCGCCAGGACCGTCCTCCCTGACTAAGGTTTTTTCCAAGTTTTCCTCAGTCCTCATAAATGGAAAATGGCGGGGAGGTACCCTAAACTTAGATCTGGAACGATTCCTTCCTTAAAAATAAATCCTTTCCCAATATATCATTTCATCTCATGTGTCACCAGCGTTCACCGCCTGTGGTGCCTCTGTAGCCAAAACGGACGTTAAACACCATTCATTCATTCATTCATTCCTTCTGTCACAAAATTTGAAACTTTAATAAAAATGCATAAAAATATCAGAATATCGCCTACCACTAAACATTTATATAATAAAATCCACCCGGTACCTTCCACCAATTATGTCTGATATATACCCGGCGCCTCCACCAATATATCGCGGCCTACTGTAGAACTACTCCTCTATGTATCGTTCTTTTATCATTTCACAGCTTTAGGCGGAAAATCTTCGTCACTTATCTATAAAAAACCCTAATTAGAATTAAATGAAAACAAGGAAATATATGGGTGCCAGACATGGTTAGTAACAGAAAAACAAAAGTACAAAATTCAAAAGTGCCAAAGAAAAATGCAACGCAATATCCTGGGAACAACTTTGAAGGACAAAATATCTATAGTATTAATAAATCAGTTATCTCAGACAACAGACATTGCACAAGTAGCTACTACAAGCAAATGGCAACGGGCGGTCACATCGCAAGAATGCAGGACAATAGATGGACCTTCAAGATCTCCATGTGAACCCCCGGATAGGAAAAAGGACACAAGGCAGATCCAGAAGAAGATGGATAGACCTCTTCAAGGAACATGCAGGTCCAGATTGGTCAAGAGTAGGAAGAGGAAGAGAAAAATGGAAATCTCTCGAGAAGCAACTAGTGCAGTGAGAAATGGAGTAACCAAAGAACAAATCAGTCAGTGTCTTAAACAGCATACGAACAACTAGCGGAAAATAGCTCACCTTGATAGGAAAAAGCGAACTTTCCCCACTTGTTAGGAGGCATTTGCTTTTAAGGGACACAATTTTATCTACCTTTTAATCTCTGAAAAGATCAAATTCTACTAGCTCTATTCATTAACATAATAACTTATACAACCTGAGGTTGTCCATCATAGGAATGACCCATCACGGAGCATATGTACAGCGTTCACTCCCTTTAAACTCCTGAGCTTGCAGAACTAGAAACCGTTGAAAACATTACGCATTTCCATTTTGTGCATGCGCAGAGCTAATCTTTCCCCACGTTCAACGCTCCAACCATAACCTGGACCTCCAACTGCCTGTACGCTACAATATACTAGCTCAATCACTACATTGTCAATTCCCCATATGCCACAATATACATGTATAATCTACATAACAAATTCCTGTTATTTAATTACTTCTCGTAGTTTGGCATTACTGTAACTATAGAAAGCAGAATAAGTATGTTCACTCAATATATTAGTGTAGAATTGATTTTCCATCAAAATCGAATAAGATGGTTCTGCGGTACCGTTTGGAACTCGATTTCGGGAGTTCTGGGTTCAATTTCCGTTGGGCCGACTATACCATTCTTGGATTCTT
The DNA here is from genome assembly GCA_030762175.1 of Metallyticus violacea. Classification (NCBI taxonomy): domain Eukaryota; kingdom Metazoa; phylum Arthropoda; class Insecta; order Mantodea; family Metallyticidae; genus Metallyticus; species Metallyticus violacea. The sequence continues at coordinate 150,186,111 of CM060833.1, forward strand.
ACGCGGTTTTCCTGGTCACTAAGCCTATGCTAGGATTAATATGTACAAGTCACGAATGTTTTGCTCTTCAATTTCATATTATTTCATTCATTTGGTTCTGTTACGGAGTTGAAAGTGCCAGGGCAAAGTGCGTTGTTGAAGGGGCGATGATAGCTTGCGCTTTTGGTAAAGCATTTGCTTCGGCATTTGGATAGGAAGACAATCTTCTGAGGGAGTTACACAACTGCTTGTGGGGGGGCCTCCTCGTCGTCGAACTGTTCAAACTACTACTAGGGATACCATCAGTCTCTGTGGAATCTAGCAGTCCGGTGTCTCTTTCACATCTCTCACTGGAAGTGCCTCTTTAGGAGGGGGGCATAGGCACAAAGACCAAGCTTAAGTACCAAAGACATCATCCTCTTCCTTCTCCCCAGACCACATTTTCATCCATCTATCATAAAGAATAAGAAAGTTACATGGTTTCGTTCAGTCTTTATTAAAAGTTTTTCCTTGAATGAATAGACATTTGCACAGTTTTATTTAGCATCTGTTGTTTCAGTGTACAGCTGTAAAATGTATTACGAGAGTAGGTCCATAAGTTTCCGGCCTGATCATTTTCTAGGTGTGATAAAGACAAAAACTATGTTCAATTTTTCAATATATTTACCCTTTATTCTTACATCCTTGAATTAACATTTCAATCCCCCCCCCCCAAATGACTAGAAGTCTTGTCAGCAAAATGGGCATAAATAGCACCCAACACTTCTTTGCCACACTTAAATTTCGTCCCTCGAAGGTCCTTTTTGAGTTCTGAGAAAAGAAAATGGTCGTTAGCAGCTAGATCTGTACTGTAGGGTGGACGGTGGATACCCTTGAAGCCGCATTTCTTCACAGCTTCCATTGTAACAAGAGTTGTGTGCGTAGGCGCGTTGTCGTGAAGAAGGCGCACACCACCACTCAGCTTTTCCGTTTTTCTCTTTGATGGAAGCACGTAGTCTGTGCAGTAGACCAGCATAGTACTCCCCATTTACTGTTGTGTTCCTCTCCTTGAAGTCAATGAAGAGTATTCCTTGACAGTCCCAAAAGACAATGGCCATGGCCTTCTTGGTTGACTGAGTGACCTTAGCCTTTTGAGGCGGTGCTTCGCCAGGTTTACGTTACCCCATTGATTCTCTTTTAGACACGGAATCATAGTAGAGGACATAGTTTCATCTCCTGTAACAATGGTTTGCAGAACTTCTCTCTTGTAGCCACGGCAGAGCTCCAAAAATGCCTGACAACACATGGTTCGTTGCTGCTTTTGGACGAGGAAAGGAGTCTAGACACCCATCTTGCTCTAACCTTATTCATGTTTAAATGTTCATGAATAATTCGAAGGACTGTTGTTTTAGAAAGGCTCAACATTTCTGCTATTTCTGTAACTTTGAGCCGCCGGTCTTCCATAATTTCTTTTTCCACAAGAGCGATGTTTTCAGGAGTGAGTACCTCCAAGGGCCGATCTGCAGGCTGTTTGTCTTCAATGCTTTCTCGACCCATTCGAAAAAGTTTGACTCATTCTTTTACGGTAGAATATGAGGGGAATGCTTCCCCATATACAGCGTCCAATCACTGTTTAATTTCATTAGAATTGCTTCTTTTGTGAAGAACTTAATAACAGCTCCAAACTCCATTTTGAACATGTCACAATCTTCTACACATAGCCTTCTTTGTGGAACTATATCAGAACGGAGCAAAAGTTACAGCTGCAATTATTTATATAACAGATAAGGTATGCCAGCAGATAATCTTTATCGACGAGGATGGAAACTTATGGATCTACCCTTGTATATAGAATCTAAACAATGAATAGTGCGCATACGTTTTCATAACAGACTCAAGAGAGCATTTAAGATTATTGAAAACTTACATTACTAACCTTCAGTTAATAATCTACAGCTATAGTTGAGTTTGAAACACAAATACACACCATATTTTTCTTTCCTTTCGCTACATTTAATTTTGTATAGCACTTTCTCTTTCGAGCAAAACAAAATCGTTTCTGACATGAATGGAATGATTTCATCGTTGTCAAATGTGCAGGTTTTGATGGATGAATTTATCCCTCACGAGTTCTGTTCCGGAGGCAATTAGTGCCCCGCATGTGTTTTATGTATTACTTTTATATTGCTGTCGAAAAGGAAGCAGTGCGATGCTATCCTGGTATCGTTGTGGCGCTCTATTTGAATAGGTGGATGCTTTATCACTGTAATATTCGGGCATGGAAAGAAGCAGCGTCGACACGAAATCCAGCAAATATATCACCCCAGGTAGGGGACGGGTGGTAATTATTGACACATACACCGTGCGGGTGTGTGGGATACAGATTTTATCTAATCTGCTCCATAAATTGCAGTCCAATTATTACTTTTCCGCCTGACCTGTTATTACATCTTTAGCTCGTTTATACGCTTTCGTTGATGACGAGGGGTGCGAACATTTTGCATCATCGACTAAAAATAGAAAAAAAAAAAACACTGTGCTTGACATATTACTTTTGTTATTAAAAAACAATATAGCTTAGGTATACATTTAATTCCACTAGCTGTCTTGTAATAATTTGTGATCTTTAGTCAACTATTTCTAAGGTGCTAGGAAACACAAAAACACTTATCAAGGCTTGCTTTATTTTATGTTACAACGACAAATGTACGAGATTTTATATAGAGGTCCATCCATACTTGTATATATTGTTTTATTTATTTATTACAGAATGCAGTAACGTTACATGAGAGGGTCATGCTATATTAAACATTAGTTCTGTCACGGGAATGACTTAAAGCAGAAATTCTAATAATTGTTGGATATATATCATTTTATCTTTAATAATAAATAAAAACAATGACCATTTAACTTTAGGCGGACGATACCTTGAAATCCTTTGAACAATCCTACCAGTAATTATTTCAAAATTTATTGCTTTTCCTTCTTTACGAATTCTATATTTAATTGATGAAAATATTAATACTAATTTAACAATTAAAATTATTTAACACCAATGAAATTGAAGTTTTCATTTTCTAACTTCTTAGATATTGAATTTGGCTCTTATATAGTCCCTAAAAATGAGTTAAATCAACTTAATATTCGTCTCCTAGAAGTCGATAATACATCCAACATTAGCAATGCACTTTTCCAGATGAGTATTGACATTGTACATTGCCTTTACCAATTCACTCCCCGCACTCCTTTGAAACTATCGCTTCTTAAGTAGTACTGGTAGCGGTGGTAGAGTAGTAGCAGCAGTAGTAGTAATAGAAGCATTTATTATTCAAATTAAACTATATATACATTATTTGCACTTTGCAATCGCATGGATCTCAAGACCGTTCATACTCTTGTACCTAGGTGAATGCTTAATTTCTGAAATTAATTCCAACAAAAGAAATCAATAACCTTAACAAGAAAGTACTTAGATACACACACGGAACAGACATACATACAATAATGTTGATACTCATATAACTTTTTCGTAATATTTATGCACAATATTTATGAACACTTTCATGTCCCTAAAACTACATATTTCATTTAAAAAAGTGCCTAGGTATAACCAGTCTTGTCTATTTACAATTAAGTCCTAACATGCCAACCTTCCCTCTACTGAAAGTCAGAAGTAAAACCGGGAGAAATTTTATCCTGGCATCTTCTGTCTGTGTACACCTAGCCAAAATGTGCACCCAGTCTTCCGGCCCTGAGCATAATGGGCAAATTCTATTGCCTTCCTCATCAAAAACCTTACGTGCCTTCCAGCCTCCCAGTCTAAGCCATGCTATTCCCTACCTCTGTTTCATGCCTAGCTCCAAGATGTAGGTCTCATTACCCCATGGCCTCTGCAGGTTCAGAGATGACATCTGCATACATTGCGCCTATATTTCCTGCCGGTTTATGACAGGCAGGCGTCTTTTGACTTTTTTCACTACGTTATACCTGTTTTCATTACCCTTTTGCCTAATATAGTTTATAGTTTAGTTCAATCACCGATTTTTGATAATTCTCGCTGTACAACCGCCGTCTCCACCATTTTGGATGATGCATGCTGTTTAATCGGTGCCAGTAGCATATTGCCGTCAAGGTTGCTTGTTGTCCTTCTTAGCCAGTAACTAGTTGCACTTATTTGCTATAGAATGCATTTTACCAGCATTCCATAATACGATGTACCCAACCTCATTCCCAAAACTCGCTTCCAGAAGTTACATAGTAATTTATTTAGGCCGTCTATTTCATCCCATCTCCACGCATCAGTTGCATATATGAACGAGGACCTAACCATTGCCTGATGCATAGTTTTTAATGTTTTGTAAGCACAGCCCGGAATTTCTTAGTGAACACTTTTCCTTTAAGAAGCCTCCATGGGCAGAAAGTCTAATGGTTTTGGTACAGGGCTCCTTGACAGATACTCAACATTCTTATATCATACAATGACCCATCTATAAAATGTTAGAAAAGTCGTTCAGTAGTTATCAATACAAAATATGTTAGTACAGTGTGCTGCATGACGTGTATATTATCGAATCCTTACAGGCAGGTACTATGAGATGGGCGTAATTCTCCAGCAACTAAACATTTTTAGACTTTTATTATTTCATGGAGAATGTATGACTCAATAAACACACAATTACGAATGCCACCCTACTGTCAACAAACTTACTTGATAGTAATAGCTGCACTTGGATTCTAGTCACTGAGAGACCAATAATGACAGTTTTGACAAAACAGCAAACATGAAAGATGGCCCTATGTGGTCACCAAATTTATCGCCTAAATATGCCAGGCTCCTCTTGTAGATGGACTCCATAAGCGTCTTTCTCTGCAAATGACAATAATATATTCAAATTGGGTTCCGTGATCACTACTTTATACCCTTTATTATCCCCTACCAATACATACGAGATTACTCCATAAGTTTCAGGCCTAACCATTTTCTAGGTATGATAAAGACAAAAACAATGTTTCACTTTTCAATATAATTACTCTTTATTGCAATACACTTTGAATTAACATTTCAATTCCCCTTCCCCTAAAATATAAGTCTTGCCTGCGAAATGGGCACAAACAGCATCCATCACTTCTTCGTCACACTTAAATTTCCTTTCTCGAAGGTCCTTCTTGTGTTTTGAGAAGAGGAAATAGACACTGAGAACTAGATCTGGGCTGTAGGGTCTCCTTAAAGCCACATTTCTTCACAGCTTCCTTTGCAACAAGAGCTGTGTTCACAGGCGCGTTGTCGTGAAGAAGACGCACACCACCACTCAGCTTTCCTCGCCTTTTCTCTTTGATGGAAGCACGTAGTCTGTGCAGTAGGCCAGCACAGCACTCCCCATTTACTGTGATGTTCCTCTCCTTGAAGTCAATGAAGAGTATTCCTTCACAGTCCCAAAAGGTTGTGATCATGATCTTCCTGGGTTGAATGAGTGACCTTGGCCTTTAGAGACGGTGCTACAGGTCTACGCCACTCCATTGATTCTCTTTTTGGACAAGGGATGGACCATAGTAGAGGACATAGTTTCATCTCCTGTAACAATGGTTTGTATAACTTCTCTCGTTACCACGGCAGAGTTCCAGAAATGCCTTACATCAGATTACTCGTTGCTGCTTTTGGATTGAGGAAAGAAGTCTAGGCACCCATTTTGCACTAACCTTATTCATGTTTAAATATTGATGAATAAATCAGAGAACTGTTGTTTTAGAAAGGCGCAATCTTGATGCTATTTCTGTAACTTTGAGCCGCCGGTCTTCCATACTTTCTCCTTCCACAAGAGCGATACTTTCAGGAGTGAGCACCTCCAACTGCCAACCGCATGTTCTTCGTCTTCAATGCTTTTTCGACCTATTCGAAAAAGTCTGGCCCATTCTTTTACAGTAGAATATGAGGAGGATGCTTCCCCATATACACCGTCCAATTGCTGTTTAATTTCATTTGGAGTAAGTCCTTCTTTTGTGAAGAACTTAATAACAGCTGGATACTTCATTTTGAACATGTCACAATCTTCAATACATAGCCTTCTTTATGCAACTATAGCTTAACAACTGAACACAGCGGAGCGGAAGTTACAGGTGCAATTATTAATTAACACATAAGGCATGGCACCAGATAAGACTTTTGTGAAGGCGATAATCCTTATCGGCGAGACCGGAAACTTATGGACCTACCCTCATAGCATATAAGATATATAGATTTATGCCGGTATTGCCGAATGGATTTTATAAGTCTTCTCTACGGCCCTTTAACCTCTTCAGGGACAAATATCTGATCGGCCGGTGTTCTGTTCATTAACTGGATCGCTGCTAATCAAGTTGCCACGACTTTTACTACTAATTTTGAAATCCAGCAATGCATATCTAACTTTCTCCACGATCCTTGCATCAGAATTAGGAGCAGCCACACCTTTACTCCATTTTCACTTATGCTAATTAACACTGGAGCGCAATTGTAATTAACAAGATGAATTCCATTAAGGTTGAATTGGCAAGGACAACAGTACACTCTAAAGGCAGCGTGGGTTGGGTCACTAACATGCTTACTTTGAGTACTATTGCATTATTTTCCATTTTAACGGAATGAACAGTCTCTGCTGTGAGCACTATGTACAGTAACCTTTAATTGGGAACGTAACAGAGAACGAGCTCTAAAGTTGTGCAAGGGAGGATTTTACACGACTTCAGATGAACGGAACAGTAATAATAAAAACGCGAACGCAGGCGTACATTAATATTAAACATTGTTATTTCCTATTAAGTACAGAAATACAAAAATAATTAAAAAAAAAAAAAGAACATTTATATATTTATTTGGAAAGGAGCTTAACAGAATCCATGTATATTTCTAGTTTTTTTTTAATATTGTTTAACGCTCGTTTTTACTGCTGAGGCACCACAGGCGATGAACAATGATGATACACGAGATGAAATGATACATTGGGAAAGGATTTTTTTTTTTTAAAGGAAGGAAACGTTCCAGGCCTAAGTTTAGGTACCTCCCCGGCATTTGCCAGTTATGAGGATTGAGGAAAACCTGGAAAAAACCTTAACGACCTCTGCCACCCGTGGCGGTCCTGGTGGGAACGTGCTGTTGAGTGTGTCGTACGCTTATTTTACTGGAAACAGTTTATTTTTCCATTTTGAACTTACTAGTGCTAAAATGTAATTACATAATATTTAAAACACATAGCTGAAAGAGAGGATATGATAAGGGTGCCAATAATGCCGAACTGGTTCGAAAGAATAGAACATATTTTTGTTAACATGAGGTTCTATGCTCGATGAAGAATAGAAGTTCTTTTGAGTGGAGGCACGAGTTTTCTACCCAAAAGGGAGGTAAAATAATAAAGCGATATACTTGTTATGGTAGTATTATTGAGAAAGATTGGTACTTTAGTAAAAATAACACTTAATGTTGCATGAAATGGAACATATCTCTCAGTTTCTTATATATGAATGATGAAAGTAGAAGAAACCTCACCTGAATCTAGGTCAAACCTTATGCTCCCGATAAAAAGATTATGGGGGGGGGAATATATCCCGTAATGACATTTTAAAAATTTTACATGTTGGGCAGCTGAACTAAAGAACTGCAACGGGTAAAATAGAAAGCAACTTTTATTAAACCTGAGATACTTAAATGCGGGAGAAAAAAAAAAATCCAGTCTATGCATTGCTACATGATGTATTTATGATATGAAAGAAAAGGTGGTATTGCATTTTGCATATATCCGGACCGAGATGCTAATAAATACATAAAGACATTTATATTTTATACATTACACTCTAACCACTCCCAATTACCATATAAAGTAGCGTTACCATGGTAAGAGATACTATAATGCAATACTGTTTGTGAAAATTGCAATAGCAAGAATAAATAATTCTAAAAGAATTAAATTAATATTACAAATTACTGACATTCGTAAGTAGATTACATTACAGGCAAATATAATACTATTACCTGTAAAGAACCAATACTGTGTCGGTCACTACGAATTTTAGTAAGAGCTGCTCTATTTCATGGCAACATATAGAAAAACTTCTTATATGATTGAGAAATTGCCTGCCTGTTGCTTGTGCGCGAGTTTAATGTTCTTTACTCTGGGGAACTTAAACTAATTGTCCAGTTATATATCTCAGATATGTTGTGTAAGCAACACCTTTGTCGGGCGTGCAGGCCAGAGACATACTTGGAATATAGCAAAAGGAATGCGATGAGGGAAAGCATGATCTCTTTCTCTACAACTTCCTTGAAGTGGCACCTGCTATAGAGAGTAACACTTAGTGGCGTTCTATATAATCATATCGCCCTTTACCGCCATGGGCGGCCGAGGTCGTTAAGGCGCAGACTCGTGAGCAGGAGGTCTGGGGTTCGAATCCCACCAGGACCGTCCTCCCCGATTGAGGTTTTTTCCAGGTTTTCCTCAGTCCTCAAAAATGATAAATGTCGAGGAGGTAATCTAAATTTAGGAACGTTTCCTTCCTTCAAAATAAATACTTTCCCAATATATCATTTCATCTCATGTATCATCAGTGTTCACCGCCTGTGGTGCCACAGTAGTAAAAAGGGCGTTAAACACCATTCCAAAAAAAAAAAAAAAAGTCACTACAGCTATCAAAACTATTTACATAATTAAATAAACCTTCTAAGTCACCGCTGAAAACTACGAACTCATGGTATTTACAAATATACATATATTAAAGAGCGGAAGAGGCGCGAATTATAAATACTGCAACACGACTAGGGAGTCATGCCTTGTACAAACAGTACCAAAATTCACCTTCGGGCAAACCGAATGTTCATCCCCGTTCGACTGTCATTTATTTGTATTGCATCCTCTGATATTGACGAGGTAGTGACTTGTGGAGAAACGTTTACTATTCGCTTATCACGATACATCATATGTGTGACTGCTCAACTGCCACTGTTTATATGCCGAATACTAGAGTTGAGCCCAATAATGCTCATTCATTATCCAGTTGCAATAATTAGCTTTGTGTTTCATGTTAGTTTTACGCACTTTATGTTCCTATATGCTTTTGGGATTTTCTATAAATGATGGTACATAGTTGAAGAGTAAAATACTCCAATAAATTGCACGATCCTTATGCATTTTTAAATCATATATTTTCATAAAACTACTTGATCACATGTTGTTCTCCTATCTTCCGTTTTTGAACTCCCGCGTTGGTTGATTTATGACGTATGCCTTATTCTTGCAACACTAACAAATTTTCTTGAAACCAGATTATGAAATTATTATAAACACTTCCGAGCATAAATCCAGTTACTTGCATAGACAGTACTTTATGTTAAAACAATCGTCTGACGTAAGAGATGGAACAATTCCTCCCCTAATATGATATTACTATAAGCCTTACATGAGTTAGGGTACTCGCGTCAAAGAGAGGCGGCTCGAGTTTGTGGGTACATTCCACAAACCTGCTGTTGCTTACTCCTGGACGCTAGGCAGACTTCAGGGTTAGCTGAGCCGTATGATTGATGCTAAGGCAACTTCGCGTCCATGGTAGTCAATTTTCAATTAATATTCAGCTATTTCAAAGTGCAGTACGCTGCACTTCCTATATCTGTATTGCACTTAACAATGGAGCTGCAATATATATCCGCGTAGCATGTGTTTATCCACCATCAACAAATGCATTTTTTTTTGTATCCTTAATATTCTGTAAACTATTTTATGAATGGTATGTGATGAGAAAAAGCACGTCTTTTGCCATTCACTAATAAAATTTAAAATATATGAAGACACATCTTGAGTTTTCACATAAAATTGCTTTAAGCACGTATTTTTGTTAGCTAATAATTATTTTAAGTAATCAGAACTTAATAACCCTGTGGAAATACTTCATTTATGTTTATTTAACTGGAGAATGCTTGAATTTTTTTCAATGAAAACCAGTTTAAATAAAATTCAACGCATACATCGCTAGTTGTATGCGCTATCTATTTGACGGAATGTGATATTTGCTATTTTCAGCTAGCAATACTTTTTAATGCTATCAACATGATGTGTTTAAATTTATTGAAGAATGTACTCCGGAATTCTTAAGCACTTAACATTTAGTTAGGTACGCTAAAACACAAGCTATAGAACACCGCTCGGCAGGTGGGCAAAATTCGATGAATGAAAAGTGTAAAGGAAGAGGGTGGTTTGTAGTTTTTGACGTCGTATTGCACTTCCCTGTTGTCTACAGTAAATTGGCAACATAACTTCATTCCTCTCTATTCTGTTTCAGAGCTCAAAATTCCGATGCCTATTGAAGAGTACAGTTGTTGAACAGAAATCTTCCGCAACTCTTTTGAAAAACTCGCTTTTTTCTCAGAATAATCATAGGATTAATGGAGTTGGGCATACATGAATTTTTCTCCCTTTAAATAATTTTGTAATTATTCTGCAATGCTAGAGCATTTTGCCTTATTTTACGTTTGACATTCCTAGACACTTGCGTAAATTTAAAAGTATCTATTTTTCATATAATAAACTAAAATAACAGGTTGTTTTGTTAACATTAAAATTTCAGACCGTAACAGGAGTACTATATTATGAACGAGCAAAACAGGAAACACCATAACGCTTATTGCTGAGGTAAATATTAATAACACATATTGTTAGTTCCGTTCTTCTTTTTGAAATTTTGCAATTTTTAAAAGTTTTTTTTTCTTTGGGTGATAAGTTCTCTTGAGTAACGTAAATAATGGTGTTAAGCACAGTGTTCATCAAAAATAAATTTTGTTGCTACAATTTTTCTTACTTCAAGCCTTTTTTGTTATAAATATATTTTGTAATGACTAACTTGGTCTTACGTTTATTTCGTGCCTAGTCATGAACAACTGGCTCTAGTTAATACTGAAATCTCCGTGGCCAATGGAAATATAGCAGCTGATATGAAGAAATTGCAGTGGTTATCTTTATTAGATTATGAAAATACTGTTGCTGCATATTTTAAAATAGTTCTTAAGTTGTATTTTAATTTTATGTTATTTCTTTCCATACTAAGAAAACAATTCGTCATGTCAACTCTCTGTCTTAAACGAAAGATGACACTTTTCACTGAATTTATTGTTATTGTAAAAGTTGCCTTAGAAAACGCATAATAACTTACACATTAACAAAAATTGATCCTAGCATGAGATATATATATATATGGAATGGAATGGTGTTTAACGCCCATTTTCACTACTGAGGCACCACAAGCGGTGAACACTGGTGATACATGAAATGAAATGATTTATTGGGAAACGATTTTTAAGGAAGGAAACTTTCCAGGCCTAAGTTTTGGGTACCTCCCCGGCATTTGCCAGTTAAGAGGACTGAGGAAACCTGGAAAAAACTCAGTCAGGGAGGACAATCCTGGCGGGATTCGACCTCGGCCACCCGTGGCGGTCAGAGAGAGAGGGAGAGAGAATAAATGATGGACAAAGGTTTCAGCGTAAAACTGATACAGCTATAAATAGTGGAAGACCATTTTATATTATTTTTCTGTAAATAAGTTTACTAGAACCAAAACGTAGTAAATTTAAAACGTTTATCTATTCGAATTATGCAAATTTTGTTAAAATAGAGTAGATAGAGGCCATTTGGCTTGTGGATTATTCCTTCCAAATTAAGAAATTCCTTTGTGGTGCATTTATTTTATGTTGGACATGTTACTGTGAATTTATGTGGACGCTTTAAAGATATTCACATAGTTCCAGTCCAGTTTCGGGTTATTTAGAGGAAGAAAGTTGGAAGGTAAGTACACATAATGCATTTATTACAGTGATAAACATTCCATTTTACGAACTTTAGAAACAGATCCCGAAATAGCAGTCGGCCAGCATACAACAGTGCCAATGTTACTGTATGCATGCAGACGCGTGTCTTTACCCTTGAATTTTAGAGCCCATGGATTAAAAACGATGCAAAATGAGATAAATTTCTCTATCTGTCTCATCTTTTTAAGAAGTTAAAGTAACTGATAATAGTTACACCTTCAAATATTTTTACAGAAATATTTATCTCGAAAGGTCATACATAACCTATAAAACAACAGATCTGAGAGAAGGAAAGATGAAGGTATGATGTTGAAGATGTATTGAATGGTGGCATTAATCTGAGACAAGCAGCTTTATTTTTAAACTACCATTTTCCATACCTAAAGGAATGTGTTAACGGAACAAGAAGATACAATACAATGGGCAGGCGGTAATATTCCAGACGGTAATATTTTACAGCAAACCAACTAGTAGTGAATTTGGGTTCACTTGTGTACACAAAGAAATTGTGTTATGAAGTTATGGAAGGAAAAGCTTAGTTTATGAATATCATAAAAAGGAATAAAGACATTACTTTGCGAAAACCAGAGATTTTGTGAAAGCCAGAGCTAGCAGTAATGAGCATGAAGGCTTTAGCTGATGTTTTTACTTTACTCAAGCAGGTGTATACAAATACGAACATTTCAGACTAACTAAATTTTATTTTTAATATGAACGCAAGTATAATGTCCGTTAATATTTCTCCTTCTGAAATTCTGGCCTCTAAAGAAATCAGACAGGGTAACGGTAACAAGCATAAGGAGAAACATTATGGTTGCAGCTTTCTTGTTACATTTTCACGATAGAAGCGTATAAAAGCGATTTACTACCAATATCTATAAGAGATTCTGACTGCGTCAGTTTCAGATTGATTTATTTATGGACGTTCTTTAACATCTCGGGTCATCAGCGTCTCATTCTATTCAGAACGTGAAACGGCCGACAAATTTTGCTCAGAGGCGTCTTCTTTCAGGCTTGAGGTTCTTTTTCGTGCCCTAAATGTACGACATGGGACCCACGGCTTTGCTTCCCTTCCGGAGGAAGACATACTTAGGATTTTTACGCCCGAAAAAATCCATCGATCCTGGCCGGGTTTGAACCCGCGAACTTGGATTTATAAAGCAAGTATGGTTACCACTACACCACCAGGACCAACGTCAGATTCAGAAGCATCGAACTCTAGGAATGGCTTTTGCTATGGATTAACACAATTTTCACTGCAGTTTGCAAGCTCTGAATTATGCAAAAACAATTTAATTGGGTTGCTCTCTTTGATACTCCGTATACTTATGCCTTCTAACCATAAACAGGATATTTTAAGGTCTTTAAAATAATTCTATCATCAACGGAGTACAATTTGTATGCATGCCAACCTAACATTTTCAATATCAAAATTTAACTTACTTCAAAATTTGCTCTCTGTTGCATGGAAAAATTTCAACAATGATATGCTATAAGTATTATTTCACCCTTCAGCAATACTCACAGAGCAGTTTCTTCCGATCATATACAGGAAATGTTATACTTTTATGATACACGAGCTCTTCACGTTCCCAAGAATAAATGTTCATAAAATATGAGTCTACAAAGAGGTTCTCCTTCACTATGAAGCGGTTTATATATGCAGATGTGGATGTTCATGTTCTTGGATGTACTCGAGGGTCTCATTTCATACTCTAGGTCATTCAGGGGCCCCAAGTCGCCTTTTAGTGGTTTTAGTAGTCACGGGAGGATGAAGATGGAAGGAGGGGATTCAAATCACACAACTTCGCTTCATTGAACTCATTGAAATGTTTAATCACATGACACTTTATTATCGCCACTTGGTTAGTTGCTCTATGAATTTAATGACACGAGCTACATATGCTGCTTAAAATTGCATCTCTGTTCCTCTTGTCTACTGCCTCTGGTAAAGAGAAATTGATAATCAGAGCGTCTACTGCCTCTGGGACTCCCATATGGTAAAACGATGTTCGTAATCAAGACATTGATCTGGTACAAGCGTCTACTGCCTCTGGTAAAGCGATGTTGATCATCAAAACGTCGCCACGGGATCACAAAAGCTCACACGGGTCACAGCATAGCGCCCACGGATTTCTGAGGTTTTAGAGTATTTAAATACTATTGGTGACCTTTAGAGCTTCCAAATGCGCTTACTTTAAATCCATCACCTCTTTGACTCCTTATTGGGGAGCTCATGATCATACAATGTAACTACGTCATCGCCGACACCTGTTCCCCTTCTACCTTTTAACGAATTTGAAATATCTCCAGCAACTATGATATAAAGGATATCTGCATGCACTTAGCTTTTGCCCCAATAGAGAGACATATTGCTCTAGCCATTATCAGCAGAAGGGGCACAAAAGATTACAAAAGGCAAAATTTTCCCCATCGTCAAAGAGTTATACGTCCAGGTGGCCATGAATACATTTTCGTGATACATGAAATGTTCCTGTTTGTTACTACAGACTATATAATATTTGTTAATTATTACTATATAACATCTAAATGCATTCACTCTTGGGCATGCGTGGGTGTGAAGACCTGTCACAACTACTATAATTTCATCACTGTACAAAAAACGCAATAAAGAGTCTGGGAAAAAGTCAGCAAAAAACACCTCATTTCGAATGAAAGTTGTCAAGTTGGCCAAATGCAGATTTAAATTGGAAAGAGATGCTAATACACCTTCAAAAGTGGTGAAAAATAATCAATATACAAGTCCAGAAGGAGGAACAAGTGTGGTTTTCATAAAAAAAAAAAAAAAAAAAAAAAGACAAATGCTCCTTGATAGTGCAGAAAGAAAGAAAATACTCACCTGTGATTCTATTAAAATAATCGGAGTGATAAAAAATGTCAAGGTGAACGGAAATGTCACGTTCAATTTACATGTTTTTGTTAATTCCATTTTTCATTTTTCATTATTTGTGTAAAAATGTACCTCATTAGTTAAGTAAATATATACTTCAGCAATCACCCAACAACTTATAGGAGCTGCGTTCATTTCAATAATTAATTTTTCTCTAAACTTCAAATGGGTATATGCTATTTGATAAATTTTGTAAGAATTCAAAGTAATCACCTAGAACTTTATTATACCCAATAATCAGAATCATCATTTTACGATACAGGTGATATGCCATGTGATTGGGGTTCTTGTTAACAAAATATACAATACAACATATTTCAAGGCGAATGGATTAACGCTATAGCAAACCAGCTCTAAGTCAGGGCTAAGAAACTAACTTTTATTTTAAATAGTGTTTAACGCCCGTTTTTACTACTGAGGCACCACAGGCGGTGAACACTGATGATACATGAAATGAAATAATAAATTGGGAAAGGATATTTTTTTAAAAGAAGGAAACGTTCCAGGCCTAAGTTTAGGGTACCTCTCCGGCATTTACCAGTTATGAAGACTGAGGAAAATCTGGAAAAAACCTCAGTCAGGGAGGACGGTCCTGGCGGGACTCAAACCTCAGACCTCCCACTCACGAATCCGTGCCTTAACGACCTCGGCCACTTGTGGCGGTAAGAAACCAACTGATTAGGAAATACACTCCCCTGTCTTTCTGGACAATGCGTCTTAACGAACATAGCGTTTTCCAGAAAAAAATTAATTCATAATACTATAGTAGGTGCGTATACAATGAATGTGAAAGTCAAAAATTGAAATAAAAAAAATGATTATATCTACGCATCAGGGCTTTATGGTATTGTAATTTAGAGCTGCTATTTTTTTTTTCTTTACCTACCGAACATCATTTTCTCCAGTTAATAGATTACATCGGTTCCTTTGACGGACGTCTAGTTAAGGTCGGTGCAATAAAAGCTCCCTTAAGTTGTAAATTAAGCAGGATCTGTTGTAACATTTAGGCCAAACTGCAGACTATGCAATTACTCAGGCTCAAGAAGAGCGCTGGTTTTTCTGAACCAGTAACGAAAGCTAATGGACAGTAAATCCAATTTCAGAATTTTTATTGGATTTTAACAAAATTCATTATAGATTCCCATTAAACCTCGGAATAGGCTGTGAAAAATGAAAATTAAGTTTTCTGACTGTAATTGGCAGACTTTGCCTTGCTGTTTGTATGTAGTGTCATTTTGTGAACTCCAAAACTTCTAAAGGTCATTCCCTAACCCATCAACACATATAATAACAACCACTATTCCTGGAATATTTGACTATTACATAGGTGAAAAACTTCATTTCCTTACTCTGAAATGATATTAATATTATATCGCAACACTGTGGAGAGATAAAAAGGCATACGTAAAAACTTAGAACTTTAAAATACTTAAATTAAAAAAAAGAGTATTTTAAATTTGTAACTTTAATGTAAAAGGTATCCTGATGTCTTCTGGAAAAAAAATTAGCTCTCTTGATGAAATGTATGACATGTTCAACATTCTTAAATACAAGCGAAATTGTGCTAAGATAAATTGAGTTCCAATAAGTTATAATTATGATTTTATTGAATATAAATTATTTAAAAACTTAATTTAAAGACTACGCAAGCCTATATAACAAATCGTAATTCAGTGGTTTGCGAAGTAAGCTTGTCAGGGTAGTAGGGGGGAAGATAAGAATTCCTTGTTACGTGTAGAATTTGGCTAGTTATCCCTAAGTCATCGGGTATTCAGGGGAACCCGAGGACATTCAGTAATAATGAAATTGAAGTTACTTTCTCCCTCTACTCTATTAAAAGGAGACTTGCCGAATGACTTTCTTTATTCTAAGAAATAAAATCCTCTCATTCTAACAGAATCCTTTTCTCAAAACTCGGAGACAACTTTGGAAACGAAACTAATTTGAAAAGAAAGATTCAACATTTTACCTCGAAGATTTGATCAGACAAGACTTCTCCATCCCTTTATCTAAATGTCGACCTACGCAGAGTTCACCTTGTAATAGCAGTTATGTAAATTATAACCCATCATTTGAACATGCTTAATCATAGATGCCGATAAAAGCTGCTATTGCAAATAGGAACTAAAATACTTAGGATGTCGATAAAGCTAGTCGCATATACCCAAGGTGTCAAAAATATATACACACTTTCAAGTAGATATCTATTTAATATATTTCCATGTTGGACTGAAAAACAACAGTAATGTGTAGTATGATATTCTGTAAACAGATGTGACTTACATACATTATGATAGCGTTGCTACGTGACAGGTAAATCAACAATGAACAAAAGAAGCCTAGATTATCATATGATGTTCTGTAAACAGATGTGACTCACATTACGTTATGCTAGCGTTGCTACAACAAAATGGAGTCAAGATTGTCGTTTGAACAGCGAAAAGAAATTTTGAAGTGGTATTGGAAAACTGAGTGTTATTGAAGTTTAAAGGCAATGGAGATTTGTGTATAGAACAGAACCGCCAACGCGAGTAACAATGGCACGCATTGAAGACAAATATGAGACTCATGGTACCGTAGGTGATGTTCACAAGCGCAGATCTGCGAGACCTCATACAGGAACAAGCCTTGCGCACTGGATACAAAGAGGTCCGATTGAGTTTCCACCGTGTTCTCCGGTTCTAACTCCGTTGACTTCTACCTATGGAGAACTCTTAAGGATGTTGTATACCGTAGAAAACCAGCTACATTGGCGGCACTTCGGGAAGAAATTGAAAGGATATGTGCTGCAATCGCTAAGGACACTTGCACAAACGTTGCTCAATCAGTAGTTCAACATACTCAGAAGTGTATCGATGCCGATGGTGGGCATTTTGAGCAACTGTTGTAACTGTAAAAGTTTAAGATGATTAGTGCTCATCATTTTCTGTTTGTGTGAATTCAGTTTTGTTATGTTAACACAGTTTTTTCTTTGCTTGAAGTGTGTATACACTTTTTGGTACCCTCTGTTTATTTATCCCTAGTCTGCTATATTACTCTTAGGTGCTTTCGGCCCATGGCAACTTTTGTATGATGTGATTTTCCCAAGGTTTTCAACGTATTTGCTTTCCTTCTATGTAGTGATAAAGTGATACCGGTAGTTGACCGTATTTTGAGCCGTTACTTGCAATTAGTGCCGCGAAGTAGCGAGTTGATGGAGACAGCAACCCAGAGGAATTGGGCCCAGACACGCTAACGCTCGCTGTATCGATTTTCAGCGACTGAATATTCATTCATTTCAGTTCCTTTGAATGCTGATACCACATATTCAGTATAATGTGCCATCATATGTGTTATATATGTAAAACAGGTGTCAAGATCAACGTAATATTAACTGAAAACTAAAGAAACCATTAAGACTAAGTTTTATTAAATTGCAATTCGGTTCATTTATAAATCAGCATGGAGAGACTGGAACAAATGCCAACATAAAGATGTTTAAGCAATTCTTTTTGTTTATGAACATTGCAAGGCAAATTATTTAACTAATACATCGTTATTCAACATAGTAAGTACCTTTCTATGATCAGTATAATTACGAAGGTATGTAATGCAAAATGTTATTTTTTTCTCATTCATGGTCTATTATATTTCAGTTTTAAGAACACTGGGGTTTTTCTCAGTTCTTTGACTATACACATGAATTTTAATATATTTTTCTTACAAGTATCACATTACAACACATAGATGTCAAAGCCTGTGGCAAAGTCCCTGGATAGCATTTTAGAAGACCGAAAAGATGAAAATCAGAAAGTGCAAGATCCAGGCTGAAGAGTTCACCAGTTTACAGACGTTTCTGATTAATTCTTGGGTCAATAGACGTGTGCGATTCCACGTTGAGAAAAACAAGCCACATATTTGGGAGAACATATGCTCCGGAACCACTTCTTCAACTTATGAAGATGTTTTGCAGTTAACCACTTCCCCAAGAGCAATCAAAATATCTCCTCACCAAAGAATGTGACCATCAGGACAGCATTCAGTAACAGATAACTATTGAATTTACTTATTTTAATGGCATGACATATTACCTTCACTCTTGTTGGCCTTCGCGGGGACCCATCGGAGCGTATGGCGTACATTCTACTCCTTAGAAGTCACCAACTCGACTCTTGGGTAACCATGCTAAAAATCTAACGCATTTCTCTATGCGCATGCGCAGAGCTAGTTTACTCCAGTTCGAGCATGTAACTGTCACTTGCATAATATATGCAACCAGAACCTAACACTATGTCACATCTGCCCCGGACTATTATAATCCAAGTTATTTGGCGATTATAAAAATATTTAAATACAATATACAAGTAATATTTTTTATTTTTTAACCTCAATATTTATGTATTAGCTTATGTTTATTTATTCACACAATGTTTTACCTTGGTTTATATGTGCGTGAGTGTTGTCAACTTTATTGTCAATGTTGCGATTGTAATATTGTCGCTATAACTTCATGTAATTATTATTAGATTGGTAGAGCAGAAGAAAAGGCCTAATGTCCTTAACTCTACCACAATAAATAAACATAGTTCGTATAAAAGTAATAAATGGGGGTAACTGAATATTACATATGTTCGTATAAAAGTAATAAATGGGAATAACTGAATATTACATATGTAAGTTAAACGAAAAAAAAAAAAAACTGAAAAGGGAAAACTGAATTATTGAACATAGTGAACAGTTTCAAAGAAAAGAAGAATTTTAGGAAGTCTCATGGCAATGAAAACTTTTGTTTGTATAGAATTATTTAGACTTTAAACTGATTTCCGTTCTCTTAATTAATATCAAAGTTAGTCGCTGCACTGTTAAACTGGCAAGAATTCATAACACTGTTAACAACAGAACTGCCACTGCACCATAGAACTGTGAGATAGAAATACTTCCTATAATAATTAGAAAAAATATAAACCAGCAACGAATGTTTGGAGAGCTCCTAGCTTGTCTCCAGCTAGCAATGTACTGTGTTGCAGGATGGACTCGTACCCTACAATCGACGATTCTATTAAAGCTGGTATAAGAAGGCAATTGGTAAATAACTGGAACTTTATCGGCGTCTAGGTAAAGTTCATCCTTAGTAACTTCAAAACCTAGTAGTTTAATTCTTTCCATAGCAAAGAAATATTTTTTGTGATTTCAATTTAAAATTATATAGTTCCAAACGCTGAATAACTTCTCCAACATTTTCCAGAAGTTCTTCAGCTGATACAGCAAAAACAACTATGTCAAGATATGCTAAGGCTTTTTCAAGACATCTAAATTTTTTCTTCAACATAACTGAAAAATCTTGGAGCATTAACAAGATTAAACGAGAGACTTTCAAATTCATACTGTCTTTTATGTGTAAAAAAGTATATTTCTTACTGTCCTCTGAAGTAGGAATTTGTAAGTAAGCTGATAATAAGTATAATGAAGTGAACCATTTGGCTTTACCAAGGTAACTAAGTAAATCATCAATAAATGGTAAAAGATTAGGTTATTGTCATTGAATTCAACTTTTTATAATTGATGCAAAATCTCAAACAAAACAACGAGTAAAGATCATGGTGCCTGAGATTCTCGAATAATGTCTTGCATTTCTTCAACTTTCTGGAAAATGACATTTTTTGTTTTAGTGAAACTCTGATGATTAATTTATTATGTGGGGTGCGTTAGGGGAATCATCAATATTTCTCACTAATATCATAGGAAAGCAAAGAAATAATAAAAATGTAAAGGAATTGAAATAGTATTTAGCAACAGAACATAATTGGATTTACTTATTTCAGTGACATGATAGATACATTTTTGTTGGTGGTCACTAAGGTGGCCCATCGTTTACATTTTTGGACTGAATTCTCTCATCTTTTAAACCAGTTATTTTATAAGGAAGATATGGCCAATGAATGTTCTTCCTAAGTTTGCTATTCTAACAGTAACGTGTAACTTATTTTGTTTATTCTTCTAGATATAAATTTGCAGTGTATTTAGTTTAGCGTATTAAATAGCTATGTTCTGTAATTTCAAGGGTTTTCTAGAACGTTTTCTAAAAATGCTTTTACAACATATACAATGCTCAAAATTATAAATCTATATTTGACATTTATGAGAATATTTTTATTTTTCCACATTAATATAACTAGTTAATATATATTTTGGGCAGCTCTGAGTTAGCCTTTTACGCTTTTCTACTAATCACTTTTTGTTTTATGCTTAGACACCCAAATATCCCATCGGGGATGGTTTCAAAATATCGTGGAAGAAACATATAGGGGTATTACAGAATAAATTCCTAGATTAACTAGCATAATACAAATATTAAATACAAGAGCAATACAGGAAAGATAGCTGAGAGCGATAGAAAACATGCAAATTCTTAATTGGAGATGATGTACAAAGTATTTTCAATGAAAATAACTTACATATTTGGAAAACTCGAACATTTTATAACAACTTCTTAAAATTAATAAGTTATCTTGGTTTTTAATTAACTTTATTATAAAACGAAACAAAGTAGTATCATAGACAAGCACCTTCTAACGCGCGCAATTTTGATGAAAGGTAATGGGCAATGTGAAACATACATTTAAATTGTTTCTCTTCGTTTATTTAAATTTTAAGACATTTTGTCAAAGTATAGTCTACTAATCTTGAACTTCAAAACGTTTTTTTAAAGATTTATTCCGAAACAAAAACATTAGTATATAATCTTGGAATGTTTAAATATTCAGAATTATATGTGAAATTATGAAAAGCAATTCATTAGGATTAGCAATTGCTTCAAGTGGTTAAAAATGGTGTGAAGGGAAATTTCGGCTTAGATGCCACAAAATAACATGAATACATAATCATGATAAACTTTCAAAATCAAATGGACTATTTACAAACATTCTACCAACCAGTATTGATGATGCCCTGTACCAGCATATTCCTTGATTTGAGGTTATCCATGAGCAAACATGACTGATGAACCCTTTACCCGTTGCACTAAGATGGGAGCTTTCGTTATCTACTGCATCGAAATGTGGGTACTAAGCATGAAACATATTTAGTACATAGATATCGTAACTGGCACAAAGGTAGCATTTATTAATTATTCTCTACTTTTAGGTGTATGCTTAGTAGCGTATTCCGGCTTTGAGATTGACTCTTAAATGGATCCACCTTTTTTATTTCGTCCATGTATTTTTTTTTTTTAAGATGGCAATTCAAACTTTCTTTGTAATTCCTGTGTCAGATTCATTTGAATATGATGTAATAATATTTTTTACTCTATTTTTTTCGTTTATTCCTCTTATTTCAAATTCATTTATTATATTTTGGCTTTCCTTATGACTATCACCATCAGAAATTTAATTTTAGCTGATTCTGTGCTGTCTTATTGCTTTTTGTTTAGAGTGCAACATTCTAAATTATATAAGAGTCCATTTTATAAAATGTTGATTTCTGACCTCCTATACATTTCAAAAATATAATTTTGCAAAGTTATGAAACATTTTAATGTTTGTATTTATATTTATTTGATCATTAGAACTCACATAAATCAAATAACTTATATTGCGTTCCTTCGATTATTATATTACTTGATTTTTAAATTTTAATGCCATTGTTTTCGCTTTATACCATACTTTGTACATATTATACTTTTTGTTTGTGATTTAGTTCTGTTCTTTGTGATTTGCGATTATTTTTTACCTTACGAATACAATAGCGTATTAACTATTTCATTATAAATATAAACATTACGAACTATTTATCTCTATCAATTTATAATCTAAATAACTGTAAAACATAATCTAAAAATGGGGGCTAGGTGTCCCAGAATATTGTACACTTCTACAAGTTATACTCTCATATACTTTCATAGAACGCGTGTCATTTTGGTTCCATCTTGCAGCTGTTTAGGGATGGAAAATTAGACGCCATGTGTGTTTCTTTCCTTTAATTTATTCTATAATGTTTTCATTACCAAATAACCTATAAAACTAGTATTCAATTCATGCGCCGATACATGTTCATTACTTTCTCTATTTGAGTATCTATCTTGTCAATTCCCCAGATGTCTCGCTCCCTTGTGCACGAAATTGTCTCCCGGAAGCTTGACAAGAGAGATCTGAAATTGTGAAGCGCCGGTTCTGCTCAATTGTTTGCCGCACACTTTCCAACACTTCTGCCATCACCAGGGAAGGTCGGCCACTACGGTCGTCGTCGTGAATATTGGTTCCTCCTTCAGTGATTTGCCTGCACCATCGTCTTGCCATAATGTCGTGTCCGTACACTTGACACAATTGGCGATGGATCTCTGCTGGACTTTGCTTTTGAGCGTGCAAACCTCGGATGACTGCACGAACTTCGCAGTTGGCGGGAGACAATATCAGAGCACCCATTTTCTCCTAGCACAGCGCGGTAACCACGGCCGTCACAAGGCTGAAATTTTACTGCATTATTACTACATACTTCCTCTCTATTCCTGCGCATGCGCATTCCTATCCGACTAGCGGTGCCATCTCTAGGCGCGATTGGGACTTACTTTCTGGATGCCGTAATATATTAAATGTAACTTCTTTAGGTGTTTGAAATTCTGACTTGTTGCTTTTAGTCTTCATATGGGTTGTTAAATCAGCTGGTACTTTACTTAATACTAATTGCGTTTTTTCCCGGAAATTATAAAGCGATTCTGGGGGCATATATGTTATTTTCGAGAATAGTTTCAGTTTTAAGTCTTGTTCTATTGTTTAATATTTTATGTAATTATTTTATTATGTACTTAGTACATTAATTCCTTTATAATTTCCACATTCACTTCCGTTCTTTCTATTAAATATCTGTAGAATTAGTGCAATTCCCACTCTTCTGCTTTTCTTCGATTCTGGAACAAGTTTATTTTATCCAATAGTCTTATTAAGAGATATTATTTATGTTGCCTATTCAGGGTTTATTCTCAAGTTATTTACTACTAAAAGTAAAATTCAATGTAACAAATAAAAATATAATCAATGAAGTTGAATTTCTATATATTTCGGCTTCGAAGCAGTCCGGTGATATTGAAACGTCATTGACATGGTTTGATTATTCCTTTGTGTATACATTTACTGATGAGGTAATTACTTTATTTGCTTAGTTTATAAAGTACATTTGGTATAATTCAAACATTCTATGTTCATAATTCCTCTGGGGATATTAAATGTTCATCAATAGCCTCCAGCTATATATTCACATCCCGTTTACCAGTTCAGAAATGTCTATAAAACGCTTCGCATTTTGGACTGGAATGGGTTATTTTTAATTTATTTATTTTATTAAGTTATTTCATCATTTTTTGTTGTATGCTTTTCACAGTGGTCTATGTACACCATATTCCATGCTAAGTACACATTTATTCCATTTGTATAAGTTTATTTTGCTTATTTTTCTTTCCAAAACACATTGTTTTTTATATTCAGTATCATTTTGCGGAGTATTATCATTTACATGTTTTATAAAAGGTTTATGTTCATTTTATAATTTATTTTTTTAACTCAATTGCTGTGATACATTTTTCTTACTTTTTCCAAAGCTTTATTGGTTTCTTTTAAAATTATCTCTCTTTTTTTATCATTCATCTGGTGAACTTTAAATTATTCTCTCCTTCTCTTTTTCCCATTTTTGACATTGCTTTGTGTTGAGACTATTTCCACCTACAGAGAATTTTTATCACTTACTTCACGAGATAATGGTCGAAGTACATTAAGAACCACCCCCCGCAACGCCTTGATATCTTTTTGTTTATATTATTTTCTTTTTGTTTGAAAATATGTTATTAGGAATCTTGAAAATTTATGTATATCTTTGTGCTTGAATTGTATTAGCTTTTTATATTAAATAAGGAAAGCACTGTACAGCTATTAGGCTTTTATCATTTTCGTTCAATTCGAAAATTTTCATCATTCTTTCCTATTATTCTCGCAATTGGTTTGATTTCTACTGTAGTATTTGGATTATCTGCAATAAATATATATTCACTTTATCTACAACATTTCAGAAATTTTGATACAATTTAGTTGCTTCATGTTTTTGTCCATTCTCCCGAGAATATTATCCGTATATTGTAATGAAACCTCTTTGAACTCCCTCCTTCGGAAGGGAAGTAAAGCTGTGGGTCCCGTGTCGTACATTTACGGCACGAAAAAGAACCTCAAGCCTGAAAGAGAGGCCTCTGAGCAAAATTTATCGGCCGTTTCACGCCCTGAGTTGAATGGGACGCTGATGACCTGAGCTGTTAAAGAGCGTCCATAAATAAATCATTCAAAAAAATCTTTGAACTCTTAAAGGTGTTTATATAATCGTTTATTCAATTAATATGTTACAAGAACTTTTGTTAAAAATGGATTCTCTTGTAGGTGTCCTGTTTTTTGTTTCATTACACGAGGTGGTATCCAGAATGTTTGGGACTAGTGCTGGCATCTGGTCAAAAACTTACTTTGAGACTAATGACCGGCGTCACCCTCGAAGTAGTTCCCTTCCACACGCATACACCGGTCCCAGCGATTCTGCCATTTTCCAAGTGCATCTTGGAAGTAATGTTCTTTGAGGGTGTTTAAAACAGACAGCGTTTCTTCTTGAATCCTCTCAATTGTGTCGAACCGACGTACTTTTAACTTGATTTTAAAATTGGGGAAATAGAGCGAACTCGCAGGGTGCCAAATCAGGCGAGTACGGTGGGTGGGGGACACCTGTCATGTTGTTTTACATCAAAAAGCTCCTGGTGAGCAAGGAATTTTGACAGGGCGCATTATCGTGTTACAACAGCCAGTTCCCTTGTCGCCAAAGTTTGGGCCGTAGTCTCCGCATATTTTCACGGAGCTTCGCAAACGTCACAGTAGTACGTGGAATTCACAGTTTGATTTGGTGGGACGAATTCTTTGCGCACAATCCCCTTGGTGTCAAAGAAAACCAGTACCATGCTCTTCACTTGTCTGGCTTTTTTTTTTTTTTTTTTTTTTTTTGTGAGTTCGGGCTCTTCCACTGGGAGGTTTGTTGTTTTGTCTCAGGGTCATAAGCGACATCCAGCTCTCATCGCCGGTGGTGACCCTGACGAAGTTCCGTGCAAACTTCAACACGTTGCGCCTTCTGATCAGCAGTCAGGATCCTTACCCCAATTTTTGCGGCGACACGATACATCAGTTAAAATTCGTTGGTCTGTCCCATAACCAATTCCCACTTCATGAGCAAGGTCTTCAATGGTTCGACATCGATCGTCACGAACGAGGCGTTGAACTTTGGCAACAATGTCAGGCGTTGTGCAGCTGACGAACCTACCGGTGTGAGCATCGTCTTCAATAGCTGTGCGGCCGGCCCTGAACCGAGCACGTCACTCAAACGTGTACGGTTCAAGCTATGTCCTCCAAATAATTGTTGAATTATTGCGAAGATCTCCGAAGAATTTTGTCCGAGATTTGCACACTCTCTGTTCTTTTCTTGGATCCATCGTAAAATCGCCACACACTACACACAGAGTATCATGAAAAGTACTATAGAATCTCAACACATCTACTCAGTTGCATGAAACTTTAAACACTCACTCATCAGATGTGCTAGTGTTGCCACTAGCGGTACAAAATTACTGCAACTATTGTCGAGATGGTAGCACTAGTCCCGAATATTTTGGATACCACTTTGTATATCTTAATACATTCATCTCTTTTGTTCCTCTTTTAATTTTTCTTTCTCCACCTCCCTCTCTTTCAGAAGCTTGTAATTCATGCATTTGGCATTTTGGCAACATACAAAAAAAAAAAAAAGAGAAAAACAGTGGACTCACATCTCTGTAATCCGTAAGTGTGTATTTGAGCACTTTTTAGTAAGCTAAGATCTGCCATTCTTTTACTGTTGAGAGCTGCTGTTCTATTTTTTCAGTTAGATTAATGTGACTTATTGCTGTCGGACCTCTGTGGTTCATTTCCTCTTGGGGGCATAGCCTGCTGTTGGTCTGTGGAAATTCATTCTGCATATTTTCCTTTCTTTCGAGTACCCAAGTGCTTAAACAGATACCGCGTTGGTTACCAGAGTTGGTGGTCTGGTCTTTGGAAGTGTTTTAGTGTACTCTTTGGTGGTGCAGTAAAATTCAGGATGTGCGGAACGCTTTGGGGGGTATAAGAAGGAATTAGGATGGGGTGAGAACCGCTGGATGGGAGAGTGAAGAACACGAGTGAGAATGATATGATAGATCGGGTCAAGAAACTGGGAGTGGCTTGGATGCAAATGGGCGACAATGTGGGAGGCGTACAAGAGAATCATTCTGAGAGAAACAAATTGTTTTCTGTAATATGGATGTAACGAGAAACTGGTATATTATACTCCGTTAACAATCAGGTTATTAATAATTGTACAAATATTTGTATGAATATGATTCAGATGTCAGGCGGAAATTCCAGCGATTTCCAAATTATTGTAAAGGATAGGTTACTGAGTAAACAAAGTTCATGCTGTAATAAACAAGACTATTGGATGTTGGTACAGTTATAGAAATGTTGCGAATGGAAAACATAGAAAATTCTAGAAGAAAATAGAACTCATCCCATATTTTTGTTCCCACACAGTGAACCCTGTCTATCGGAAATTGTATAAACGCGCTTCAGTTTTATAAATAAGACAATGATCATCAGTCATTCACTCTGGGGGGGGGGGTTGTTCTTAACGCCATATTGGTATCTAAATGTATAAATTAAACTCATTTATTCTTCACCACTGCCTTTTGGACCTGCATCTCTTATCTTACAAACTCCTATTCCGGGGGGGGGGGGGACTACATTGCAGGAAACCGCTATGGATGGCCAAGGTTGTTTAAGTGCAAACTCGTGAGCGGAAGTTCAAGTCTCACTAGGACCGTTTTCTCTAAATGAGATTTTTTCCAGGTTTTCATCAATCCTCATGCAAATGCCCGGGAGGTACCTAAATATAGGCCTGGAACGCTTCCTTTCTTGAAAATATCCTTTCCCAATCTCATGTATCATCAGAGACACCACCTGTGCTGTCTCAGTAGTAAAAACGGGCGTTAAACACCATTAAAAATATAGGAAGAGAAGAAGGAGAGTTGGGAAGTGACGGTGACGATAATGCAACAAGTAATGTTCCCAATAGGAATTAAGTTGGGTACTAATGATATTCAACATTTCAATACAGTCGGAAGTGGAAAGTGCTCAAGGCTAATTATTGGCAAAAAGGCTCATTTTTAAATAAGAGAGAATGTGTTTCAGTCGGCTGGATTTTTGAGAGACTTTGGTGTCACTATCAGCAACAATTTTAGTGAGCTAGTGCAATACGAACCGGATTTCCTGAGGAAAGTCTTGTTGTTGTAGCGGGAGGCAGGGAGCTCAGGCTTTTCTGCGCTTCGAAAAGTTAACGGGAGAGTGAGAAGCATGGCTAAGCCCAATAGACTTGGAGAGCCGGTTTCGAGGAGTTGAATCCCGGACACGAGAGCTGCAGAAGAGGCGACGGTAGCAATGGCCCAGCGGTAAGGAGCTCTGGTGGAGACGATGGTAATAACCTGAACAAGAAAAGCTGCAGCATTAACAAAAACCCGGGGCAGTTGGCCGATACTGGAGGCGAGGAAGGAAAGCTCAGCAACAATTAAAAGCAAAGATTTCCCAGCTCCACTCCGATTCGGTTTATACTCGTGTGGAGGGATTAAGAAGGAAAATCATGGAGGGATTAAGAAGGAAAATCTAAAGTAAGAGATTTATTAAGTATGCTAAACCTTTTGACGTTTTAAATATGGCAGAAACATGATTAGTGGATAGAGCCGCTATTAAAGTGAATGTTTTTGTTGTATGGATAAGGTAAAAGCAACAAACCAAAAAGGGGGGGAGATATTCAGGGGGAGTATTAACCTTCTATAGATAAAGTATGTCGAAACATATTTAGTATATGTCTATAAATCGTATTTATATGTGTAAGAGAGATATACCGAGGGTGCCAAAAATGTATACACACTTTCACAATAGATATCTATTTAATATATTTCAGAGTTGAATCGAAAAACAACAGTAATGTGTAGTATGATGTTCTGTAAACAGATGTGACTCACATACATTATGGTAGCTTTGCTATGTGACAGGTAAAACAACAATGAACAAATGAAGGCAAGATTATCGTATGATGTTCTGTAAACAGATGTGACTCACATTATGTTATGCTAGTGTTGATGCAACAAAATGTAGCCAAGATTATCGTTTGAACAGCGGAAAGCAATTTTGAAGTGGTATTGAAAAACCGAGAATGATGTTGAAGTTCAAACGTAATGGAGACGTGTGTACAGAACAGAACCGCCAACGCGAGTAATAATTGCACGTATTTGAGACAAATTTCAGACTCGTGGTACCGTATGCAATGTTCGCAAATGCAGATCTGGGCAGACCAGTTACACTGGCAGCACTACGGGAAGAAACTGAAACGTCATGTGCCGCACAATTTCGCAAACGTTGCCGAGTTCAACGGACTCAAAAGTATATCGACGCCGATTGTGGGCATTTTGAGTAATTGTTGATGGTTAATGCTCATCATTTTCTGTCTGTGTGAATTCAGTTTTGATATGTTAAGACAGTTTTTCTTTGCTTGAAGTGCGTATTCATTTTTGGCACACTCTGTATGTGATATTAATTTGTGTAGCTAACCACCAACATCTAGATTAGCCTCGCCTGATTTCTATGAAGACCAGTGGCATATCATTGCTGAGCTACAAGTGAACTTTCTTGAAACAGGGCTCATAGTCATGGGGACTTAGACGGGAGGAAAAACGGGAGTAAATATAAAGATCAAGTGTTTTCGCCGGAGAACAGCGGAGGTTGCGAAACTCAATATCGTATTGGTTCAACGGTATGTGGATGTGCATGTGTATGCTGCTATTGAAACAATCATTGCACAACTGCAGTTAACGGGGAAGAAAATGGAGGTCAAAAATACAATTAAAAATAATAAAGAAAGTAATAGCGGGGTTTTTAAGGGAGAGAAGAAAAAGATAGAGAAAGCTCTGATAATGTTTCGAAGGGAGGGGGGGAGACTTAATCGAAATCGATACATAGAAACGAGGAAGCAACTTAAGGCAATACTGAAGGAGAGAATTGGAAAAAAATGGGATTTCAATACAAGAAGGTAATACTGTGGAAATGTGGCGAACTATTAAGGAAAATACGTTTTCAAATTACTATCACCTGTGCAAAATGCATTAGACTTTTTTCATATTTATATGGGGAGGGTCAAACGGGCGGGGTCTGGGATAACTAGGGAACATTTTCTAGGGGAGTCATTGATGCAGAATTAGACTCGGTCATTATAAATAAGGAAGTAATAAAAGCTATATATGCAATTAGGAATACTAGGGCAACGGAAACGAATGACTTTCAAGCAGAATTATATTAGGTTATTGTGAAAACTGAGGGGAGACTACCCCTGATACTAAACATTTTTAATCGTGTTTTTGACGAGGGAACCTACCAGGACCAATGGGATACTGGAAAAAATAATTTTATTTACAGGTAAAATAATGCGGATAATTTATAGGGTTGATGTTTATTGCCGCTCTTGGTAAAATGTTTTGTAAAATTCTACAAGGAAGACTACAAAGTGTGTCGGAGAGGACATCGCATGTCATGTACTTATCTAGTTTAAATATATTTCAGATGTTATTTTTTTTTTATTTTTAATGCTTAGATGATTTAGTGTTAGCATATATATAATTTTATGCTTTTTCTACATTTCTTTATGTGTAAATAGGAACACGAAAGATCTGACTGGACGCATTCACTGTATAAGTATTTAATTTATGTAATTGGTAAACAATTATTATTGAAATAAATATATCTGCTGCTACTAGTAATACTAAAATGATATCAGTGTTTTATACAATTTATTGTGATAATACGCAACGTTTTACTCTCTTGTAGAATGTAGGCTTTGACGGCCGGTGTCAGTTACATGAACAGAGTCTTCCGGGCTGTAAACACGTGGTCCAATAGGATTCTTCTCCTTCATATTCCCAGATGTTTCGTTCACGACTGCGGTGGGCATCTTCAGTGGTCCGCGGTCCTCTCAATCTTCTTGGACACGAGACAGATGACTCGTTCCAAGTCAAGCCAACCAATTGGTGACAGACTGGGTTAGTGGCCAGCTTGTGTGGTATTGCTAAGGAATTTGGGTTTTTTAGAATGTTTATTTTATTTTGTGGTTGTAGGTGTTATGGACCAAGTTTGACTTCTCTATGATGTAAAGTGCGAATCTAACATTCTAGGAAGTTTGGGTGTGGGCATGTTGATAACTTAAATTATTTTGTTTACAACGTATACACATTGTCAGCTGTTTAAATTTTGATTTACAGTGTAGCCTGAAAGATTTCTGGATTTTGTCCCTATTGAGATTTCTGGATTTTGTTCCTATTGACCTAGTGAGAATTATTGTCATTCAAGGTGTCCACAGATCAAGCTGGCACCTTGGAATGCGGTTTAGGTCTCATTAGACAATCGTAATTGCCCAGTGAACAGATAAAGTGCGCTTTCGTAATATTGCAAACTGTATTGAATTTAGTAGCCCGGCGTCTAATTTCATCAAAAGGTTTCATGCAGCAGTCGGATAGGATATTAACGGTATACAGCATAGATTGTTCTAAGCCCTCTCTCTGTAATGTTAGCAGCCAACTATCTGCCGCTATGTCCCAGATATCATGGCGTACAAAATGATCGGGATGATCAGAGATTTAAAAAGGCGATAGACAGGCATTACTCTGAACCTGAATACAGGGAGCATTTGAGCAATAGCTCTCTGCGCCCTGTGAGCGGACGTGTCTCCTAAAAGTAAACTCTTTATCCAGCCGAACTCCCAAATAAGTGAGCGAATTCTCCCACTGAATTCTTTGCCGCCTATGTATAAGAGCGGGGAAATTTTGGGTTGGCCGCGTTTTGTAAATATTATGTCGTTGCTTTCGTACAGCAAAAATGCAGAGCTGTTATTAAACAACCTGAAGACACAGTTAATTTCAAACAAACCTCAAACCCCGATAAAAACAGACGGAAATCCTCACACATGTGAGCGAATTATACATACCTAGGACAACAGACTTCCTTCCATGATAAAATGGAAAAAGAAGTTCAAAGAAGGATCTCATCCACCTGGGGAACATTTTGGGCCCCTTAAGTGTATATTGTTAGACCAAACACGAACTAAGAAAATCAGATTCCAGACGCTCGAAACCTGTTTATATCCTGTATTACTATATGGGTGTCATACATGGCCAATAACAGAAAAATAAAAGGACAAAATTAAAATATGTCAAAGAAAAATGCAACGTATGATCCTGGGAATAGCTTTGAAGGACAAAATACCTACAGTATTAATAAATCAGTTATCTCAGACAACAGACATTGCACATATAGCTACCAGAAGCAAATGCAATGGGGCGGTCATGTCGCAAGAATGCAGGACAATAGGCGGACCTACAAGATCTCCATGTGGGACCCCCTGACAGGAAAAAGTACACAAGAAGACGGACGCAGAAGAAGATGGACAGACCTCTTCAAGGAACATGCAGGTCAAGAGTAGCAAAAGTAGCAAGAGGAGAGAAAAATAGAAATCTCTCGAAAAGCAACTAGTGCAGTGAGAAAACAAAGAACAAACCAACCAGTGTCTTAAACAGCACACGAACAACTAGCGTGGAATAGCTCATCCCTTTGGGGGAAAAAAACAAACTTTCCCTACTTGTTAGCAGCCCTTTGCCCTTATGAGACACAATAGGCTATCTTTATCACAGAGCGTATATGCGTAGTTCTCTTGCACTACAGTGACTTTGGTATTAACCATAATGGCGGTGAATAACCCGCTCAAGAATACGTTTATCAGCTGTGTTATACTGTGTCAGTTGCTGCCTTCTGTTCGAGTTGTAAAGACTAGAGTTTGTGTATTGTGCATCAAAAGTGAAACTTTATTCAAGACATCTGTATTGTGTGTGAATTACATTAGATAATTCTTACTAATAAACTGAAATGTCTACCGAAAATTTTTCGCTTGAACAAAGAATTTTTATGTGCGATATACGTAAAAACCAAACCATGAGGAAAGGTGTGCAGACAATGTCAGGAGAAATTTCCTGGTATTCCAGTGGTAGAGAAACTGTTAGATGTCTGGTTAATAAGTTTAGGACAACGGGATCGCTAAACGCTAAACCTAAGAAACGAAAAAGAAATGTTCTGATGGAAGAAAAATTGACGAAATTGGTTCATCCTTCAAATGCTCTCTAAGACGTGTTGCACAGCAAGTGGGTTTTGAAATTTCATCCGAAGATGCCAGGAATGACTGAATGCAGGCGGATACTACGCTCAGCACCTGTTATGAAAAGTTAGTAGTCATAGGGCATGTTACTATCACTCATGTAAAACAGGAGTTTTAGAACGGAAAATCCCAGACAGTGTTCGGAGCACGCATACGCGCGAACCGCGGCCAAGTAATAAAAAAAAAAAAAAAGTTCTGTATTTATTCCGAAGGTAGTCAGACAGCTAACTTTAGAGTAACCCGTTTTTTTTTGTATGTAAAATTCATTCTAAATACGAATTGGTTCATATGTGCATATGAATTTATTCGGAAATTTACTGATCGATAGCATTCTTCTATAACTGTAGTTCAGCTATTGTATACAATTTGAATCCACTGGTAAGAGTACATTAAGAAAACACGAATGAAAATATATATTTATATAGAATGCACAAAAATGTTGGAAAAAAGTGGGGGTTTCAGAATGTAAAGAAAACATTAGTAAAGAAATTGTAAAAAATATGGTAGCGGAAAAAAAAATAGTTTCCCAAATACAATGCCTGCTTATCAGAGGAAGAAAGACACTTTCAGCGTAAGATTTTGTACACATTTTAGGAAGCGAAGCTCAAGTAATGGAGCCGTTGGTTGTCACATCTTTAGTAACTGAGACTTAAAGCATCGCCACTCGCCAGTTCGAGGCACCTGAGAATATGTATTTCCTAAGTGGGTGTTCTGTGTCAGCAGTACCTAGCTGCTCGCGGCTTTACCTGCTCGATGGACATAGGAAGTTATATTAACACAGGAAGAAGGATGTGTTTGATTTTTGCCAGCGGTAAGGTCAGTACTCAGACTGCCACCCATCCAAGCACTGACCACACTCGAGGCTACTTAACCTCATTGCGTGTGCAGCGCCCGCGGTCACCCATCCAAGCACTGGCCACGCTCGATGCAGCTTAACGTCAGTTACTTAAAGCATCCCTCGAGAGTACAAAATTTATAACTAACCCCCCTCCCCCCACACACAATCAAATGCTACCCAATGTAAAATGGAGTTACTTCATTTTCTAGCAATGTGAATAACCATTATTTCTAAACGTATTCCTCTTTCATCAGACTGAGAAATCAAGAACATTTTAACTTTATGCATTGAAAGTACTATTCTTACAAACTTATAGTCTCTATAACTCTAGTTACCGACTATCTATACAGCGATTTCGTATAAAAATACTGGAGAATGCAATTGTATCAAAGAGAAACCAAGTTTGTAGGTAATAGGTATTAGCAAATGGTCTACAGTAGATGTGCTAATTGAACATGTGATAGTGCATCTAATTTCAAATCACAGGGAAACACGGTTCATGCAAGTTCCTCTTTGATAGTTTTTCTGGAGCTATACTTCTCCTTGAAAAATCTATGCAGAGAATTTTAAGCACCAGTGGTAATTTCACTGTGGGCACCATAATCTGATTTTATTACGAACTCCAAGGCTATCACTGACTACAGGCCATTAAAAGACTACTGCAAATGTTTATGAAGTTTTGGTTTTCTGAAAAATCGAATCTGTATATGATACATTGTGTTATTCTAATTATTTTTTACTGTTACGGCTGGTTTGGTTCCTTTTAATGAATCCATATGTGCACTATGTGTGAAAAGAGTATAACCTTTGTTTACCGGTAATAATTTTAATTTTAACAACAGAAATGCCTTTTGATTGTTAATTACGGATTTTATAGCAAAATTCGATATATACGACATAAGGAACATAGAGAAAAGAGATGTTGAGTACACTGAAGATTACTTAAGTTTGCGATTCAGATAAAAGAAATTGTTTCAAAATGCTTTCAATACATCAAAATAACTTTAATATGCTTCTAATTCTCTTTAATGGAACAGACATGCTAAAGGAACCGCTTTTACAGCCCACCTAAATATTACAAGTCTAGATCTGCAGCGGTCGCAGTGATGAAGGATAGGATAACATCCAATCAGCTTCTCATTATTATGCATGATCTAATTAATTGCAATTGCAGTTGTGGAATCACGATTCAAGCAACAACCGGACGTAAATGAACTGGATTTCCTAATAGAGGAACCTATAGGAAGCATCGGATAACTTTGAAGCTCTCCCTGGCTCCCCGTAGAGAGTAATTGAAATAATTAATATTTGTAATTTTAGTATCAGCAACTCAGTAATTATGTGCAAGTGGGTTGTGCACTTTCTTTCAGTGAAAGAACTTTAATGCTGTAACTCGTATATGTAGAATTAAGATTGTTTAGTGTTTAAATACCTTCAAATTGTGTAATTTTTGTTAATATTTAAGAGATAACATGTAGTAATATAGCAAGGTAAGGAAAAACTCGCGTCTTTCTCTGAACACCGTAAGACTTGGCAAAGATCAGACAGTGTAAGTTAATCCCTTCTGGTATGCAGCTAGGGTTATAAATGCCCACGCCTTAGGCGAGATACCGGCCTGGCAATTGCAGGTAACCGAGTAAAAGAGTCATTGGCAGTAAAGACCGCCGCGGGTGGCTGAGGTCGTTAAGGCACGGACTCGTGAGCGGGAGGTCTGCGGTTCGAATCCCGCCAGGACCGTCCTCCCTGACTGGGGTTTTTTCCAGGTTTTCCTCAGTCTTCATAACTGGCAAATGCCGGGGAGGTACCTAAACTTAGGCCTGGAACGCTTCCTTCCTTAAAAAAAAAAAAAAAAAAAAAAATCCTTTCCCAATTTATCATTTCATCTCATGTATCACCAGTGTCCACCGCCTGTGGTGCCTCAGTAGTAAAAACGGGCGTTAAACACTACTCAAAAAAAAAAAAATTGGCAGTAAAGTAAGAAATCTGTTTAAATTCATCTTATTGACGAATGGTGAAGCATTTTACTTGAACAAAATTGTCCAGCGAATAGAAATGAAATTCAGTGAGGTAAGTACTGACCTATGAGTGACGTTAACACAAAACTGGCGAGAGTATTTCGCGCCATTGCCCGCGGCAGCATCATTTTGCATTATGTATAAAAGGTATAGATTTTGTCCAAAAGGTACGCAGTTTCAGAATTTTGCGGGCCCAGATACCAGTGGCTGCAGTCGCCCGGAGATCAGCGGAAGAGCGGCCTAAGTACCAAGTACCAGTTCAGGGGACAACGAAGCTTGAATGTCAGTTACCACGCTAATTGCCGATACAACATCATTAAGCTGCATTAAGAATTCTGTTGAATTAATACTCTCTTCGCACTCGGCACCATTTAGTTAACGCGTTAAACTTACGTGTTTGCCAAGGTCACCTTGTCTTGTGGTTCGACGTGAGACGTGAGTGTACCTGAATATTCATGTTAAGGAAAAAAGCGATATAGCAATTAAACAAGGAAGCGCTATTTATCGTCCCCTTTCGCATCGGAATCCCGTTCAGTCAGTTCCGGCTGGCTCACAGCCGCCAAAATTCAGCGAAACGCCCTCGAGAGAGTCTCATCGAAGAAGAGCGGGATGGTCTGCAGCATCCTCGCGAAACCTGCGATCAGCGGGCTTCAATTATTTACCGCAGCAACCCTACAACCCAATTCCCATCCCCCATCTATAATCTAGTTTCACCTTGTAGGTCAATTTGGGATAGATACATTCTTAGTTACAACACCTGGTATTAATTTCGCTAAAATCTGAAAAAAAAAATTTTTTGTAAAATAAAAGAAAGGGAACTGTTAGAAAGTATTCAAAAACAATATAAATTTGGCCTTTGTTATAAATACTGAATAGTAGTACTAAAAAGAACGAGAGACAGAGGAAAAGAGCGAGAAAATGCTTAAGGACATGTACTTATTGTTTGATTAATAAATGAAAAACTAAATTTAATCCCTTAGTTTATTGTTGAAAATAGAATATTACGTTTGAACGTTCGGAAACTACAATTACGTGCATGAATATCGCAAATATGTCCTCTCTTGAATTAATGAGCTTATATTCAGATACAATAAGCACACCTGCTTCACTGGGGCTTTGTTCCGGGGTTGTCTCTCTGTCGTGTCCCGATGTCGGCGGAACCTCATCACCAGTCACCATACTAGAAGGAATCCGAGCTAGTACATATCCACCTATACAGAGAATTGCCTACAGTGAAACGCCAGCATCTCGTCATAATGCTGAATACAAAAATTAGCGATGATTAAAGACAAGCTTTACGCCACTTCTTACGTCTCAACAATATTTTCATAGATCCCCCCAGGTGTCACTAAGAGCCCTTGGTCATGCTTGACATCCCGGAACAAAACGTTCACTCGCTCCCGACCAACAGCAGGCAGCTCAACATTCTCCGCAACTATCCAGGGTGCGAAATCGGGACCTTGCAATTCTTTCATAACTTCCATCCTACAGCATTAACTCAAAATTTCTATTTTTACCTAGTCATATAGCTTTTAAATTATAAAAAGACGATATATTTAAATGACGTAAAATCATATTTTTACAAGGAAGTTTTATTGAAAAATAGCACTATATCCGAAATATTGAGGAACAATATGTGAAATTGAAATAAATTAAACCCTAAAGAAAAAGAGAAAATGTGTTTCATTACTTATTGATCGACCTTGTAGATATATTTTAAACGGTATCAAGCAGAAAAATGAGGGAGTTTATAATGAATGGTACCTACAAGGTAAGACATGATCTTTATCCCAAAACGATTTTTTCATGCACATTGGACTGGGGAGCGCATTTTTTATGCCAAAGAGTTAAACAGTAGTGTATAAGGTGTAAACTTCCCAAGCATAAACAATTTATTATTACGATTATTTATTTAACACATTCTTAATATGCATAGTTGCCTTGCAACAAACATTAAGAGTCATAGCAAAGAAAATATATCAATGTAAAAAAACGAAGGATAAATTTAAATATCAATACTAATAAAGTAATATGTTCAATTATTGTAACCCTCTCATATAATATTAATATTAATAATAGAGATAATTGCTAGAGTGGGAATAAATGGTATAAGTAGATGATTTCTTACAAGGGTAATAAAGTCTCTGAGCTAAGCTAATGATAGAATTTGCAACATGTTTCTTTTAAGACCTAATGGGACCCAACACTTTGGAAAAAATTAGAAGTAGTACCTCTAGAAACTATAGTAGTCCAGTTACTTTGATCATTTAATTCAAACTATATGTTCTAAAATCATACGCTTTGTACCGCTTTTCTTAAATGCTAGAGTGTCTTCTTTGAGTGCTCCCAACACTATCGTGAACAATCAATTCATTTTCCCTGGGAGCATTAGTGGTCATGTTCCAAATTTTATATCATCCGTTCAGGAGTATTTCTCAAAACAGGCATGATCCCAGGACATTCAGCACGTGAATAAAATTTGATGATTTAGTACCCACTTGGTGACTGCAGTGTATTCTGTATAAAGGAAATACATTTGCCCTAGTACACCAGGTAGTAGTAGTAGTAGTGGTAGTAGTAGTAGTAGTAGTAGTAGTAGTAGTAGTGGTAGTAGTAGTAGTAGTAGTAGTAGTAGTAGTAGTAGTAGTGGCAGTAGTAGTAGTAGTAACAGTAGTAATAGTAACAGTAGTAGTAGTAGTAGTAATAGTAACTAGTAGTAGTAGTAGTAGTAGTAGTAACAGTAGTAAAAGTAACAGTAGTACTAGTAGTAATAGTAGTAGTAACAGTAGTAGTAATAGTAGTAGTAGTAGTAGTAATAGTAGTAGCAGTAGTAATAGTAGTAGTAGCAGTAGTAGTAAGTAGAAGTAGTAATAATAGTAGTAGTAACAGTAGTAGTAGTAGTAGTAGTAGTAACAGTAGTAGTAGTAGTAGTAGTAGTAGCAGTAATAGTAGTAGTAGTAGTAATAGTAGTAGCAGTAGTAGTAGTAATAGTAGTAGTAGCAGTAGTAATAGTAGTAGCAGTAGTAGTAATAGTAGTAGTAGCAGTAGTAGTAAGTAGAAGTAGTAATAATAGTAGTAGTAACAGTAGTAGTAGTAGTAGTAGTAATAGTAGTAACAGTAGTAGTAGTAGTAGTAGTAGTAGTAGTAGTAGTAGTAGTAGTAGTAGTAGTAGTAGTAGTAGTAGTAGTAGCAGCAGTAATAGTAGTAGTAATATAAAATTGTGTTACACATTACAAATATATTTTATGTATGGATCGTAGACCGTACATGCTTTAAGTATGATACATAATTAGACACAGGAGGAAATAATAATACATATGAAATATATAATAATAAATAAATATTATTTATAGATATATGAATGGAGACATATTGCAATATTTATAAATACACTAGTTACTGCTCTCTAACAAGAAAACAATGTGCTTCTAGCTTTGCGCACTTTGGCTAGGAAATTTTCCATATTCAACCAATGAGTGTGTTGCGCAAACAGATCCCAGCATGCCAATCGACACCTAATTGCCTTAAAATGTTTTCAGGAAACAGCGTTTTTCTGGGTGTTCCCAGTGAGTACATTCGGCCAGAATATGTACCCATTCCTCATCTCCTCCTCAAAAGGACCAGATTATCCTATCAGAATTATCCGTTACTTTTTTAGCCTTCCATCTTCCCACTCTAATCCCTGATCTCGTCTTTCTCCCTAGAACGAGCATATGTACTCCTCGTTACCTCATGCTAATTTAATTTCATTCTATAGACTCAAGGAGACTTTTGATTCACATTCTGCCTCAATTTCCTGCCTGCTGATATCCTCTAGCCTTATTCCATATGTTTTTATTATTTGCATTGCCTCGTTGCCATATTGAACCCAATTCAATTCCTCTGAGTGCTCTTTCCACCCCTGAAACCCAAAACGTTGGTGTTAATCTTTTGCATTTGGGGTCTATAAAATTTAACTCGAAGTGTGGACTGGTCACTTTGCATTAGTCTAAAGCGGTATTTCACCGTCATTGTTAACCACATTTTCAAAACAACCACCCCCCTCATGACCCCACAATTTGACCTTCCTTTGGAGAACCCAGAAATCGTATCCCAAAAATCGACTTGTATTTTATGTACACGTTAAATACCCATATTTCACTTCCATATAGCACAATAAACTTACTCATAGCATTGTACATCCTGTCAAGTGTATCTATAGTATGCCTGGAACGTGAATCAATACACGTAATAACTCATTTAGTTGATCTCATGCTTTATAATTAATAACAGATAAGTGCTAATTTCATTTTCCATTATATTAAAGATTACTCATAAATAACAATAATTTTTTAACATTTTATATTTCTTACCTTCTGGTACTATTTTTCACCACTGTCATACCAGGCAATACTCTTCTAAAATGCGAATGCCTTTCTGTGTCTGACTATCAAGAAGTTGCTCTTTATATGCAATGTTAAGAAGTTGTAATCTAGATGAATTGTCTGTTTCTAAATCCCTAGCGTTAATTATTTTAGTGTTGTTTTTTCGTACCAATAAATGGTAAGTAATAATGGTATAATTTAGCTTCCCAGGAGGCATAGAAGAGACAAAGATCCTTATATTTTTGGCTTCTCTATACTGTATGATCTGGTTATTCCAGGTACCTGGAGATTTTCTTTTACAAAACTATTCAGTAATTTATTATTCAGTAATTTATTAACGTATGTAAACTTCTGGCCAGGCTGTAAAAGAGATCGAGATACAAGCGTTTCTACACGGCTCCGCAATTTTCGGAAGTTGGAATGAAAAAATGATTTATTCTAGATCTGTAATTGAAGAATTTCGATATTGTCTGAACTATTTCCCAAAGAAATTCTTAAAATTACATACTGAATATTCACTCTTGGAGTTGAAAAGTGATTTGAAACCGTATACTACAACAGCATAATACTATCAATAATTTATTACCATGTTATATTCGTTTGCTGCTATTACTAGGGGCCAGACATTGAGGTGGTCAGTTATGTTTCTATATTTGTGGCCTACCTCCAACTCGTCTTTCAGGTTAAAGCTTCTTACAAGGGAATAGAAGAAAAAGTAAATGAAAACATATTCCAGATTTATTCATTTTACACAGAGTGCACTGAAATTTAATAACAAAACAAAAGTGAGTTTCATTAAAATATTTTGACAATAATGTCATCAGAAAACGCCCGAAAATTAGGAAATTTGAAATCAAACTGCTTCCATTGTGTTAAGAAATAAAGTTATTTTGTATAATATGTGATAGCTGCAGGAAAAGGCACTGCCTTTATCTGAGTCGGTAATGTTTACTTTATAGAACAAGTAATACGACACCCTTTCAATCTTCAAGGCCATTCGATACAGTTTTGCATTCATTATATACGGTTGCGATAATCGTAACATGACCCGACTTGAAACACCTTTTAGGGAATTTGATCATAATAAATAAATATGATATAATATAATTACTTGATGAAGTTTAACAGTAGGCTTTGACATAATTTTCATAATTTTTTTCAATCCTAAAGCACATATGACGAAGCCTTTTATTACTAATAGGCCGAATTAGATCACAAGGCCAAAGGCTGAAGTAACGGGCAGATTCCTTTGTGGTACTTCACTGTAGAAAATGAAATTAATAATTAATCAATAAGTAAATCATGTTTTAAGTTAGTTCTTATCAGAAATTTATTGCATTAACAAGTGTAATTAATTAAGTAAAAAGTTACTTTATTATTATTACTCATGTTTAAATCAGAACAGATGCAATGGATACATTTATGTCGGACGTTTCGTGAAGAATAAAGTGTTTCATTAAAACCGTCAAAATGCAGAAAAAGAGCTAGAATTTTGTTTCTCTCATCTTCTCTCTTAGCACTAAGCTCTCGTCAACTCTTTCAGTTTGTTTCAGGCAAGCACTGACGGCTAAGACAGAGATCCAGTTGAATGTCTAATTTTCTTGAGTTCTGGCATCTTTACTGAAGAGCTCTAAACGCATAGCACCTGCACAATTAATTTCCCGTTCCTTCTTGCACCTCATTCAGCTCTATTAGCGAAAGTTTGGATCTGAGAAGTGCCTCTCATATATGAATGGAAGCAGTAAGGAGTACTATAACTAGCTACAACTTCGGAGGTCGTGTATTTTCTGCCCCTTCCACTCTTAGATGCTTAATTGTGCCACACTGCAGCCGCATTTCACAAATTCTATAATGTGAATGCATTGTGTACTTCGAGCTTCTGAAAGACAGTGACAAATGAGAATCGCAGTAAGGTGAATCATGGGGGTAATATTTTGTATCACGATCAAGATTTGAATTACAACTATTTGAAAGAGCATTTATCTTTCGAACCTTTTCGTCTAAACATTAAACATATTCTAAATACTGAAGCTGTCCCTTGTCCCCTCCATCAATTATAGAGTAATTGAGGTGATTAATATTTGTAATTTTAAATCAACGATTCTGTGATTTCTTGCAAGTACAAGTATGTGCTGCTTTTTGTATATAGGAAACTTCGATGACAAAATTCATGTATGTGAATTTAGTTTGTATAGTGTTTAATTCCGAGCATAATGTCTATAATGTGTAATTTTAGTAATATTTAAGGGATAACATGTAATATTAGAGCAAAATAAAGAAAAACTCACGACTTTCTCCGAACACAGTGAGCCTTGGCAAAAGTCACACAATGCAAGCTAATCCCTTCAGGTATGCGGCGAGCAGAGAGTTTGCCATGCCTATGGCACGGAGGCCAGCTATTTTCGTTAGGGTACGCGACACAGGTGTGCATTCGCAGGTCATTGACATAACGTGCAAACTTTGTTTGAAGTGAGCTGATGGCGTAACATGTGCACTGCCAAAATTCGTCCAGTAAATAGGAATGGATTTCGATGATACAAGCATCAGCCTATGAGTGGTAATAATAAAACTGGCGGGAATATTTCGCGTCGCTTTAAGGGGGAGAGCGTCAGTTTTTCTAGAGTATATAAGAAGTAGATTTTGCCTGAAAAAGGGGCAGTATCAAAGTTAGAGGAAGAACGACCTAAGTCAACGAGGCTCAACAATCAGTCAATCAATCAACGCCTGAGCCACATATAGCATCATTGTGCTGCATTAAATACCATTGAAGTAATACTTTCCTCATATTAGGCACCATTTGTGTGAACGCAACCGAAGTTACGTGTTTGCCAAGTTCACCTTGCCAGTGATCCGGAGTGAGACGTGAGTTCATCTGATTTATTCATGTTTGGGAGAATAAACAACCTCAGCAACTAAATCACGAAGCGTTATTTATCGGAGCATTCCATATTAACCTCCCATTCACTCAGCCTTGGTTAGCTTACAGTCGCCAGAAACCAGCGGAAAGCCCTTGAGAAAGAGTTTCGTGGAAGCAGAGTTGGTGGTCTGCAGCAGCCGTGGCGAAATCAGCGTTCAGCGGGCTTAAATTAATCATACAGCCGAATTCCCTCCCACCAACAATCCTACTTCAAATTGATGCTTACGACTTGGGGCAAACTATTAATACAAACATTTAAAGCGTGTATATTAAGTAGTTATTTATATATTTTATTTATAGTAAACATATGTAACTGTTCTCTACCCAACAAATTTGTTACTGGTAGTATGAACTCTTTAGTAATACCATGACTACAGTATTTCTATATTCTATAGTGCTTGCAATAAAATGGTTAATTATGAAATATATAATCCATGTGCTATAAGAGTACACTGGTTAGAGATTAAAATGCTGGAAATACCTACCTAGTTTTATTACCAATGGCGATGGAAAATATTTTCCAAAGAGGTGTTTAAAGAACAAAAAATTAATATCAATAATAAATACCACAAATCAGGAATTAAAAGTTTCAGAAATCTAAATAAAAGGAACAAGAAATAAAATTATCTGACCAAGCACAAATAAACCATTAGAGAAAATCTGTGAAATTAAAATATTTTAGGTTGAAAAAAGTAATCAGTGAATATATTTGAAAGGAAAGTACCCTTGCAGCGATTTTGTAAATACTACTATTGACTTACAGTGCAGAAGCTGAGAGGTACATTAATTAATTGGATTTTGCCCCAATTCCATTTGTATGTCTCTCCTTCCAAGTTATAGTATTTCTTCGTCCTTTCCACGGTAGTCACTCAATGCTTTTCTAATTTCCCAAGGGAATGCGGCTCCCTCCTTTTCTTGCATTCTACATCAGTTTGCCTTGGGCTACTATGGTTCCTTTACCACAATGACACTGTGATTTTCCCCCTTCCTTATGACAGTGTTTAATGGTATGGGCGTTTTTTCTATCATTTATTTATTTATGTTTGGGCAGATTTCAAAGAAGACAACATAATTGTCAATGTTGGAGTGAAACACTACACAGAAACATTTCACACAATTTCAAGTTTATTTACATAACATAAGCCTTAAAACTTTTAAGGAAGTAGTCTTGTTTAAAAAAATAATAATATTCTCCTTCATCTGTGCTACAAACTCTTAAAAAAACACACAAATTTATACAAATATACAAAATGATTTTTTTTTCAGTCAATAAGGATAAGCGTGTAAACGATTCTTCCTCACTCATTGGGTTACAAGAGGTGTCTTTTAAGTTTTTACAGAAATTAGGG
Source organism: Metallyticus violacea (assembly GCA_030762175.1). Taxonomy (NCBI): domain Eukaryota; kingdom Metazoa; phylum Arthropoda; class Insecta; order Mantodea; family Metallyticidae; genus Metallyticus; species Metallyticus violacea. Next base: position 150,230,587 of record CM060833.1, read on the forward strand.
GGAAAAAAACAATGTTAGGGAACAAAGGGCTTTATTTCTTTCCAAAATATTCGTTTTTTAAGATTGATACACTTTTGCATGCGTTCAAATCAATTTTGAAACATTTTTTTCCACTCAGAAGTCGGTATGTCAAAAATGTGGTTCTTAAAGGCTTCAACAGCGTTTTGAGGTGATGAAAATCAACATCCACGCACTTTTTGTTTGATATTTGGGGACAAAAAGAAGTCGTTAGGCGATAAATCAGGTTAATACGGGCAATGAGACATTAATTCCATGTTTCTCTCTTTCAAATAATCAATTCTTTGACGTGCTATATGAGAGCTCCCATTGTCATGATGAAGAATGATGCGACGTTTTCGATTGTTTTGCTTGATTTCGTGATGACTTCTGGCAAACAAATTGTATACCATTCAGCATTAATTGTTCCTCGATCCTCTAAAGGAATGGTTGCGACATGTCCAGTACAACCGAAGAAACAAACGTCATTTTTGGAAGTGCTTCGTGAACGAACAACTTTTGTGAGATTCGGTTCATCTTGGAACAACCAAACAGTGACATGTTGCTTAGTTTCTGGTTCATATAAATATATTCAAGTTTCGTCCCCTGTTGTGATGTTGTTTATGGATTTTGAAGTTCCTCAGTAGAATGTGTTGAGTATTTCAATACACCAATTCACAGGAGCGTTTTTATGATTTTTGGTCAAATTAAAAGGGATCCCAGGGGAACAGATCTTTTACATAGCTAAATGTTAATTCAAAATCATATGTACTGCAGTCTCCAATATGCTCAAGAATGCCTCCATCTCACTGCGCACAGCGTCGATGATTTTTTGAATGACAACCGATTTTGGTCGATCTTTACGAAATTCAGCACATCACTGACGGACGCACGACCATGACGAAAGTCTGCAAACTATTGTAACAGTCTCTGCTGATGGTGCTTCATTACCAAAAGTTGAACGAAGCGACTCTATGCGTTGCTATTGAGTTAACAATTTAAAAATCGTAAACACCTACCTTAGGAAAACCGTCACGTGAAATTTGCTTTCGCAAAATTGTTTTGTTTAAACTCTCACTGTGTACTACTCGGTCAATTTCTAGGCTGCAACTGTTTTCACAGTAACAAATGTCAATTGTAGCGAAAATAATAATGACATATCTCAATAGCGTCACGTAGTGGTCGTTTGTAAAAACTTAAAAGGCAAACCCTTCATATAGCTCATAACTTTGTTGGGGTTAAATATAGATTTTAACTTTATTGACAGTATTACTATGCTACTCCCATTTAAATGAGAGAAACAACCTTTCTTTTAGAATGGGAACATGTGATAAATTTTGTGATAAGCGATTAACTTCTATTTTGCAATATCACCGATTCACTACACGCTTAATGAGTAGCTTCTTTTTTATTTCATCTGCTAAGTTTTTCTTTTTTCCCATAGATGTATCTTATGAAAATACTTAACATCATCACATTCCATCTGATTTTTCCTCTTGCTCCTAGCCTGTTCTATTGCAGTTTCAAGTCCATTTTTATTCTTCAGTATGGTATAACATTTAAAACGTTTTAATTCAGCATTATCGTTAAATGTTTAAACAATCAACGTGTATTTTTATATGCGAAGATCGTTTCACAACTCGGGAAACTATTTTATTTCCTCTAAAATTTAATATAACCACAAGTGTATATATAATCGAAGGCTTTAGCTTCAAATAATAGTATATATGATAGTGTGACAGTACATCATGCAATTCAGAATAAATTACCAGAACTGCTGGATAATGTCATTATCTTGCATGATATTGCTAGTCTCCTGAGCATCCCTTATGAAGCAGGAAATGTTGCCTCAAACTTTCCCATTTGATTTTAATTGCTTCTGAGGGCAATTATAATAGTAATTGTATTTTATTTCAGGCATTGTTCAATGCCAAGAATAGCATAACAATCAAGGGTATCAATGTTACAATTAAAACGAGGACTTCAATATTACGTAGATATGTCTTTTTGACTAATAAGTAATATTCAAGTTATCTTTCTATAATACCATGATTGACAGTGCACATATAGGTCTTTGTTATGTCCCTGTTAAAGGATTGGACAGGGTGAACTTTTGTTATAAAAAGGCCGCTTTACCTGGAAAGGGGGTCCTTATTCTTTCAAAACCCTTTCAGACAGACTGCCGACTCAAGGAGCCAAATGACATACAACTGGGATACGGCTAGGAATGTGATTTCAATCGGTAACTGTACTTGTCAAAAGGAAATATCGCATACAGAACGCCTGTTTTTACAGAAACAAAGATATTAGCTATTTCAAAGGGAAGTCACATATATGGTCGAAGCGTGCTTTATCGCAGGAATCTGGAAAGGGCAGATGTCCCCTTTTTTTTCGTAGCGTGTGAATAGCAGATGTATGTTTCTTGGTAAAACCCAGAAACTTCAACCAATCAACATACTACAAAAACCCGACAAATAAAAACGAACTTGTAATAAACCATAACTTGTGTGATCCAATAAAATTCTAGAAAGAACCAAGTTTAATAATATTTAAAGGAATTAAATTTTCGCGAGGGGCGGAGCGAATTCGCATAATAGATTTAACATTAACTATAAGAAGTAAGTTTTAAGCGTTCGTGAGAGAGTAACAGTAGCAGCAGTAACCGCGGTTAGCAGTAATAAGAGTGGCAATAGTAGCGGTTAGTCGTATCAGCATATGTTATTAGTTATTCAGTGTCATAGTAGACCAGTTAAACCGTCGCGGAGAGTCAAAGTAAATCGGTCGGTCAGTGAGAGTCTGTCAGTGTGAAAGTACAAGTAAGGATATTCACGCGGAGTCAGTGATAAGCTGATTGTCAGATTTGCACATTACGTTGGAGTGAGTGAATCCACTTGCGAATACAGTGAATTATAACCCGAGTGTAAGATTTATAAAGTACATTAGGACCAGAACAATAACCACACGACAGAAGCACAGCATGTTTCTGAACCTTCCAAATTGTCAAATAAATTAAATGTCCATTCAGAGCCGAACTTTATATTATTACAGTGAACAATCCCTTCCTCCTTAATGACTTTAAGTCATTAAAAACAGTCGTAATTCCCTGAGATCCATATCCTCTGCATTGGAACCAGAGAAATAGGAAACATCCAACTCATGACTTCAAGAGCCGAGGCAGGACAAGAAAAACATCTAATTGACCGATTAAATAAATAATAATAATAATCCCTATCGATAACGAAAATTACCTCACCCACTACAATTCCGGTTCCACTTGTTAAGGCTTTCTTATGGCGGTGAGATGCGAGATATTGGAATATCCTCCAACTCTCCTAACGTAAACCCACACGAGTTTTATTTGATCCCCAAATTTAGGAATCTGTTGCATGGGAAGCACTTTCCAAGCAAAGAAGATATGTAATAGCATTTTGGGGAGAAAGGACATGCATTAACCAAACACATACGCTGCCTTGCCTACGGTTGACAATTAAATAGAGCAACCTGAGGGACTATTTTGAAGCATGGTCTAAAATAACAACATTGGAGATAAACACATGCTACAAACCTATTATTTATAAAAACGTTACATGATTTAGGTTATAAATTAGAAGAAAACAAAGGAAATATGAAGTTTATAATTAACTTCAGAATTATAATGCATTAAATACAGCATGGAATGACTTTCAAAATCAAGATTACACAGAAATATTGTAATCTATCAGGTAAAGAAGATTTGGAAGATAAATATTAATATATGGAATAAAGGCGCAAGATGCTATGGCCGAAACACTCTGCTATTAATGTGGTGACTAATGTTTTAATTTAATTTTAACAGCATTAATTATTATCAGAAACATTTGTGCATACTTTGAGATTTTTTACTAAAGATTTTTTCTAGGAAACATTAAAAGATATATTATAAATGAAAACATATTTTAGGAATGTAAGCATATATAATATGTACATAAGGTTCGAGAATCCCTTTATACTTTTCCGAATTAGGCAACCGAAATTACCCGTTAAGTGTTGGTTATAAGCAGCAATTGATTTAACTACCGTACGCTCTACAGATATTGTATGTATCGTTTCTTTGAAAAGTGTTCATAGCGTAAATGTTTTATTCGCGTGAACAGGCACTAAATTCAGCAGTTCTGAATCTAACAGATTAACTTTTACACTTGATATAGGTACACAAATATAGAAGAAATGAAAAACATAAGTAACTCTTCATACATTGAATATTTGTTTTACAGTTTATTAGGTGGCGGAAGTATTAGAGAAAATGAAAGGTATGAAACATATATACGTCTAATTTTTCCCATCCATGAAATGAAAGTACACGAAGGTATATACAGGGACACCATGTATACTCTAAAATAAGCAATTTGTAAGTCCAGAGAAACCTTCAATATATGGTTTATTTGTAAGTTTTTTCCCCCCCATCTTGCGTATTCTATGATATATATACTGAAAACTGAAATCAGTATAAATATCCAGCCATTTATTGGAACGTTCCGATCCCATTTTCTTGCAATATTAAAAATTAATGAACTTCCTAGACCATTTTAAAACTGCTGAGACGTTTTGCCTGCTTAAGGGCCATAAACAGTTTTAGCCAAATACATTTCCTGTACACTTTGGTTATAATGTAACGACATATTCACTGAATAATTGAAATTTCTATTTGTTCAATAAACCTGTGCATTTAAAGCTAACATTTTATTGTAAAATAGTATTTTACTAATTTATTTACCAATACTATTTCTTATTAAACAGTTAACAATTTCCATTCATTACCCAAGGTATCTTGTTCAACTCATCAGTGATTATTTATTGGAATTTTCTGAAGACTCAGGTATGGTTACACATAATATTCATAAATATACACAAAACAAACCACTGCTATTTACTAATTTTTAGTAGTTCAAATTACATATGCAACCAAAATACCTACATTTTTACAATACTAAAAGTCAAGGTTCTCCCATACCTTAATCACCTGGTTATATGAACCCCTACAATAAATCATTTCCAAAACTATGTGTGATCACAAGCTCTTTTCTCAAACTTCCCCTCCACTTATCCCTTACTTTTCCTAAGACTTTCCCATGTTGTTTATTTTCTCTGCCCTATTTTAATTGATATTATATCATGTGTAGTTTATCTCATTTTTCATTCCAGATACTTGCAGCGGTTTTAAAAATATATGAGGGCGTTGATGGTTAATTAAATTGTGTAATAAATAGAGGGATGAATTTGGAAAAAAAGGAATTCGAATTGTTAGGTTTTTGGGTGTATAATCTCAGGGGTAAATAATACTTTCTTCCTCTCCGACGATGGTTACCGCTGTCTTACAGTTATGCCCCGGCTGTTGAGACTCGGATGCTGGATACTTTTATGGCACTGTGACCATAGGGGAAGGATTATATGCAGATTAATAATGTTTTTTTGGTTATGGAAGATGGAACACAATTTATTGTTCTTGAACCATTGTACATAAACTATTTCACTTAACTATTGAAGAATGTCCACTTAATACTTGCAAAACTAACTATCGATTTCCACTAATTTATCGGAACTGAAGAAGTCCATCCACTGACCTTGCCTCGCTGGATACTCTTGCCAGACTGCGGGCCTCAAAATTGCAAGACTAAGTAAAATGTGATCTGCGTGACTTTTCCAGGTAGTGGATGACTTCTTCCGTTTCTTTTCATCTCTATAGTCACCAAATATTTTTATCTACCCCGCTTAAGAAAGGTTCTAACAAAATATCCGTTAACACCTGTCTCCAGAATTCTTTACAAATATTTCCACAAAAGGGCTACGGAAATTTCCACGTCAGGTTTTATGACTAGGGTAGCTTTCTGCGCTTTGGCAAGAAAATAACCTTTTAGACATAATATTCAACTCTTGTACAGAAAATGATATTCCACATGGCTATAACGAAGTTACATAAAATTATTGGTTACAATTAATCTAATTAAATGCGGGGGTGGCAGCTCATAAACACTGCGTCATACTATCCCTCCACCTTTTTGACCATTTCACATTCTATTAGACAATGTAACACATTTTCCAATTTCCTATACATATTATACCGTTCTTCGAAACCTTTTCTCAATCCTTTTAGAAATAGCACCCCTGTACACATCCATGCAAGACCTATTCTTTCGAATCGATCATACCTACCTACCTACCTACCTACCTACCTACCTACCTACCTACCTACCTACCTACCTACCTACCTACCTACCTACCCCCACCCCAATTTCTTTTAACTATTCTAAATCAATTAAAAGAACTATAAATCCTCTAGGCCCACCCAAATCTCTTGCTTCTCTATATCTTCCACCCTCTGTCGCACTTCTTTCCAAAATCCACTGAAGTTACTTTCACCCAGTCGCCACATATAGCCCATTCCAATTTCTTCTAATAGTTACATCTCCCCAAACCATCTCTCACGTCCTAGTACATGACTTCGGTACGTAAGACATTCTCTTAGTATACCATTATTTAATTTTAGACATTTGTGTCAATATTTCAAGATTCTCTCCGTTATTATATCTTTCCTTCCTACTCCTCCTCGTTCTGCCAATTTTACCCTCCCCCCTCGGCGAACTTTTGGGTAAACCCAGAAGTTCTCTATAAAACATTCTAAATACCACATCAACCTTTGTCCATCCCTTTGACACTCCCCAAATTTTCGTTGCATACATCGTCTTCGACTAAACCACAGCCTTATGAGGTCTTTCTAGCCATTTCATTGACAATGAAACTTAATACAAACTTATTCTGATAGCTTTCATAGATAATCTACCTTTGGCTTGTGCACATTTAGACTGCACACCCCATCTTCCATTATTCGTAAATCTCACTCCCAAATACTTAAATTACTTCACTACCTCTTTTGCGTCTCTATTTATAAATCACCTCTCATCTCTCCTTAATTTTAATTCTTTTTTTTAAATAGTATTGTCTTTGATTTTTTACTATTTATCCTTAGACCCATTCTGCACAAACCTAGTAATTTCATCAATGGTATGTTATAATCCTATCACAGTTACTGCTCCTGTTATGAGATCATCAGCGAAGAGAAATCTTATATTTCCTTCTTTCCAATAACTGGACTGTGCCTATTATATTTCAACATCCTATCTAGGATGTCATCTATAAATAAATTAAAAATATTGGGATCAATTTAAAACCACCCTTGCCTCAAATTCAACTTTTTAAAATAGTAAACATGGAATACATTCAACAGTATTAGAAACCAATAGAAAATTGCCTGCGTGTTTAATAGTGTTAACCTCGGAATAACAACCCAATTTCAAACAACATTGCGAGAATTATCACCTATTTGCAAGAAAGTTCACCAGAGAGGAGCAGCGATACGTTAAAAGATGTTTATAGCCAGATTTGGCGAAACAAAGGGCAGATTGCAGTATAATGAAAGCTTTATGAGTGAAAGTGTGCCAGTAAATAGGAACTGGTCGCCCTTGCACATTCGACACGCAGATGCTTGTTTGCCATAGGGCATTTCTGTATGCACGCTGCCACTATATTGCATTTGTACATAACATCATATCATCCATGACACGCTCAAATATTTGCTCCTGGTGAACTGCGAACAGTTGTGAAAGAATACAAATTCAAGCGTGTTCAATATTACAGAGACCTTATGACATGCTGCTATGATGAAAAAGGGCTTCTGGTATGTTTACAATAGTGAAAACTTATTTTCTTACAAAATATATTGTTGTAAATCTAAATCATCCATGTCGCACGAGTCCAGGGACCGTACATGCTTTCCCAATACCTACAAAATACACGAAACTACAAAAATCAATATGAACTCTTAAGAGACAAAGAGTAAATATATAATAAAATGACTAAATAATTGGAAAAAGAAAGAATATATAATACAGATTTTAAATACCCAAATAAAATAAACAGAAAGAAAACAGTATTAATGTATATATATATATATATATATATATATATTGAGCTACGGAAACCGAGTAGTAATAGTTATCCTCTGAAGATGCCCGGCGGAGTGACGGGCGAAACGTCAGATGTTTTTACATCTTGTGGACAACGGCCAATAAGCCCGGAAACATCATTTTATTGGATTAACGCCGGCCGTGAAAGCCTAAATAGTTACATTAATGTATATAACTTACACACCCACACATATATGTACAAATAAAAACAAAACAAAATCAAAATTGTGAACTTACGTTCCCCTATACCCCTTCCCAGTTGACTGCTTCTTCCAATCTACTTTGTCTCACTTTATTTAAAAATTTACCTACTCCCTCCTCCTCCATCCTGTCTGTCAGCAAAGTTCAGCACTGCCACTGCCCTTTCCCCCTGTTAGCAAACGGGACAGGCCAATATCTCTTTCCCCTTACATACGCCAGAATGTGTTCCCGCGATTCCTTCTGCGAACATATAGAGGAGATTTTCGTATCCTCTCTGCCTATTACTTCAGTCATCCGCCACACGCCTAACCTAAACCAAGCGAGTCCCTGATTGCAGAGTTTGGCCCTTTTTTGGATGTAATGCTCCATTCCCATCCGATTTTCAGCTCCGATTGTTTCTCCCGCGAAACTTTTTCTGCATAGTCCGAAAGAGTCAGCTGCCTATTAATTCTTCAATCGTTTCTTTAATTTTCCTCCAATCCCCCCCTCCTCCTGTTTTCCCAATCCGCGATTCACTACTTCACTGCTCGGATCCTGCATTCTATAATCTCGCTATGTGCACCACATTCCATATTTACGAAAGATGTAACCTAGGCTCGTCACTATGAACCAAAATTTAAATGACAATCTATGGACCAGATACGCTCAATCTTTCATACCAAGAAAACTTTAAAATCGGCTGGTAGAAAATCTGAAGCTTGTGTTACATAATTGCCAGTCTCGAACCTCTGTACACCAGTATCCTTTCCTCAATCCGCTACTGTACCCAGGATCTGGCAAGTGTTACAGCCCAGGTCTTGTTCCATCAAACTAACATGTGTTTAGAAAGCTTCAGTAAGAATTGCTACGTGAAGGGATGGTGCACTTTCGTTTTCCATAGCAACCAAAAACTTCCTACAGCTTCACAGAGGCGTGTCGAAAGATATTAAAACTATTATTAAATACGGTGATTATGTCAAAAGTAATGTACTATTGAACCATTTGTGTGCTACAAAAGAAGCGTTTCGCTTAAACATGAATTTTCTGTTCGAAATTGGTACAGAGACCTATTTTACAATAATGGTGAACACCATAAATTCATTTATGTAACATCTCATTTGTGTGATTTGAAAGTAATTACCATGCGTCTTGGACAAAAGAGGCTACACTAAATTCCCCTGTTTCATGCGTTTATGGAACAGTAGAGTTAAGAGACAGCACCACATCAAAAGAGAGTGGCTGCCTAGGGTAAATTTAGAACATGGAAGCAAAAATATATTACAAGAAAGTTTGGTTGATCGAAGAAAACTTCGCCTTCCTTCACTTCACATAAAGCTTGAACCAATGAAACAGTTTCTGAAGACCTTGCCACATGAAGGTGTGTGTTTTCAACACTTGCGCAATAAATTTCAGGGACTATGAGAAGCAAAAGTGAAAGAAGGTGTTTTCGTGGGTCCAAATAGTTTGAAACTCTTTAGAGATGAAGTATTTGAAACAAAAATGGAAACTGTTTTAAAAAAGTTGCACAGAAATTTCTTGGAAATTACAAACACCAGCATTTTAAGTGTATAGTGGAAAATGTGCCAATGAAACTCAAGGATTTGGGCTGTTAAATGAGTTTTAAAACAGCCATTTCCTACATTTCGATTTGCAATACTTTCTCGTACTTGGTGTTGTAAGCGAAGAACACAACGAGAGATTCCTTCAATATGTCAAAGAGATGGAACGCAGATCCCAGGGTAGATGGAACGTCCACAAGACTGCTGACTACTGTTGGATGATGCATAGAGAATCACCGGGAGCAACTGGCAAGAGGAAATGTAGCAGGGCTTTGATGGAAAAGCAAAAAAGTATGATCAGGATCTGTAAAAGTAAATAAACATTGGTAATGATTTTCCAATTAAAAAGATGCACATGATGGTATTTGTAATTTTCTTTTCAAAGCACATGCTATCATCATAATATGAATTAATCTACATTTTTTCAATATTTCCAAATTAAGTTTGTGAAAAAAACCTTACGTGATGGAGAAAAATGGTGACAATATTTAAATTTAGCATACCAAATTACATAAATTCAGATCTGATCTCATAAACAATTTTCAATTACCCCAATTTTACAGATCTATGATAATACTCCTATAGAGGAGCATAGATCACACGTTTTAAAAGAAATTATACAGAGGGTTTTCTTAAGTACTTTAGAATTTCAAACACATTTGGCACGCGAAATCCTACATACTCAAAATAAGTTATGTAATATATATATATATATCTTTATACTACATAATGAAAACTACGACTCACAGACGAATGAATGAATTGTTTAACGCCCGTTTTTGCTACAGAGGCACCACAGGCGATGGACACTGATGATACATGAGATGAAATGATAAATTGGGAAAGGATTTTATGGAAGGAATGGTCCCAGGCCTAAGTTTAGGGTACCTGCACGGCATTTGCCATTTATGAGGACTGAGGAAAACCTGGAAAAAACCTCAGTCACGAAGAACGGTCCTAGCGGTATTCGAACCCAGACCTCCCGCTCACGAGTCCGAGACTTAACGACCTCGGCCACCCGTGGCGGTCACAGACATGGCATTCCATTTCCCTTTTCATAGGTGTCCTTTGAAAGAAATTTTTTTATCTCTATGTAATAATCAATTTGTTTTACGAAAACTTATTTTACTTTGGTATTTTGCTTATAACGTTTACATTCATAAACATATTCAACGCCACGAATTAAACGCGGACTCGTGACCGGGGATCTGGGACTCGAACCCCGTAGGGACCGTCCTCCCTGACTTGAGGTTTTTTCCAGTATTCCTCAGTCTTCATAACTGGCAAATGCCAGGAAGGTACCGTAAACTTAGGCCTGGAACGTTTCCTTTAAAAAAAAAAAAAATCTTTCCCAATATATTTCATTTCATGTATCACCAGTGTTCACCGCCTGTGGTGCCTCAGTAGTCAAAACGGGAGTTAAACACAATTAAAAAAAATAAACATATTCAATTAAAGGATGTAAAATATTTAGTATGTGTTCTCTTAGATGGACGTCTGATTCTGTTATCAATGACATTAATTGACTGCATATATTATGCCCAAAAATTACTCAAAGTAATAAGATGTGACACCTCCAAACATTTGTCAATCTCTTCGTTCAAATTAAATATAATTACGTGCTATATAGTTATTAAATAGAGAAAAAAGAAAATAAATTTGGTGTGTCATTCATTATTGTTATCTGTAATTTGCATTTGTAATCATGTTCCATTTTAGCCATAACGAACAGAAACGATATATTTGATAAAAATGCTTTGCACATGAATTATTTTGATGAAGATACAATGGTAAGAAATGGGTAATAGCTGAAACTAACTTAAAGGGTATTAAAATAAATAAAATTTAAAACTTTTTTCATTTACGGTAAATAAAACCAAAATATGGCATTTTGGGCTCTTCAGTACTTTGAATTATTATGTACATGCATTCACGATTCACCTTTTATATAAAATTGTGTCGAATTAATAGTACTATAAGTAGAGTACTTGTTATGCTAGTAGTAGTAGTACTAGTAGTAGTAGACTAGTAGTAGTAGTAGCAGTAGTACTAGTAGTATAGTAGTAATACTAGTAGTAGTAGTACTAGTAGTAGTAATAGTAGTAGTACTAGTAGTAATAGTAGTAGTACTAGTAGTAATAGTAGTAGTAATAGCAGTAGAGGAGTAGTTCTTTATAGTTTTAGTAGCAGTGTAGTAGTAATAGAAGCAGCTGAAGTAGTATCAATAGTACCTACTAGTAGTCGTAGAAGCAGCAGTAGTAGTAGTAGTAGTAGTAGCACTAGCAGTTTCATTAAGGCCGTTATTTTGTACAGAAAGAAAACCCCGAGTTATATTCTGATAGATGAAGCACAGTATAACACTTAAACTGTTTTCATGTTGGGCTAAATTTTATATAACTTTGGAAAAAAATAAGCTTTTAAAAGTTGCCTCATTACTATAGTTAGTGTCGGTCCTGGTGGTGTAGTGGTTACTATACTTGCCTCCTACACCCAAGATCGCGTGTTCGAACCCGGCCAGGACCGATGGATATTTTCGGGGCGTAAAAATCTAAGTATGGCTTCCTTCGGAAGGGAAGTAAAGCCGTGGGTCCCGTGTCGTACATTTACGGCACGAAAAAGAACCTCAAGCCTGAAAGAGAGGTCTCTGAGCAAAATTTGTCGGCTGTTTCACGCCCTGAGTTGAATGGGACGCTGATGACCTGAGATGTTAAAGAGCGTCCATAAATAAAATCAATCAAAAAAAAAAAGTATTAAGCTTTATAAATGCCTCTTATAGGACGGAATTGTCGATGTGCTCTTTGTTGCATTATGTTCTAAGAGAGTACTTTTATTTAACTTTGATCTAGTTATAGTAAATATAATTGAGAACAAAGTTGTCCTACACGTTTTCGTTAAAAAGAAGCATATTATTTCCCTCCTGTTGTGTTAATTACTAAATTATAATTAACAATTGAGTAAGACGACAGAAACTCTGCTATAAATTATCGTTGGAGCAATAATTCATTTGGACGCTCATTGGAAAATCATTTAGGATTTGAGATTTTTAAAATGCTGGGTAAAAGTAGAGCGCCAAAACATATCGTGGCTAAGTGCGATAACTCTTCGTTTGATTTACTCCAAATGAGTGTCTCATTTTCAGTGATAAATACAAAATGATGAATTTAAAGAGCACCTGTGGCATCCAATTGAAACATCAATCTCAGCTTTAAAAAGGGAAAAGAGCTGGCGTGCACGATTGGTTGTTGCTGATCATTAAAATGTTTCCGTAGCTTATCGAGCGGCGCGTTGTAAATCTTATTCAGGCAGTCCACGAGAGAATGGAAAATTAAGGGAGGAAGAGATGAAATGCGGGATAACAGTGATTGCGATCGTGTGATATGATGGGCAATTTTGTTCCCATGGGATAGCATCGAGAGAGGGAAGCTAATAGTTAATTGTTACATTCAGACCCCAAGTTCATACTGTTCTGATAACGGGCTATTTCTAAAACAAAGCACAATGGACCTTTCGAGGTGAGCAAACATGTGCTCATATGTCAGCATGTTACTGCTAAAGTACCCTCTCAGTACTCCAGCAATGACGTGCTGCTTCTAAATATTTATGTTTAATTAAACAAGACGCCTCATACATTAACTGAAACAATTAATGCTCAAATATCATGCTAACTGCGAGTAACATTAAAAGATAACTCTCTACTAAGTCAATAAAACTTTGAAAGGCTAATGTTTTACACCCACTGAAAGAAGAAATTTAGAAAGTATGTTTTGAGTAATATTAAAAATATATACTGTCGAGCTATTTTTCCGTGGCCGTTGATTTAAATCAATTTAAAAAGGCTGTTGATATTATCAATCTTAGGATCGGCAGAGTTCTCATTTTCAAATTAATTTAAACCAACGAACACGGTAATGACCAAAGCCAACAATAACAATGTCGGCCATTAAAGCCTAAAGAATATAGCTTATAGATCGCGCTGTTAACTGCAGACAAGCTACGGCCCTGGGTGCTCCCAGCTGCCGGCCTGTTCGCATGCAAGGAAAAACAAACTAAAATTCGACACTTTGAAGTCAAAGTAAACGTCTTACTGCCAATAATTTAATTCAGGAAAAAAAAATCCCTCTGAGATATTGCAAAAATAAAAATAAACAAAATATTTTTATAAATTATTTGTTCTTTAAACCATTTATTAAAAATTCTTATTGAATGGCAGCAAATACACATTTGCGCAAATTAATGTAAACAAGATATTATTCTATTATTTTAATTATTTCACAAAATTTTAATATTATTTTTACTAAACAGACTTTTTAATATTTAATGACAATTTTCACTTGTTTGACCACATAATGAGTTTATTACATATTTCACTTTTTGTGGCCATTAAATCACATTTCTATCACAACACAAATAATCTTTTCTTTGGTGTTGCAGTCCGTTTCTTCACAATAGCCCAGCTATTCTCTATAGAGTTGAGATGCGGTGAATTTCCAGGCCAGTCCAAACAATGAAAACAATTTTTCATCATGAAATCTTGAATATTTTTCATTGTATGGCATAGGACTTGCTGGAAAATCGCCTTTTCAATTTCCAGCTCCTCTGCCAATCTCTTAAGTTTTTGGCGGCTCTTTTCTGCAAAATTGGGATGTATTTGTCGCTATGTATCATTCTGTAAATAGATTTCAAACATTTAGTGCCTGTGAATGCTAAACAGCTCCAAAACATCTTCTTTTGTGGAAACTTTATCGTCTGTTTTATACCTATCCTTCAGCAAACTTTCCTTTCAATCCCTACAAATGAATTCATCATAAAATAGAACCTTCTGCATTCTTCTTGTGTCTAGCTCTGATATTTGTACTTCATGCAAATTTCTTTTCTTCATAGAACACGGCAATTATTTTATGACTTACCTTCAAGCTTTCCTGCAAGCTTCTAGAAGCTACCTGTTCACTGTTGAAGTATCGATTTTCTTCCCTGCAGTCTCCAAATCTTTTTGTAAATCAAAATTATTCTTTCTGGATTAATTTTCTGGTTCTGATTAGATAGGCATCGTCTTTCCTGAAAGTTTTTCGTTTATGTCACATCGTCCTTTTCTTTGAGGCGAATTTGACCCAAACTCATTTTTCCTTCTAATTATATTATTAAAAGCACCCGAACTTACTTTACATTTAGATCCTATCTGTCTCCGAATCACATTACTAAATTCATGGAGGGTTATGAACTTATTGGTGTGATATCCATTAATGAATAAAAATACGCTTGCTAAATAAAATGTTAAAACAGCTAGAAACACAACAAAGTTACTTAACTTCTATTATAACCAATTAAAGTCATAAGTACAATTAACTATCTCAACAATGCGTATCAATAATGCGGCTTAGAATTGGAGGGAAACAATTATTAGCACAAATTATTTATAAAACTAAATTTACCTGCTTGTTTATATTAATTCCCCCCAGGACTGTAGGTAGTTATAATATAAATATGCATTAGTGAAATTTTAATGATAATAAAACAGACTGATTACTAACTACGAATATATGACAACATTTTTAGCAGCAATGGTGGGTGCAAATAGTTTAAAAACTTACCACCAGAGAATAAGATGGCGATTATTATATACTTACAGTAAATGGAGTTTAATAGGTCAATAATATGTTTTTGAAGAAAAGAAACTTTCCCTTTTATTCTAGAGGCGGAAATAGTGCTTTATCAAACACAGTGAATGGCAAAGCGAAATACAGGCGTAATTATACTATACCCTGTTTTTCCATCGCAATTATTTAGCGTTAACGTAATTGATGGTTTTATTGAGCTATGAATGTGTTACAATTTGCAAGAGACAAATGTATAGATAAATGGAAATTTTAGTGTCAAACAAGAGCATATTTATTACACCCAACAGCCATTTCCAAAGGATTAAGAAAGATTGCAGCCTTTCACCTATATTATTTAATGTGTACACATATTGAATATATTTTGATTAAACGGAAAAAACCTATAGTTTTTGGGAATGTAAATTAATTATTATTTTATTTGCGGATGACCGAGTAATAACCGCTTTAAGAGCGTTTTGTGGTTAAATACTGTGGTTTGAAGAGGTAGCTGGATATAATCACCTTCAAAGTTTTATTTACGACAAATGCCGGTAGTGCACTTTTCTTACCTACCATTTACCTCAACTTTCAGAGCATTGAGCTCTGAATGCTCAATATATTGAGTGAACTAAGTTAGGAAAGATAGAGTTCAAAGCATGTATAAATATTGTAAGTTTAAGAACACATAAACATTAAAACCTAAAGATAAATAATGATTTAAATAAGAAGTGAATACAGAATGTGGAACTAAAAGTAAAAATAGGAATTAAATTCTCTTAGATAGCTAGAATAAGGTAGGTGCTAGTTACCAGTAAACTTTCCGTTTGGTTTCTGGCGGTCAGTTTAGTTCTTGTAGTTAGCCGGTTATCAGCTAATGGTAACTACTGGTTCCCAGTAGCATGTAAATTATTAAATTGCTTAAAGAATTGTTTGGTTCAATGTTCTGTTTACTTTATTATTGTAATACCTTTTAATAAATAATAAATCATAAACTTTGGAATATATGTCCCGGTATAGGCAACAAGGTATGGAATATTGTATATTTTATTTTATTTTATTTTATCACTATTTGTACTTGCAATACTTAGAAATTAGGGTGCTAATGCAGGTTCAAGAATTTTCATTATCTATCGTGGAAAACATTGAACCATTTATAAATTACGATGATTGAGAGATTTGGATTCTCAATGACATTCCTTTTATAATTCTGAACTCATTGTCCTAAATTTCCGGTTACATTACCCAGAAGATTATCCAAAAACTGGAAACATGTGAACGATGCCCAAATCAGCAGTTTTGGAAAAGCAAACATAAAACGTTAATATTCTTATTCTTATTTTATACAATAATGTACAAATGACACTACAGAATTTCAACTTTCTTTGATTCACCCTATTTGAAATTGTACAAAAGCCAACATCCATTATTTAGGACATTATGTACATTGAACATATGTAATCTCTGACAAATTTCATTTTATTTTTACACTAGGCATTCCGACTACAGTTAAATTCAATTACCATTATTTTTGAACTTGGTTTAATGTCGTTTTTATCACTTCTAATAGTCTTTCACTTTTTTGTGTGTGTAGCGTGTAGTCATATATCTCTTTGTTCTATTTCAGTTTTAGGTTAAATAAATGTAAACTGAATACCTCTGAAAAATATAAAATGTTTTTAATTCTTTACTGCATAACAGTTGTAACAGTTTTGAGGTTAGGATTTCAAAGTGAAGGTGATTACTTTTTGCTTGCTAGTAAAGATAATGTCATATGTTTGTGGGCAGCTTTTTAGGTCTGTTATGATGGGAGCCTTTAATTTTCCTCAAAGGTTTAACAATTCAAATTGTTGCTTTGTGTATCTCTTAGTATTTTAGTGTTCACTTGAAAAATAGAAAAAGAAAATAAACAAACATGCATGTTTCATTTTTAATAAAATGTAGCTAATTATTTTCCTTGTTTAATTTAGAATTTAATTCTAAATTACATTCCATGCATTTTGATAAATGTATCACACGGCTACATAAAGAATGAAAGTGCTTCCTTGTTACATCACTTGAAAGTAACCTGAGACACTTGTTTTTGTGCAGGTACTTCCAGAAGATAATAATTATCCTCCCTAAATACTAATTTAACCTTTACCGCCCCGTCTAACATGTTTTGCTATTGCTTTTTTCAATTCTTCTTTATTTACACATTCTATTTTCATTCCTATCTTATTATTAAGCCACTCTAATGATTCATTTGTTATTCTTTGAAAAATCAATTAAAAAAAATTAAAATTTCACAATGACTTAGCAGTTAAAGCAAAATACTTTATTGTGTGTGGGGCGGTATTTGTTGTATTAATTTATTTTTATAGGTTATGATTGGGTTTGGATTCGTTGCGGATAAGGAGGTAATCGAATTTTATAAATGGATTGGTATCTCAGGGTTGGTTGGTCGAACCTCCATTTTGTACAGCAATCTTGTAATGTTTTGACCTCCGCTATAAACTTTTTGCGATATACAATCACAAGGAAAGGAGATGATAAACAAACAAAAATATAACACTAGTAGTGCCAGTTTTCACAATTTATTAACACTTTCACTTTTTATTACACTTGCTCCAGTCACTTCAGCATAAACAAACAAGTAACAAGCATTGAGTTCAGTGCGACTACTTTTATTAATTCGCCTGTCTGTCGATCTAGACGTTATAAATATATTTAGCATGGCTTTTTAAATGTCACGTGATATGTTCTTCCTACACCTATCTTCCTATTGGCGAACTCTTATGTTAATTTATTATCGTTTAATTCTCATAGGCTATTTTCTTCGGGTCCACCCAAAGCAATTAATCTTATATTCTTGACATAAATAATATATTAAAAGGGGCCATAACAGAGATTTCATGATTTCATCTGGATATTTAATTACCTGAGCTTTCCTTGCAATGTTAACAAAAGAATTACTTTTCCTTTCCAAATTTCTAAGATCGCGTTTTGTTCAATATCCGGGGGTTTCCCCCAAGTTTTAGTTGACCTCAAGTAACATTACAAAGAAATCCTCTTATTCTAAAAGTTACAATGCGTGCCTTTTCGAAGAAACCTTCTCTTTCAATGATATTTTGCTTTCTTTATTATTCTTGCAACAACATGTGTGAACCATATGTCTATGACCCTTTTGGTGAGTATAAAATAAATAAATATTATTTCTAAGCGGGCCTGGAATCGCTGTTAGGCAATAACGGTCTCCTGTGATATAAAAATAGACTATGACACCCCTTTAAATAAACCAATTGTAGCAATACATTGAACGAAGACTATAAAATCAAACGTTGCAGGAACCAAGAAAAGCATGAAAATATATTTTTGAGTTCTGCAGAAAAATAAGATAGTATGGTGATAAAACAAAATATTATAAATAATGTAAAAGATATGAAACTAGTTCTGCGGGTGTAGCTAATGATCATTTTCTGATTTTTTCACTAGAAGTTGCTGAGATCAAATCATATTTCATCATAACCCTTTTTCATGCATTCAAGGTGACCTTTGTTCCGGAATTTGTTTTAAAATGGATAAACGAATTATGATGTTTTCCTGCTATGTTTTATAAGGACTTTGATAACTGATGTTTGTGAATTGTATAAACCGCCGATACCCCGAACTGTGTTCTTCTGATGCAAGAATTCTACACAACCCTTTGTTTTATATGAATAAGTTGACATTTGGGTGTAGGTGTAGTGGTGAAGCTCAATTTGTTGAAAATGGTGATTTAATATGCTTTATACTGCTGAGGCATCACATGAGATGGACACTGGTGACATATGAGATGATGACACATTTGAAAAGGCTTTTGTTTAAGAAAATGAGCTTTTCAGGCCGAAGTTTAGGGTACCTCTCCCAATTTTTGCCATTTTTGAAGACTGAGGAAAACTTGGAGAAATCAGAGAGAATGAGCTTGGTGTGAATTGAGCCTTGCTCACAAATGCGTCCCTTTAACGATCTCGTGTTTTTTTTTAAACTTAATTTTTGTTTCTCAGCTGTTTAATTAAATGGCTAATACGAACATTCCAGGTAAATCGAACATAGGCTCAGTTCTAAATATTTAACTCTTTGAGAAGGTGGTATAACATTTAAAGATCTAATAAAACAGAATTCTCGTTGTATGTGAATATTGCTATTTTGGATTTTATGTGGTTCATTTTCATTCTCCGTTTATTCGTCCATAAATAATTTTGTCAGCATAGTTCTTTAATCTATGTACAGAAGATTGCTAAAGGCCATAGATTAGCATATATTGTATGCACAACGATTCGTTATTATTTTTTCCGGGGATGAGTGTAAATTTATTACAGGAATGGATCGAGAGTATATACTTCCTTGAAACTCGCCAACTTTTATAGCATCAGAATATTCATCAATAACCGAAAAACGTCTATTTATAAATAGGACTGAAAAACTGTGTATATGGAAAAACTTTTTTTTCACTTTGAAGAGCGATCTTGGATTTCACAACTAATAAAAATACTTTCCAGAATCTAAAAAAGTTCATCATGTAGGAGGGGATGCGAAAACTAAGCGAATTGTTTATCAAGTTGAATTTGTGAAGTTTATTATAGAACGCTAGAGCAGAGAAGTTGCTATATACAGTAATTGGGAGGAAGCAGAGATGTTTGTGTCTACTGCAGGAGCCCACAATTGAAAACACTCATCCTTTCCCTTCTCTTGTAGATGACAGGCCAACCAGTGTAATTAGTAGCCATGTTTTTTTTTTTTCGGAGCCTTTGATAATATAGCAATAGGGATTCTCTGTCTTTCCGCACCAATAATGTTTTAGCTTCAGTCAATGGTAGTCTTGAATTTAACACAGACTTGACAAGTCTAGGATTATTAGCAGACAAATGTACAGCGGCGGGAGTTTATCAGTGATATTGTTGGCTATCGACTAACGGTTATATCAAATGTTTGCCTCTTTTGATACCGGTTGAGTATACAATGAGGATGGCAATAATAGATTAATATTTCACAGTTGCTATCTTCACGACAATGTATTGTCAAAAATATTCCATGCATACTTATCAGTTAATTTGTGCTTGTTTTAAACAATTCAGGTAAAATGAAACCCTACAGCGCTTTTTAAATATTAGTTTTCAGACATACCTCTCTTCCTAATGGTACGATTTATCTGATTTCCAGAAAGTATTTTCATTTTGTTTACATAAAAGTTTTGTTGCGAAAAAACAAATACTGGTGGCGCTGAAACGGTTTTTAAAATTTGGATTTCAGGTAAGCCGCTCATATTATTTCGCTTATTTTAAGAAAATGTTTTTATTGTTCTATTTCAATGGCATATACCTAATTTCGCTGAGGAAGAAGAAAAATCTTTAGAGTGGTGTTTAAATATTGGGTTTCAGATAAACTCCTATTCCTAATTCTCTTTGAGGAAATATTTTTATTATTTTATTTCAATGGCATATTCCTATTTTTATTGAGAAAAAATTGCGGCCACAAGAGTGATTTTTAAAAATTCGCTTTAGTTTAACCCCCTACTCTTTAAATTTCTATTTTCAGGTATAACCCCGCTCCTAATATTCGATTTATTTGATTTCCAGAAACTATTTTACTTATTTTATTTAAACGGTACATACCTATTTTTGTTGAAAAAGAAAACAAAATATTCTTGCAGTTAGAGCAAATTTTAAATTTTAGGTTTCAGGTAAACTCCCACTGATTATAGTCCGATTTTGTTGATTTTCAGAAACTATTTTTCTAGTTTTATTTCAATTGGATATACGAGGTTTCGTTGGTAAAAGGCAAAAATTGTGGCAGATAGGGGGATTTTTAAATTTTTGTTTTGGCAAATGGTTCAATATTGCCGGTTAACGTATTCTATGAATCGTTTGTTAATTGATCGTTCTACACCGAGGAAAGTACAAAAATTGCGGCCGCTAGAACGTTAGTAGACGCACGCGCGCATACACACATATATATCTTCTTTCTCCCCATTTTTGGCGCCTAGTAAGAAGAACCGTTTCAAAATTCTTTTCATGGGTACAACCGCAATAGCTACATTCCTTCTAAATTCACTAAAGCAGACCCATGCGGATTCAGGCTGTTGTATTATATGTTTAGAATTGTATCAATTACACAATTGAGTTGTTAAGGGAAAGAATATAGTTTTGATTTTGTTTTTATTTTATTTATTTATTTATGGATGCTCTTTAACATCTCATGTCATCAGCGTCTCATTCAATTCAGGGCGTGAAACGGCCGCCAAATTTGGCTCAGGGGCCTCTTCTTTCAGACTTGAGGTTCTTTATCGTGCCGTAAATGTACGACACGGGTCCCACGGCTTTACTTCCCTTCCGAAGGAAGCCATACTTAGGATTTTTACACCCGAAAAAATCCATCGATCCTGGCCGGGTTTGAACCCGCGATATTGGGTTTATAAGGCAAGTGTGGCTAACACTAGACCATCAGGACCGACAAAGAATATACCTGTCTGAAGTCAAATCCATAATGATGAATTAGAGGTGAAAGAAAATTTAATAACTGAGGATGGTGTAACAATTTAAATATTTTTGAAAAAAGAGGAATGAGACGTATAGGACATTATCCTCCTTTGAGATGATTTTTATTTTTCCAGACTTTGATAATATAACAATGTTAGCTTCTTTCCACT
Source organism: Metallyticus violacea (assembly GCA_030762175.1). Taxonomy (NCBI): domain Eukaryota; kingdom Metazoa; phylum Arthropoda; class Insecta; order Mantodea; family Metallyticidae; genus Metallyticus; species Metallyticus violacea. The sequence continues at coordinate 150,252,581 of CM060833.1, forward strand.
TCTGAAGGAAATAAAGCAACTCTTAGCATAGCATTAAATATTTAGGTGAAAAGAACTTACGTTCTCTTGAGAAATGCTTTAAAAATTGGTTCAACAATAGAGTCATGTCCTGGAGTTTCCTTGCTTCATGTTCTTATGATGATGTTTTTCGTTTCGGAGAGAGTAAAGTGGCACGTAAATGGCAAAAACTGAAAAGGTGGTTTTGTATTGTTTAACTAATTTTCCGCAAAACTCTGGAGTACTGACGAGTTTGTGGTGGACTGATTCATCAGAATTTCGCTGAATAAATTAACCTTTTCATGCGTGGGAATGAACAAGTGTTGTTAACTTTAGAGATGAAATTTTATGTTTTTGTTTATAATTTTGTATTTTTTTAGAGGGAGCCATTTGATGTATTAAGGCTATTTGGTTGATTATGTGTTGCTTCTCTGTTTAACTCGTAATACAATTTTAAGTTCACAAGTTGCTCTATTGTGCGCAGTTTTATGAACGAATATGCTTTTCTTTCTGTAAATTGGGGACATTTTTTTTTCTTTCGTGTAATTCTTAATTACGAAGTATAAACGTAACCATGAGAACATATTCATTGATATTTGACTATTATTTATTTTCTTGGTTTACTTTATATAGCAAATTTCTAAATATGTCGTGATCGCATGGATTTTTAATGACATTTTAGAACTTAGTTATAATGGCCCCAAACAAATATATATATTTAATAAAATTTAAGCTATTCATGTTCATTCTGATATTTGAATTAATAACCAATATCAAAATGTAAACATTAGTTCTTCTATCAAAAATAGACACAGAATATTATATACAGGCGTACCTAAAGTCCGGTAACACTTTTTTAATTTTTACACAAAATACAAATGATTCATATTTTGTGTATATGTCATATTATAGAGGAATTTAAATGGTTTCGTTTTGATTTTTCCGCCAATGCTGGTAGTTCCCACGTTCGCCGCAGTTGGCGTTTTGTAAAGATGGCGACTTCTGACGAAGAACGCACTTTCTGTTGGAATTCTATACATGTAAGAGTGCTACAGATGTGCAACGGAAATTCAGGACTAAGTACGATAAACAAGCACCAAGCAGGGAGTCAGTTTACGTCTGGCATGACAAATTTGTGAGTACTGGTTGCTTGTGTCCTAAGACAGTGAGTGAAGAGACCGTTAACTGTGTGAGAGAGACATTCATAAGAAGTCAGTTCGTAGAGCATCCCGCGAGCTGCAAGTACCACGTACGACAGTTTGGAAGACACTACGTAAGAGACCGTGTATGAACAGTTGAAACGAAATGACAAACAACAGCGTTATGAGTTTTGTATCTGAGTGTAACAATGGATGAAATGAGATGACGACTTGGTGAATCGCATGATCTTTAGTGACGAAGCGACGTTTCATACAAACGGCAAAGTCAACAGACATAACTGTCTAGAGTGAGGTACCCAGAATCCTCGTCAGTTATGAGCGTGATTCACCTGAAGTGAACGTTTTCTGTGCAGTGTCAACGCGGAAACTGTACGGACCATTCTTCTTCACCGAAAACACTGTAACTGGACATAGAGCTGCCAAGTTAATTAAAATTATAATACTTCTTAGCTCACTTCTATTAAATATATATTTCCAAATAGTACACCTAGTTCCAACAACCAAAATTCAGCATCCAAGCATTTCTTATAAAATTCACTCCGAGAAATTGTTGTCATTGAGGCGTGGGCAACAACACTGACACGACCTATAATAAATCTATAAAACTTCTTATATTTTTGGCGCCCAACGTGGGGCCAACAACGACGACGATAACAACAGCCATACCAAACTGCGTCAGTATTTAAGAATTTTGCATGTGTTATTAACAATGCTTTCGCAGACACACAATGCCCTACTACCCTTACACATTGTCTCACTGGATTCTGTAATTAATTGGGAATACATCAATTTTATAAAAATACCCAATAAAAGGAGCATTATTAATTTTACAAAGCATTGACCTTCCATAACCTTTTTTTAACTTCCTAATGTCTTTATCGAAATATATTATTTGCAAGTTTCAATGAACATACCTTATTAGAATAAAGGATGCATTCTCTACTGCACTAAGTGAACTGTAAAAGAACGTTACATAGTTTGGAATGTAATAGTTGTGATGTTTCTTTGTGTTTAAGTTGACGAGCTTTTCAAGCGACATTTATTTTCATGGGAACTTAAATTATGACTAATCAGAATATAGGCTTATTAATCATAGCTCTTTATTTCATTAAAATTAGTTATGTTTACTAAAATACTTTAATAATATATTATTAATTTTAAGGATGAAGATGTGCTGAAAAGAACTGCTTTGGTGTACTTACGGAATACCTAGTAGGATTCGAAACCCAGATCTACCGCTCAGGAGTCCGCGCCTTAACGCCCTCGTTCACTCGTGGCGGTCATTTGAGAGTGATCTTGCACTTAATTCTACCTTTTACTTGCAGGTAATAACGAAGAAAAGCTGCATGCAGAACAATCATAAATCTAACCACTCTGTACCAGTATAGAGCATCCATTAACATCGCCGAAGTGATACATTTAGACCTTTCATATAAACCTCAGAAGCAGTGAGCGAAATCTTTGGAGAAGAAATGTATACGCGTCTTTAGATAGCTGGATCCGAGTATAAGCGTAAGTTTTATAAAATTACAACACCATCAGCTATAACGGAGAGAGCGTATAAAAACAAATTCAGTATTCCGCTTATATGTATGAAAACAAACGTGATAATAGCAACATGAAAAGTGCTAGACCTAAGTAGAAAGACAGCTCCGAAAGATTTTAATCCATCTGGTGTTCAGATGTTAGATTTTTCGCGTAAGTGCATAGGCGTAAACGGAAAATATATAAACATATTTTAGGTGAATAAGCGCCAGTCGCCACGAAAGTTTATTATTTAAGGATGGTAAACATACCAAATGTAAAGTGTCTGAGGAAAATGTTCAACGAATTCGAGAGGCATTTCAAGGAAGCTCACAGAAATCCATTCGTTAGGCTTGTGTGCAGCAACACATATCACCAACACCACTTTTTACTGTGTTCTACAAAATATTGCATCACATGCATAAAAGACACAAATGTTCGCCGAATTACAAGCAGGTCTTTGTGATAAGAATGGATGATGGCGATAAATTCTTACACCTTTGTTGTTGTAGCGTTCACAAGGCGATCGACATTTTCTCACGAATTCAGGACAGTTAGATATTTTCTGCGTATGCGCGACACACCCGACATCCGGACATTATATTAACAACTTCTAAAGCTGCCCTTTACAATGGTGTTACATTTATCATTGGCGCTGATACTTTTCATGCAATTAATTGTCTTCTATAATACATACAAGCGGAACAGCCTGTGTAAAAGACAGAAATTAAAATAATATAATATTATTATGCAATATGTATGCAATGAAAGGATTGTAAATAATTAAAAGTAAATGGAATGTAAATTATTATAATACAACCTTTCATTTTCAATTCGTAGATTAAAATTAGTCATGGTTGTTAAGGGTGAGCTAGATGGCAACAGACACACCAAGTACAACGTGTAAGGAAAACGGAGATTTCACCTCTACTGGGGAGAGAATTTAAGTTAACAGAACCTGCGTTCTGTTTGAGACAATATAAAATTCTTCAACTTCCATTTTTATATTATTGATATTAGTATAATTAATTACATGTATTATAAATCTTATTACAGTCAATTTGTATATTTTATATATCTACATATTAATGGTTAAGTCATTTTGCGTATTTTCTGATTGTGGAACAGCTTGTTTACAAAGTTTTTAGACATAAACCAGGAAATGTGTTTTGGGACGGGACAAAAAAGAGCAGATGGTGCTGTACATATTTTGCATATATTTTGTAAGAGAAAGGACGTCTCTAAGAATTTGATAAAGCGTGGATCATATCCCTAAGTATTGTATGAAGGGACAGAAGAATTAGCTTTTTGTTAAAATCCAGAACAGGCCGGGCAATAAAAACCTATTGATGCAACAGAATCTTGTGGGTATAATAACTTGTAACCAACATTACGTAATGCAACCCAGGAGAAAAAAAAAAAAAACAGAGGGAATAAAGGGTAAAATCGGAGAGCTTGTGGGGTAGAAATACGCAAACTGTTAACAGGGAGCCGTATCGAAAATACTGTACAAAGAGAAAAACACTGGAACGGTGAAAGATTTGGTACAATTACCGGGCAGTGATAGACTAGAATCCATCGAGTTAGTTGCCAACACTCATCAATATTTTCAGAACTTAAAGACGACACTTGAAAGATGAATTTGCTTAAATATAAACAAATCATGTTATAGTAAGCTCCACGATTCGTGCATGTCTCTTGCATAATTCCCAATTCTATCCCATTGGCCTAAAAGGGTCATAAAGTTCCAGCAATCCATCGACGCTTGCTTGGCACGGCATTCGATCGGCAGCAGAAGAAGAGGAAATCGACATCAATCCGTCAACAATCAATTGAATTCAACAAACTCCTCCCCCACTTATCACATTAGACTATCAACTACGATCGCATGTTATTACGCAGTTATTTATATAAACTCGCAAATGTTATGTTGATGAAGGAGAATTCATAACAGAACTATGTTCGTATCTAATGAACAGGTTATATTTTCTTTATGGCTTACCTATCATATAATAATTGCCTCCTCTGCAAAGAGCTGGGAAGTTTTGACTAACACGGTCTTACCTGAAAACATACATTGGCTTTTAAATTCGGTAGGAGGTTCAGAATATTCTATCCTGTAGACGGTAAAAATTAGGCGTTAAATCCCCTTTGGGCTATATCAGCATAAAGAACAGAACCTATTAAATTACAGAGGGGAAAAGTTTTAGAACTACATTGGTTTCTCTTTCTTTTACAGTTTCACTCTTTTCTATCTGAACTTTGCCTTCCGAAGTCGTATATAACGATAAGGAAGAAGTACTTCTTAAACACCTTTTTACAACTTGAGAGTCCGCTCCTCTAAAAGGGAGTGCACTGGCCATGGAAATAGGGTAGTTATGGAAATGAAATTCACTTCACGACCGACTCACAACTTTAACGGAACCGCTGATGAATTTTAAGATGACATAAAGACCAACTCACTAGGAAGTGTTTGTCGAGGGGAGAGACGCAGTGAAACACAACGGTGCAAAAGTATGGCGGACACCCAGTTACTGGGAAAGAAATTCTTAAAAGTCAATTTTGATGCAAGTTACTATAAGTAAGCCTTCTGAATGCCTGAAAGAGAAAATGGATTTAAATGTGATAATAGCGAGAGAACAAGGTCAACGATGACAACAGAAGTGTGTCACAATAAATGGATAACTTGAAAGAATAGGCTTCTTCTCTAAACAAATCAATTGCTTAAATAATATAAGGTACATTTAAAATTAATTATATATTTGCATTAAACTGTACACAAATTATTATTGCTTATACCTTCATCTTCCACTTCGACTCCTACAGAAAATACGGTCCTGGTGGTGTAGTGGTCATCATACTTGCCTCCTGAACCCAAGATCGCCGGTTTGATCCCGGTCAGGACCGATGGATTTTTTGGGCGTAAAAATTGTAAGTATGGCTTCCTTCGGAAGGAAAGTAATGGCGTGGGTCCCGTGTCGTACATTTACGGCACGAAAAAGAACCTCAAGCCTGAAAGAAGAAGCAAAATTTGTTGGCCGTTTCACGCCCTGAATTGACGCTGATGACCTGAGATGTTAAAGAGCGTCCATAAATAAACCAAATCAAAATCAAAATCTTACAGAAAATTCATGAATTCATTTGTAGCAACATGCAACAACCTGAGAAATCACGGCAGTAGGGGCAAATCACCCTCTTTACTGTCGCAGTTTACAGTGCGAGAGAAATGGGCCTCCTGCTTGGGGTTTAGCCATTCTTAGAGAGGCTTAAATTTTCTTTCCTGCTATTTTGTTGAACTTTTGCTCCAAATCGATGCTTCTTTTCACATTTATTTCTATTACCCTCTTGCACACTGAAACGTGGTAAGTATATCCTTACAGCATTGCCTTCAGATATTGGGATATATTAATCGTTCCTTATTAAAATTAGAGGCCATTCTTCAAAGGCATTAACGAGCAAGACAGATTTCAGTTAGTAGGACTCAATAATATAAAAGTGATTAATGCCGCTTGCATGTCATCAGGGTCACAGCCTTTCTCGAATTTTTTCTTTACTATTTTCCAACTTTGTTATCGCAACATTTACTCATTAGCTTCATGAACACTATTTCAGTGGCTGCAGTGTATGAGAATTGTGTGTTGCGAAACATAAAATCACTCACTATCCAAACAGTGCCTTTTAGAGTACATAGAATGCCCATCAAAAATATCCTAACAAGCCTAAAAAATTAAAAATTACCAGGGAATGTCATGCTTTTAAAATATGTATTAAACAAAGTAAAACTAAAAAGGGCTTCTAAAATGTTCAATATGTGTTGAAAAATTACACCTAATACCAGAATATTGGCTAACAGGAGTGATTTGTCCAATTTATTGTCTTTAACTATCCTTAGCCAGTATCTAATTACATTAATTTTTTGTGTACTGCATCTTACCCGCAACCCACCTCTCGTAGACACACATGTGTCCCTCCTTTGCTCTAGAAATCGCTTCCAGAAATCAGTGTAATTTATTTAGCCAGTTTAAGCACACTGCATAATAATTTTAAAATACGTAATACAAATGTACACCCGTTTTACTACATGTGATAAATGAACGCTAGACTACAAAATAACTCCTTAACCTTGTAAGAATGAAGGTATCCTGCTATGTAAAGATAGATATCTTTCTGAAAAAATATCGGTAAGTTGCATCTCCTGTTGTAAGAATAAAGTTAATATCCAGTTCTTCCCCCCACCCTTCCCTATTTGTTTTGTAAATAAATATTCCGGTTAAGTATTATTATATTTATTTTTATATTTGCATTGCTTTGCGACACTGAGAACTTCTTAATAAGTAATGAAAGTGTAAAAAAATTAAAAATGCAATTTTACAAATTCCCTTATGGAGATAATTGTAGATTGTATAGAATAAATTTTAATTGTTAATACTTTTAGCTACATAACATGTACTCTAGTAGTATTATCCTAATGGTCCGCTGTCTAGAACCAGGGTCCCGGCTAGTCAGTAGTATGTATAACTCCAGGAGGCACATAAACAGGGAAAAAAAAATATGACGTGAATTTATTGAAACTCACTTCATAAAAACTTGGGCATAGCAAGCACAACTATTCAAAACATTTACATGCCAAGAAACTTTACATAAAGGAAACAAACTACCAAATTTCATTTCTGCTACACGCAATTAAAAGTAACCCCCCCCCCCAAAGTTCATCTATATCTCAGATTTGACTCCGTACTAAAATGTTGGATCCAAAAGAATTTTGGCTGGAAGTGGCACAATTGCCAGGTTTTTGGCTTCGCCAGGTAGTCAAGTCGCCGTTGCATTGAAGACTGCCAGCAGCTATAAAGACACAGAGGCAAGTGAATGGAAAGCGGCAAACGTAGGCAGACCTGTGTGTGTGAGTGTGTGATTTGGATTATTTACGGACGCCCTTAACATCTCAGGTCATCAGCGTCCCATTCAATTCAGGGCGTGATACGGCCTACAAATTTTGTTCAGAGGCCTCTTTTTCAAAGCTTGAGGTTCTTTATCGTGCCGTAAATGTACGACACGGGACCCACGGCTTCCTAAGGAAGTCATACTTAGGATTTTTACGGCCGAAAAGATCCATCGGTCCTGGCCGGAATCGAACCCGCGTCTTGGGTTTAGGAGGCAAGTATGGTAACCATTACACCATCAGGACCGACATAGGCAAACCTGACTAAGCGATCAGTTATCAGTATTACTATAAGTAATATAAATAAATTAGGTAAGTTTTAAAATTATATAAACCAGAGAATATAATATTATGGCAAATCTTGTGTTTGGGGCGGGGATATTAGCATTATTGAGTACCCTATGTATATTTGCCTATCATTTGTATTTATAAATAAACATCAAAGAACTTCCACAAATTAGCAAAAGATTACCTAAGGGTAGAAGCGACTCGTGGCCCCTTTAGAAGGGTGGACCAGGGACATGACACACAAATGGCATGAAGGAAGGATTCTTTTATCAAGGCGTATTTATCCCCGACATTCTCTCATAACTGCAGCGCTATGTGCGTGCTATAAACTTATGGTTTATATGGAACTCTTCAAAGTACGCCTTAAGCCTTCTGCAGTCAATTCAGAAACAACAATGAATTTTATGAATCTTTCAGCTGGTTCCTCTACTGATGTATTGCAATATCATAACAAATTATGACATCTGTCATTTCGTTTCGAAATTAGCCCTCTAATTTTTTTTTTTTTTTTTTTTATTTTCTATTCTCATTCCTATAGATAAAGAAGTTTCCCACTTCATACGCCAGCAGCCAAGGTATTTTTTGAAACCATAAAAAAAAACTTAATTATTTTGTGCCATCTTGCTGAGTAAGCCCCTACAGTATTCACTGACGAGGTCCAAATCGTGTCATTTCCAACTTAACAGCTGGCCTTCTGGCAGTTCACCAACATTTTTAGTTTTTTTTATTTCAAATCCTTTTTTTTTTTTTTTTTTTTTTTTTTTTTTTTTTTTTTTTTTTTTTTTTAGCTTTATAAATATTTAGATGAAAAATGCTCTTTTAGCGTTAGTTAATTATACTTATACAAAGACTATCAACATAATATCAGTATTCTTATTCAAATAAATGTAAGCAAAATTCCGTGATATTTAGGAGTATATCGTTTGTACAATACTCAATTTCCAATTATGAATTATTATACATTATAGAGCAGGGGTGTTTTCGTTCCATCTCTATCTATATACGGAGATGGAATTAGACAACAACAACAACAACAACAACAATAATAATAATAATAATAATAATAATAATAATAATACGTTTCATGCGAAGTTTCTGAATCTAAAGAATCTAGTTTATCCACAGAATCAGAATTATTAGTTACACAGGAATTATCCTCTGGAAGGATATCATCGAAAAACAGACGATGAACTTCTTTCAAATCCTGGAGGTTTTGTAGATCGTAGTTCTTGCTGATGTCATGTCGAAAGAATGACATACGATGGCAAAGCAATTGTGCAAGTATACAAGGTAAAACAATACTCTAGTGACGTCAGCAGTGTGTTGGCACGAGAGTAGGCACGACGGGTCAGATTCGCAACTGTTTGTTGTTGACATTCATTCTTGCAACTCAGCAACAGATGCAGTTATCGCTGCAGTAAAATACTGAGAAAGGCATGTTATTAAATGTCCAAGTAAGCCAATAATATAGGAGCGAAAATGGAGTCTTGAATAAAATATCCACTTTATTCATTGCCAAAAGCGGATATACTTTTTTTTTGTAACTTAACAGTTAAGATTGTGAAAGTGAACTCTCCAATGATAAACAACGAGGAAGTCACCCAATTTCAACCAAGAAAGGCTAACCAATTTTAGAGTAAGACAAATATAAATCCTTGTAAATCTACGCTGGTCCATGAAAATATAAGTTTAAAGCTTAAACTTTTCACTAACGGAGGACCCACATGCTACCGTTGCTACAGTAGGGAGGAAATGCGCATAAGATGCAATTAAGAACTAATCAGTTATACATCTCTATTTTCATGCATTTTTTTGTTTTAAAGGTTTACCAGGAGAAGAGAAAATGGTAAATAATGAAGGCCTTTACTTTGAAGGGGGGTCGAGGCCCATCTGGCACTTGTTGGTGGGCCGGCCCTGCCCATGAGGATTAGTTGCCATAGAAAATGCTGCAATTTATCTGATGGATCAAATTATTTAGTTTTTGTGTTAGGAAGAAAGTATACACATTGAGCAAACGCATCTCTTAATAACGCCCAAGTCTAGTTTTAATGACAAAAGACGAACATTGATGAAACATGATATGAAATGATAAAACTGGTGAAATTATTATTTTGAAGAAAGCAAGCGTTTAAAAACAACTCTCCAGCATTTGCCATTGACGAGGTTTGAGGAAAACTTTGAAAGAAACCTCAGTCAGATATTTATAAAGAATCTGTTAAACACATAAGCTTCACATATACTATATCAGAGATTTTTAAATTTTATAAAAATATGTTGGAAAAGTGGTTCTATACCTGATTATTGGAATATTTCATTAGTGCTACAAATCTATAAGAAAGAAGAACCAAAGAAATTCAACAAACTCGCTAAAATATCGATATAAAGTACTGCAAATATATAAAATTACAAACTATAACGATTAAATCTTTTTTGAAGAATAGGTTTAGGCCCTGTACATAATTTATGGATTGTTTATATTGGTATGCATAAAAGATAATTTACAATGATTTTTTGGTTGATTAATTTTATTTACGGACGCTCTTTAACGTCTCATTTCATCAACGTCTCATTTAAAACAGGGCATGAAACGGCCGATAAATTTTGCTCAAAGGCATCTTATTTTAGGTTTGAGGTTCTTCTACATGACGTAAATCTACGACATGGGGCCCACGGCTTTACTTCCCTTCCGAAGGAAGCCATACTTCCGTCGATCCTGGCCGGGATTGAACCCGCGATCTTGGGTTTAGGAGGCAAGTATGGTTACCACTACACTACCAAGACCGACTAAGTTAAAGAGGTCCCCCCCTATTTTGTAAGGAAGGAAACGTTTCAGGGGGTACCTCCCCGGCATTTGCCATTTATGAGAGCTGAGGAAAACCTGAAAATAGTTTCAGCCAGATAGTACAGTCCTGGCGGGATTCGAACCCCAAACCTCCCGCTCACGAGTTCGCGCCATACCGACCTCTCACCAGTGGCGGTTTATAATGAGTAATCTATATCTTTAATAATGTAGAAAATATGTGCAATCGTAAAATATTCATCCCAAAAGTCTCGTTTTCCATGGTTCGCGTCCTAGGGCAGATCGGCGAATTTAATTATTTATCTGCGGTTTTTTCTATAACTATGCCATAGATATTGTAATAAAGCTAACTAAATAACAACACCTTTAGGCACAACAAAAAGAACTCTAAAAGAGCTAGTAGGCTCTTTCAACATTATATCTATCAGCAGTATAAACAGAGAATTAAGGCTGTGGAAATGCGGTTGCTAAGAATTCACCAGCAGATCACCGAAAGAATGAAGAAATCATAGCTGTGTTTTGGACACAATATGTGAATATGCAGTGAAATGGAAAGAGTATGTATTAAGAATGACCCCGGATTGATCGTACAAAATATTTCTATTCAGACCAGGAGGATGAAATGTCAGCAAAACAAGGAAACGCTGGAGTGACAAATTTTAATTTTGGAGACGGAACAGGCCATGAAGGACGATCTTAGCGGGAACTGAACGAGAGCCTAAGCAAACTTAGGCCACCCGTAACGGTTTATCTAATGCTATGCTACATAAACCGGCACAATTATATGTATGTGCGAAACCTTTAAAGGACGTACGCACGATTGATAAGTCCATCTAAGAGAAGATAAAAATATTGAATGTATTTCAATGTTAATCAATACTATTCCCTATCATATAGCACTTAAATATGTGAAAAACTGTAATTTGCATACTTCTGATATATCTACATACTATTCCTAGCATAAAAGGGGGAAAGTAATACATTGGTACACAATTCAATACTTCTTTGTACAAAAATACTTCCATTTATGCTGTTCTTAAAATATATTATATGCAGCATTTCTAAAATAAACGTAACACTCTGGAAATCTAAGGATGCTATGTTTAAATACTTCCAAGAAAGCTTCATTTACATAACACTATGAAGAACGAATAAAAAGTTATTCCATGTTCGTTACATGATATTTCATTGCGTGCTTATAATATTATCTTTTCTAGTGTGAAATTTCCTTTTTTACAGAGTATATTGCAAAATTATGGTTGGTTGGAAAAGTAAGAATAAAGTAAAATAGATATGTACATATTTGAAAGCTGCAATATTGTCATAGGGATTAATGATTCGTTAAAGAAATTTATGATTGAAAAAGAGACCCCTATACAAAAATGTAGATAAAAATATCTTAGTTTCTTTCTAGATGGCAATGAAAGTGATGGGCTTTCCATCTACTAAGGCCTTAAGTAGGACAAATTCTCTTTGGTTTACTCATGTCCCAGGAGCAACTTAGATTGCAAGGCAATAAGACATTAGCCTTCAAAGTGAGAAAGGAGTTGGAAACCATCGGGTTGGGAAATGCTTGGATAGCGGGCCAAGTTAACGGGAGAACTGTATGGAGGAAGATCAAGAACCGCCTGAAGGACATAGACAGGCAGTTTACAGTCGCATAATATCGGGAGAAAATTCGTTAGAAGTGCAAATGGAGTTAAAATCTGGGTTGGGGAAGAAGCAGTATCTCAAAACAATGGGCCAGGCTCATTAAATAGAGACTGGCTTGGTTTAGGCTTGGCAAAATCATGGTTGCACATCCTAGCGAACTGTAGCAGCACTGAGGTGTTGAGAAAAAAGTGTCTGCCGCCTTCCTTTACCGACTCTAACAGAGGGCAAGGGGCATGCTGAGCTCTGCTGGCAAGCAAGGATGGGGAGCAGGTAGGCGAATTCATGTCGAAGCTCAGACATCTCAGATCTGAAAAGGCTGAAAACCGGCGGGTGGGCCGGAGGGAACTAAACGGAATTGAAAACTGGATTTTAAAATGTATTTACAGGTGATATTGTATTTACTTATTCCACTTACCAGGGAGAAGGGGTTCCATGTTTTGGATATGTATATGAAGCTAATAATAATAATAATAATAATAATAATAATAATAATAATAATAATATTATTATTATTATTATTATTATTATTTTAACTGCGTTAATCAATGTACTTTTTGTGCATTATAAAAGGCACGTACATGTACCCGAAATGTGGACCCGTGCGAAAGTTACAAAGTTATTAGAATGTATGTTAATTTGAATAAATATACTCATTCATTCATACTAATGTCCCATATGGGAGGATTCGTGATCCAGAATGGGTACCACGTAAAGTTAGTTGCCACCGGCCAGTCTTAAAAGTTATTGAAATTAAAATTTTAAATGACACTGATGTGCTGTATTTCTTATTTTCCATCAGCTATTATCTTTCAGCGTTTCCCTTCATGATCTCCATTTATCCATTATTTCTAGTGGAATTCGTAGTTTGGTTTATGATCCTAAGCCCCGTACATTCTCGCCAACCTTCCTCGTGTACAGAATTTAAAGTAAAATAGTAGTGTTAAAAGAGGATAAATTAATTTTGCATTACTTCAATGTCCATTTAAAACATGACACTAACAAATTTAAGTTTTGGCTTCTACATGCAGTTCATATGTCACGTCACGGCTTTGTTAGCCTGGGAACTAAACTGTGGTATTTCACCTTTTCATCCCAGTCTATTGAGCTGAATATTGGCTTGTAATAACCTTCTGTATATAGGTAGATTATCTGCACAAGGTTCCATGTTTTCCTCGTGGGCTGGAACCATGTAAAGGAAACTGCAGCTGTATATGAGAGCACCATTATCTAGAATTACGCTATCCCCAGAGTTTCTCCTTCTATCCTTTCTTGTTCCTCATATTCTCCTTACTTATTCTCCTCCTCAATGTCTTTCTTTCTCTCTGTTTCTAAAAGCTATTCGTATTGACTATGCTTTGTTGCCTTTTCAGGGAATGATTTAAGATTTCCTATTTGATTGCCCGGTTTAACAGCCCTAGTAGATGTTTTAACGCTCTAAACTGCCAGGTGATAACATGTGTATTATGGACATACGTGCGGCATTTGAACACTAGCCATTAGTGCAAGTAATTAAGCCCTCATGCTCCAGTTCAAAGCAGTCGCCAGCAATTTCGTGGACGTGAACAGCCCCTCTGTGTTACCGCCTCTATTAGCATGTTCCAAAAGTGGTGTTTCCTAGAACACGAAAGGCTGAAAATGTCTGTGCCGAACATCTGCCTTGGTGTAAACCTAAGACAATGGAAAACTAAGGCAGGTGTTTATGAGTACTAAGCTGCATGCCTCGTTAGTGCACATATTCAACGTTAGATAGAAAATTTAAGAGCGTTAGAAACCGTAACTATGTCGTTAAAATATGTAAAATAAAAAAGGAATTTCTGCAAAACTTATTTTTATGATTATTAGTGATTCGACTCCCGCTAGGACCGTCCTCCCTGACTGAGATTTTTTCCAGGTTTTTCTCAATCCTCATAAATGGAAAATACCGGGAAGGTACCCTAAACTTAGGCCTGGAACATTTTATTCCTTAAAAAAAATCCTTCCCCAATTTATCATTCCATCTCATATATCATTAGTGTCCACCGTCTGTGGTGCTTCAGTAGTTAAAACGGGCGTTAAACACCATTAAAAATTATTAGTAGTTTGTTGCTGTTATATAAACACATCGATATATAAGAATTATTAAATTATGAAGTAAGATCTAGGAATGAGTTTTCAGCACTTTAGATGCCAGAGATATGGAAGTTGTGAGATAAAACAACAATAATATTTTTAATAATAATATTAGGTTGTCTAATAAGACATTTCGGTGGTTAGGAATGTTTTATTTGCTTTCTTTTATTTAGTAATGTTATTTACAGGATGCCATGGTTATTATTGTGTCCAATGTTACCATGTATAAGTCGTCACTTGTTAATACACAATCATAAAATGGAGGTAACAAATTTTGAGGTTACAGTTCTTCTAAAGCATGCTGGAAACAAGATCAAAAAGCTACTGCTGCGATTCAAAGAACACGTAAAGTGGAGAGAGAGGTATCTTTAGTGAGCGTGTAACACAACCAATGTTCCAACGTTTCAATAATGGATTTCAAAACACGAAAGTATTACAACGTCCTGAAAAACTCAAGGTAAAGAATATTGAGAATACACGCAGAACCTTGGAAGAAAATTCCTGAAAAAAGTGCTGGCAGGCTTTCAGAAGAACTTGGTGCATCAAAAAATACTACACGTCTCCACATTAAAATACTTAGAAACGTTTCTTTATTGCGCTTCTAAACTATAGCAACTAATGCACTAATGTAAAATTAAGCGAGCTACCATTTTTTCTTGGAATTTTTCTCAGCTTGACACCAAGCTTAATATTTCTTCTTCTTATTCTTCTTCTTCTTCTTCTTCTTCTTCTTCTTCTTCTTCTTCTTCTCTCTGAATTACTTGAAAGGCAGCATCACACAAGAACCTCGTAGATACTTAACCACAACTTAAACGATTTGCTTACTGTCTTCATTAAACATAAAATTGCGAAACAAAAATTAATTAGCATGCTTTATAATGTAACATAGCTATAGTAGAATGAAAGATGAACTCTTTAGGTTGCGAAAGGCTGATTTAAATAAGGCAATAGAAATTACTAGAATCTGTGGGATGCAGAATCTAGATTTAGCTTCCGCGCTGTGACCTAAACTCGCAGGATGCTCTATTTGCTAATTATGAATATTTAGCTGGCATTCCATAAGATAGAGGGGTCGTCTCAGAAAAAAGTGTTTGCACGAGGGTATCTAAATTAGTCTTTTTTTTATATTGGGCGAAATTGACCTCCTGGGTCGGTTCGACATTTTTGCCTGGGCTAAAAAAAAAATCCAGATAATACAGTAAACACCAAACTTTATACAATGCAAAACGAAGCTTTTACATATGTATAATGCAAAAATTAAGTTTTAATAACATATTTTAAAGAACCCAGTCAGAACTAAATAAAATATATATTTAAACATTTTAAGTTGTTTGACTGGCATACTATCTATGAAATAGAAAGGATAATTAGAACCTCATTAATATTTGTCTCCGCTAATGCAGAAAGTGCCAGTCTATGAAAAATATCGCTCACATATTGTATATTAGCTAACGAATTAATATGACAGAATACCTCCCCCAAAATTAATACTCTGATGACATCCTATTCTAGATATTTTTACGTTTTTCCACAGTTGTCATTTTTTTCCAGAAACTATTATATATAATAACGATTCATAACATGTCGGTCCTGGTGGTGCAATGGTAACTATACTTGCCTTCAAAACCTAAGATCGCGAGTTCAAACCCGGCCAGGATCAATGGATTTTTTCGAGCGTAAAAATCCTAAGTATGGCTTCCTTCGGAAGGGAAGTAAAGTGGGTCCCGTGTCGTACATTTACGGCACGATAAAGAACCTGAAAGAAGAGGCCTCTGAGCAAAATTTGTCGGCCGTTTCACGCTCTGAATTGAATGGGACGCTGATGACCTGAGATGTTAATAATTATTATAATTCAAGTAGAAAGCTTATTTTAAAGCAAAAATGTGCTGCTTTTACAAATATAGATAGCTTGTTTTATTCCAGGAAATTTGTAAAACGATATTGACTTTACACTTGAGCAATACATTGAAAATGATACTACCACTACACATGCTTGATAAAATTAGAACAATGTACATTATTGTGTGTATACGCCAGAGATGAATTATATTTGCACTTTAAGAGCCTTGGGATCATAATGGTTGAAACTTTTTAGTTTTAGCGAAAACCGAAGGTATGTAAGCTACTGCAGTTGTACCAATGGAAATGTTTTTGAATAATTTTTCCAAAATCACCATCGTGCGCACCTACTACACACCTATAATTAAAATAAAATAAAAGAACTATCTATAAACATTTCATGTATGTAATAGGTACACATTGTGTGTACGTTAGCGCTCTAACGGCCGCAATTTTTGTTTTCCTCAACGAAACTGGGCATATTAATTAACAAATGCTTCGTCAAGTTCGTTAACCAGCAATATTGGACCGTTTGGGGGGTTGGGGGTTAACCAAAAAGTGAACATTTATTAAAAAATTGAAAAAATCGCTCTAGCGGCCGTAATTTTATTTTTCTCACCGAAATTCTGTAGATTTCTTTAAAACAAATAGGTACAAATAATTGCCGAAAACAATGGAAGCCGATCATTAGGAGTGGAGGTTATAACTGAAAAACGAGAAGGAATTAAGCAAAACTTTAAAATCGCTTAAGTGGGCGCAATTTAACTCTAGCTATGTGATAATGAAATAAAAAAAATGGAGTTTTTGAAAAACAGTAAAATCGAACTATTTTGAAACCCAAAACTAAACATTGCTATAGCAACATTAATATTTGTTTTTTTCAAAAAACTCCATATATAGTATTTAAATAAAACAAATATCTCAAGAACAGAGAAATCGAACAATTAGGAGTGTGGAGTTTGCCTAAAACCAAAAATTAAAAAAATCGCTCTAGTGGCACCTGTTATTTCATAACAAAACTCGACGTAAATAGCATTTAAATATAATAAGAAAAGCTATTTTTTTAAAATCAGGAAAATCGAGTCATTAGGAGTGGGGTTTACCTGAAACCCAAAATTTGAAAGTCGCTCTAGCTGCAGAAATATGTGTTTCTTCACAACAAAATTTGACCTATACTGTTTAAATCAAACAAGAAAAATAGTTTGTGAAAATCAGCACATTCAGATTATTAGGAGTGTGGGTATACTTAAAAACCAACATTTAAAAGGTGCTCTTGCGTTTAATTTTACTTTATATTGCTTTAAAACAAAACGACAAATTAATTTAGCATGTAAACAGTATTTGTAACGATGTACAAGTTTTATATTTATCAATAGCATCGTCTTTAAGTTAGCAATTGTGTGTGAGAATTATATTTGTAAGAGCGCTCTGTAATAATCTTTAGAAAACGTTTGAGCTACCTTTTACTACAATAAATAACATTTAAATTAAATTTCAAACCAATGAAAATTAGGTTGTTTATTGTTGATTGTGTATATTTGCTTTGTACTTTGTAATTGTTTTTAAATAGTATCATGTTTTTGTTTTATTAAAACATACGAACATCTTAAATACACAATATAACTGAAAATACTGTTATTTCTGTTTTGGTGAGTGTAAAGATGATATGGGCTCAGTTCATAAATATGGCTACTTTTAAAAATGTTTAAAAGCACCCACATGGTATAGTTTTGTCTGTTAGTGGTCATATGTTTCATTTATTTAATAGCATACTATTAATTTTTGAGATTTAATCTCAATAATAATAATAATAATAATAATAATAATAATAATAATAATAATAATAATAATAATAATAATAATAATAATAATTCTAAAGATGTGTTTTTTTTTGTGATACCTATAGATTGCAAGGTTTCCAATTTTGTTTCGCTAATATCATATAGTAATGCTAAAACTTATTTCGTTAATTAATTATTAAGCCGAAATTTCGATTTGATATTGTATTTTAAAGCTACTCTATTAGGTGAGGAATTCGATTAGTTTACGCACCTTCTGCGGAAGGACTTTTTGAACTTCGAAGTACCCTAGATGAGATGTAAAAAAAAAAAAAAAAAATAGATCCGGGCTAGTTGATATAAACAGGAATCGAAAATGTATTCTTGCATATATAGCTGGTAAAGAGCGAGTGGTTACTGCTGCATTATGTGAAACGATTCTGAGTTTCTAACTCTCGCTCGCTCTGCCCCCTCCCGGAGCTGGTAATGGATTCGGTAGTCCTCTGGCACGTGACCAAGTCATACATCATACTCGTTTGGGAAAGAAGAAAGTAAATTTCCAGCCTTCCCAATGACCATGGGAACTTCCATACTTGCCGCAGCTTCCTCTAGAGCTTTCCCCCTCCCATTGCCACGAGTTTTTGTTTTGGAACAAAAATAAAATGCATGACAATTTGAGTAAAACTTTACGTTTCTTTCGTAACAAAAGAGCTGGAGCATTATATACTATGAATATGGTTATGTGCAGCACAGCCAAACCATCTTTTGCGAGTAATAAAGATGAGGGCAAATAAATATATCTTTTCCAATCTATTCGTTCATCCGACGGTTCAACCGTTCATCCTTAAACACAAATATACAGAGGGAAAGAAGTCTTTGTGCAAAAATTTGCAATTTTGCCACCATGTCCTGTAGAAACCTAAGAAATTTTTTGGAAAATACTTTCTGCTGAATTTTGTACGGAAACCCACTTGTTCTGGTGGTTGATTTCCATCCAGAATGTTCGTTATTCTTCCAGTTATGATTTTTAAATAGTTTGTATATATTTGACATCAGGCTTATAGGTCTGTAGTTGCCGGGACCATCTCTAGTACGTTTTTGTGTAGAAGAATAATTGTGCTGCTTTTCCATCGTTTAGGATGTCTTCTATTTCTAGAATTGCATTGAAGATTTTGGTGAAATCTTCTGCAAGCTTTAGCAATTCATTTTGTATTCCATCTTCGCCTGGGGTCTTCCCGTTCTTGAGCTCGTTAATGGCAGTTCGAACTTCGCTGTGCAGGATAGGTAAAAATTGTATTTTATCGTAGCTGACATTGAATAACCAAGTTTTAGAGCTACTGTTCGATCAACAGTTGCAAGACATACTGATAATTTGGTTTCTAAAATAAGTCATATTTCACAATGCTTCTAAAAATTATAATTTGAGGTCTTATGATGTGGATGGTCATTCTATTTTGGCACGATTCCATTCCATTCATTGGATTACTTCTGTAATCAATTTAGCAATTTTAAGCCATAATTAGGCGTCACTCTATTTCGTCACCATATCAACTGAAAACCAGAAAAAATTAGAGCCGTTTTTAACTTCTGGAATAGCGTCCTTTATGATATCTTAAAATTGCAAAACAGTCAAAATGGAAATGTTTAAGTCATTTCTTATTGATTTTCGCAATTGTGGAACTTTACACGTTCAGCCTAAACGAGAATTCTTTGGTCCATAAAACTTCAGAACATCTTCACGTCTTTGGGTGAACCAACCATTCACAGATATCCAAAAGCTTTTGTGGATCTTGTAAAGATTAATTAATCCCACCCCAGCTCGATAAATCTACTGCTGAAGGAGTTACACACACTAATCGCTCAAATTTGCATAGGCTCTGTTTGCTCAAAACTTTTATCCAAATTTCGCATTGCCTTACCTATTGACAATTGGAAACTAAAATATTTCTATCGAAAGTGTGCTATCACCAATTATGTGTTCTTACTGTGTTTTTATCAGTTACAGTACAAAAATACGTTGCTGTGTGGCTAATTTCTGGTTCACTTTATAAATTACAAGGAACACATGCAGTTACTAATAATAAAGGATGTCTTAAAAGTAACGCAGGATTAAAATTTATAAAATGAACCTTTATTTATACATGGATTGCCAAAGTTGGAACATAATTTGAAAGAGTAAACACTTCGATTAAATGTGGAAAATAATAGCCGGTAAATGCCACCTACGTCTCATATAAAACCCGTACACTCTTTTAACAAAATTTGCAATACATTTTCGCAGAATTGTGGGTCAATTGTACGATAGCACGTCGGATTTCTTCTTTAAGTTCAGGAATAGTTGGTTTGGGTTTGCTATAAACCTTGGACTTTAAAAATTCCCGAAGACAAAAGTCGCACGATGTAAGATCGCATGACCTTGGTGGCCAATTGTGATCATTGTTGCGCGAAATCAGCCGCCCATAAAATTTCTACTGTAACATATCAATGATTTCGCGCGCTACATGACAAATTTAAACTCGATGTAGTTAAGTTCTACCGTACGTAGAACACCAGAGGACGCGAAAGATCTTGCGAATAATAAATTACAATATATATTCAGATATATTCATCGCGTAATTATTAACACAGTTGATATTATCTGCTAGTCCTGTTGAGCACAAGTCACAAAATAGTACAACAAAACCCTGAGACATTGTTGCCATGAAGTTTGGGCAACACGCCAAGGCGATTCATGGTCAATTAACGATACGCAGCTACAAAAATGGCAATTCGCAACTAAATCGCTTCATAACTGGCAACGAACCAGTCCCCATTAAGCATTCCTAGTTCAGCCATATCACTTCCAAAACTATATGGGTGCTGAGAGTTCAGCTTTCTCGGGGAACTGATTTGCCTAGTTTGTAATTACGGTGTCTAAGTGCCCCAAGCATCTCCGCCGGGTTCAAAGATCAGAACTGCCAACTCAAGATTACACGAAAAATAAATGGGGAGTATCCAGTAAAGCCGACAGATATGACATTTCCCCGGAATGGAAGGCAGCCATTAAAATGTAAGGAACATAAGATATAGAAGGGGAGATAAAGGTGGAGAGTGTTACTGAAGTTAAATCGGAAGAGAAACGTCCACAATTCTTCTCTGTAACATCGATAATTGAACTCGGTCTACAGTGGAAAAAATTCAGTGCTACATCGAACCGAAATACAGGCATTGCATATTGCTTCACATAAACTTTACCACCTTTAAACTTATAAACTTCCTTGAAATCACGAATGCTTAGAATGATAGTCGAGATAATGCTAATGTTTAATGTTTAACTGGATATAGCTAGAAAAGAAATATGAATAGATATTAACAAATTTTACAAACACTAACACGTTTAGGTAATATAGTTCCAAAAAAAAAAAAAGTAGTCAAACAAATGAATGTTTTATGTTTTCCACTAAATTTATTACAAGAACATACACAGTATTAGAAAAGTACACCGTGCAAATTATTTTTAAGTACGCGATTTAAAAAATTAGCAAGTTTAGTTAACATGTTCTACCCTCCCTGCGCAATCAACTTTGTTAACCACACATATTTACATTTCTTGTTTATTCTTTGCATGTTTGGACTTATGAAAGTAAATATTTATATGTTATAAAAATTAAAAATAAGGTAACTTATAAAGAACAATAAAACAGATATAACATAACAGCAATGCCGACGTCGTAGACATTGATGTAACTACCACCACAATATGCTCGGCTAGTTCATTGTTTGGTATTATTTGGTATTGGATTTTTCAGATTGATACTTCTGGGGTGAAAGGAGTGTGATTTTAAGTATGACAAAATCACATGGATATAAATGTACGGAGTTTGTTAATGTTTTGTCATTACCACAGAACAGTACACTTTACTGATTACGATATGCTATGAGAATATTATTAGATGCAGACTGAATACGAGGCAGAGGTAATAGATTTTATATTTATCTCCCCAAAACTGTGCTTTTTGTCTTGTTATATCTCGTATACTATTTTCCTATACATTTAGATATTAATTAACTCCTATCATTCGCAACAAATAATAATTTTGTAATTTCTTCTAAGAAATATTAATCGCCACTTATCTTTACGTAATGTTAAAAATGCTGCTCATTTATACGAGTAAGAACCACACTTTCTGCTTTAAACTGAACTTTAAGAACAACTTCTCTCGAGGGAATTCAATGCATAACTAACACATTTTGAGAGAGAGAGAGAGAGAGAAAAAAAAGTCACTTATTACACTGGGATTGTAATAATACTACATATTACAATGCATTATATTTTCAACATACGTATACTAAGCGAATGAAATTCATTCATTTCTATTTAGTTGCAACAAAGCTGTCTGTCTCGTGTTTCATTCTTGGTACACATTAATGTTGTTACGCTTGCCATTGGTTGATTCACTTAGTATCACAATTTTCTTATCTGTAGTTTTAATCTTTTCATATTCTTGGCTATGTACTCGTATATGTTCCTTTGAACCGTTACATTTTTATTATTAAGTATTGTCATAGGGCCAACAAACAAGCATTAACACATACATTGTAATAGCCCTTATCTGACACATGAAATCTATATAGATGAGTTAACTAGATGTATATGATTTAAAACGTATTACCAATGAATATTTGTTATTTAAATTTAAAATTAAAGTCATTACCCAAGATTAAAACATGTGCAAATGAATTTCTTAAATTAACATACCTAAATATCTATTACCATTAAATGTTTGTGGCTTTATATTGAGCATTATATCCTTTACCTAATATAAAAACAAATGTAAATGAACTTATTTAATTAATATAATTAAAAGCATATTCTCAATGAATGTTTTGAGTTTAAAATAAAAAATATTATAGCCTTTATCTTACGTAATAACATACGCAAATGAACTTCTTAAATTAACCTAGCCAAATAGCTATTACCATTAAATGTTTGTGGTTTTATTGAGCATTATAGCCTTTACGTAATATACAAACATGTGAAAATGAACGTATTACAATGATACAGTTAAACAATTGCTATCAAAGGTTGTTTATGGCCTTAAATCAGACATTTTCCGTTTCAAGTACTTTATTTAATTATGTATTAGAAACAAGTTTCCGTACAATTAATAAGTCACAAACGATAAATCATGATGAATTATCCTCCCAAACAGTATTTTGCACTAAATATAGTCTAAAAGTGGATATTCTAGTAAGTCAGTCTTGACCAAGTGGGATGGCTCAGAAGGTAACCTTTGAGACTCAAATTAGGGACGTCCCGGGTTCAATTTTCATTGGATCGGCCACCCTTGCCTTGGATGTTTCCGTGTTTTTCCCTGGTCACTTAGGCGAATGTTGGGATGAATATTTTCTTTCAACAAATTTTCCGTTCTCTCATATTTAGCAGCAAACACGATAAAAATATTTTATTATAAATAAGAACATGTGAAACAGGAATAAAATCTGCAAATAATGTAAGAGTTTTCCAAGGAACCTCTTCACAAAAAAAACGAACTGTCAAGACTAAAGCTTGAGAGACGAAATTAAGCTTAACTCATACTTTTCCACACGAGTCAGTCCATTCGTTGAACATTAGGAGGGGGAGGTTGAAAGGAGAGGGTTAAAGCTACATGCCCATATTCTATTGAATGGACGACTAGTGTTAAGTTTTCTTCCTCTCACGATTGATAGTTACGCTATATCCGGTCTGTTGTCACTGTCTTAATTGTTAGCTCTTTCTCAGGATTCCAGTAATTTTTCCCCCCAAATATAAAAATATAATAATGAATCCTCAATTTTGCGATTCTCACGTAAGAGTTAGATCCAGCTAAGAACATTCTAACAGATTGTTGAAGCTTTATATACTCTCGTGAGTGCACAGTAATTGATATCATGTTTAATCTCTGCTAAAGCTACAGAAAGTTTACCTAACCTGATGGGAATAACAAAAAGCTATTAGCTGTATCATTTTAACATCTTTGTTAGATCATATTACGTTCTGCTGATTCCCATTACAGCATCTTCAATAAGTTCTCTAAGTGAACAATATTTTATTCATCCAGTTTCACATTTCTTACGATAATTTAATAACTTTTTGTGTTAGTATTTCTTATATATTTTATATCAAGATTATCTTAAATTATTGCAAACATCTCATTGGACAACATTGCTATAACATAAAGCTCAGAACTAGAGAACATAACGATTTTTTTTAACAAATATGATATTTGGAAAACTTACTTTTCAAGGAACTTCAAAGGATTTGAAATATTACTTTCGTTCTCCTGGTATTTGATATGAGAGGAGGTCCATAAGTTTCCGGCCTCGCCGATCAGGATTATCGCCTTCACAAAACCCTTATCTGGTTTATACCTTATCTGTTAAGTAAATAATTGCAGCTGTAACTTCCGCCTCGCAGTGTTCAGTTGTTCAGATATAGTTGCATAAAGAAGGCTATGTGTAGAAGATTGTGACATGTTCAAAATGGAGTTTCCAACTGTTATTAAGTTCTTCACAAAAGGAGGACTTACTGCAAATGAAATTAAACAGCGATTGGATGGTGTATATGGGGAAGCACCCCCCTCATATTCTACCGTAAAAGAATGGGCCAAACTTTTTCGAATGGGTCGAGAAAGCATTGAAGACGAACAGCGTACAGGTCGGCCCTTGGAGGTGCTTACTCCTGAAAACATCGCTCTTCTGGAAGGAGAAATTATGAAAGACCGGCGACTCAAAATTACAGAAATAGCAGCAAGATTGGGTCTTGTTGAAGATAAAAAGTGATTCAAATCGAACTTCCCACTACATAGACATAATTCGTTACTACTGTAACATTACTTTGAAAATATTAAGGTTGATTTTGTGACAGTAAAGTAATAATCGCAGTACTGATTGTATCACCATATAATACACCCTATAATATTATGAAACATTAACTGTAAGTCACGGGAATTAACTTTCATTCTTTACGATTTTTATAAACATTTGCTAAAGAACAGCATTATATTTCTCCAATATACTTTCTTGTTTATGGGGAATTTATTGTAATCTAACGTTGTCTTTCAAATACCACAATCTGCTTGTAAATTTTCGAAAATTAAAAGAAAGTAAAATATTGAAACAATCATTGCCTAGAACTACACTATTGTCTTTTGCCATTGGAGGCTGATGCATGCAAAATGAATGTATGCTCATTTATAGCTACAATGAAACAATAAAATAAAAAAAAAATTAAATTTGACAATTTTCCAGAATTTTATATTATAACATTTTCTTTAAATGCAGCAAAGGAATAAATGCTTACTTTTTGATATTTATAATACCTGTTGTTTAGTAAAGTTATGCCAATTATATATGAATGTAGAAATAAGTGATTCTAACAGAAAGAAATTAATAATAGAGCTTAATGAAATATCTAATCTCTCAGCACTCCGCAACATGCAACTAGAACCCTCAACATTTCAAGTTAGAACTACTGTGCAAAAGTCATGCGATTTAGGGAGTTTATGTTTGTGTGGTCGTCCAGAAAAATAAAGGTTAAGACCTTGATGTAGCTACCCTGCCCCCATTGTCTTGACATTGTAAATAACGTATATAAATAGTCCCACCTCTCTGTCAACGATTTCTTTTGAAAACGGAAGAACAGTAGCGGAGTATATTATCACCTTGGGGAACTAAAACGATCCAAAATATAAAAATAAAACCGCTGCCTTGCAGATAGACGTAGGCTCGCCTAATGCTAGAAGAAGAAAACCTGGATTACAACTCACCTGGTCCTTCAGGTTGGGGGTTGTGAAGTTGTGTTCTTAGTCAAAGAGCCATTGGATATAGCCGGACAGGTGTATCAAATGACAACACTATGCATACACAAAGGAAAAAGTTGCAAAGTGGGATGTCAGAGGCATCAATAAAAAATGTCATAAATCATTAAAGAAGTGGGGGAAAGAAGATGTATTCAAAGGCAAAGGATCAGAGGAATTTGGAAACAAATATTCAGGGGTTAAAAAAGACAAAAGAGCAACATCAGAAGTGAGGATGATATTACCTAAGAGATAAAAGACATGAATGTTACGATACTCTTGGATTAATGACAGAATAATAACGTTAAAATTCAGAACTGGCATATCACTTTATAATATTATTGGAGTATATGCCCCCTAAATTGGAAATAAAGAAGAAATACGAGTACAATAATTCTATACAGAATTACAAGATAACATAGATAAAACTTGAAAATACGATAACAACTTTTAGGAGACTTAAATGCAAGAGTGGGAAACAATAAAAACAGATGTGGCGAGACACCAAGGAGATGATACAAAAATGATGAGCCGTTCTGCACTTTTAATGACTAAGAATTATTAATACTTTATACCAACATAAAGAAATTCATAAGTTTACCTGGTCTGAGCGAGAAAGAAGATTATGCTATATGATACCAAATAGAAAAATAAGGACATACTTTCAAGACAGAAGAGCCTAAGCTGATACTAACAATTTTAGTTGAGAAAATGCCATTTAAGACCAGTTATTAGATCAATCTGGAATAAGGCATTAATATATGACCAGCGTGGATAAACTAATAAGAGGTAGAACCGGTGAAATAAACATCTTACCCACATAAAGATATCAGTTAGTTTGCTTGGTCTGAGCAAGGAAGAACGTCAATAATCGATTATATTATAACAAATAGGAAAATAAGGACACACTTTCAAGATACAAGATCATTTATAGGAACCGAAGCTGATGCGGAACGTTTTAGTTATTTCAAAGGTTAAAATACCCAAGAAATATAGGAAAAAGAAATAATAATAATAATAAATAAACACAAAAAACTGAGAAACTACCTTTTAAGATACAGTTTTTAGATCAATCTGGAATAGGCATTATTATATGACCAAAGTGGATAAATTAATAAGAACCGGTGAATTAAATCAAGATTTGACAACCATGTCATAAAAATAATCAAGGCAGCTTGTGAGGTATTAGAAATACAAAATATACGAAAACTTAAAAGGATGAAATTATTGAAAGAAGCCATTATTAAGAAGAAAGAGCTCTATCTTAAATGGGTTAATGGAAAAAAGAGGAAGACCATATATCATACAAAGAACAGTAGCCCATTAACGATCAAGAAAATTCAATAATGAAAGCTGGAAACAATTTGTTAAGAGATTATATGATATAAGATTCGGCTTCAAGACATCTCGTACAACGAGAGAAGATGTTTACAATAAAGCTAAAATTGATGTAATTAATTGCTAAAGAAAAACGGGGAAAACATTATAAATGTCGAATACAAATACTAATAAAGAATATAATGCAATTAATATGATAGATTTAAAAAAAGCCTTGAAAAACATAAAAATAATAATGCTCCGGGTGTAGAATGTATAAATACTGAACTAATAAAATATGGTAGTTTAAAACGGAAAAACGAGACTTATAAGCTGGTAAATGTTGCCCGGAGTAATGGTAAAATACCAGAAAAAAATTAAAGATGGAAACTATAATTTATATACACAAATAGAGCACGCTGCTCTAATTATAGAGATATATCCCTACCACATTCAGCTTACAAAATCTATACAGTAATTCAAGCTACAACCGATAGCGGAAGCATTCCTATATAAGCAACAATGTGGATTTAGCGATGCATACATTTATTTGCAGACAAGTTGACAATCGACTAGGGATCAGATTGTAGATATATGTGATGTACCACACTTATTCTTATATTAATGTAAATGTTCCCCGAAGAACAGCAAGTTTGCTCCTAAATAAAATATTCAATGTTTTTCGTAAGTTCTGTTATTAAGAATTGTACGTGTAAATATATTTTCCTTAAATTTGGCTTCATTATATACTGCTTTTAATTGTCTATTAGAGTTATTTGTTATAACAAAAATATTAATATAGTAGCACTAATATTACCTTGTAATACTTATATTTTACACGAAGCAAATGTATTTATCCTGCTAATGCTCAAGTGAAACACATTCCGATTCTGTGCCTGCATACTAGTGTATCAGCAAGTAAAAATATGAAAGCATTATATTCACAGCTTCGTCGTATCGTTCCGCAATGCTAAATAATCTACAAGCATTATATGCCAATGTATTCTCATTAATGCACAAACAAAGTTTTGAAGGATAATATTTATGCAATTAACCATTTAAAACATGCATCGTTAAAGTATATTATTGAAAGGAACTATTTGTTAGTCATTTTCATTCCCGCAAGAGAGCAGATACTTTTGCCTTTATTTAAACAGAGAGCTAGGAATATGCCAGTCAATTACCTGCACAAAAAACCTTAATCAAGTTATAAATTAAGCGGGCAGCTGTGAGTGAATGTAGGAGGGCACAATAGGTTCACATTCATTGTGTTCAAGGTCAAAACCATCTTTTCTAATGTTTTATTAAAGTCTCAGCGGAAACTGCGAGATTTTGCGGTGCAAGGGATAAAATATGAATATATAATGGAAAAGAGAGGATATGGTATTTTAGGGGGGAAAAAAATCGCACCGACGGTTTAAGCATTTGTGAGGGTGCCGAGAACGCATCATTGACCCCATGAGGGAAGCTGTGTGGGATGCGAGATATCAGTCCGTCTGATGTAATCCTCTTGGGCACCGCAAGCTATTGTTCCAGCAGGAAACTACGACCGTATCCGACTGCCACAGCTTCCTACCAAAACTTATTACATGGGCGCCTAACTGCTGCGTTTTCTCTCAGCACTGGCCAGTGTAACATGCACGGCAGATCATTCATGACATAACACGTATTCCGGGTGAGATGTTGCCTCCATTCCGCAATGTGGAAGCAGTCATTTTTCATGAACCACAGCGAAAAATGGAAATCAGCCTTTGTAAAGGAACTTGGAAAGCAGGCTCCGGTCTGCCAGCAAGACCAGCTGTGCTGATCAGATGGTAGTTTCGTCTTCAGCGAGCGCTGTTTAAGAGCTGCAAGATGGGTGAAAGTAGACATACCTTTGAGTGTTCCGTTTATAATTAAGGAAATATTATTACTACAGATACTTGCAAAATGTTAGATATAAGACGAGCATTTCTTTACTTACTTTAGAACAACTTTCATGGTGGAATGATAAATACAGCTCTATGTGTATTTATTTATGTGTATATACAGCTGCATCGAATCCTCACACCTCCTGACATGTTGTAGTTATAATTTATCACTGAGGAAGCTTGAAGATCAGTCACGGCGACAGTAAGAAATCTGTATTGTATAGATTCTTGTCCTGTGCCTTAAGTTAAGATTAGGAACATGAACGCGAAAGGCAGTAGTTGATGGCAATAGGAAAACTCCATTAAAGTCTATCCAGATATTTTCGTACTGACTCTGTCATCTCTATAGTTACTGTAAGGGTTTCAACGTTAGATAATTACGTATGCTAGTACAATAGTACTAATTATAATAGTAATATCAGTGTATTTTGGGAGCCAGATTACGAGTCAGGATGCTGGGTTAACGTGACGTCCTTTTGAAGTCCTTACATCCAATTCTTGATGGATTTGAGGAAGGGACAGCAATATTTTACAGAAACCTGGCAATTATAAGACAAGCTTTAGGAGAAGGAAGAAAAAATAACTTGGTGCAAGGGCAGTCGGATATCCACTGACTAAACAAGTATATAGGCATGTCCATATTCGACATGTTCGCCAAAAGTCACCAGCTCTTTTTGCGATAATCATGTCTAGCCATTTATGACCTTGCTGAAGAGAGGGGAATTAGTTATGGGACATATAGACGGAAGGTGAAGGTTGCCAAATTTGTGCCCAGAATTCCAAAAACCGATCATAAACAGCACTCTATTGACATCTACAATGAACTTCGTTATCCAGGTTATCAATAGCGATCAGCTTACGGCTATGGTCCTGAGAAAGGCAACAATCCTTCAAGTGGAAGCGTCTAAACTTACTAATTCCGTAAGAGACGAGACAATTGAAGAACGAAGTCAAAAGTATGCTCGTCAACTGTTCTGAAAGAATTCGTTCTAGAAGGTAAAATAGTCAACGCCGCATACTGCGAGATTTTATGTCTGCGTGAACACCGTTTAGGCTTTTGCGATGAAACAGATGGTGGGCGTATTTCTTTTCTTCTTCTTTTTTTTTTTCCTTTCTCCAAAAGACTTCAACAACTGTCGTTCCTCATCTACCCTAATCGCCTGATTGAGCTCCCTGCAACGTTTTCCGATTGAAAATGGTCTAAAAGTTCGCTGGTTGTTTACTGCTGAAGTGATCGAAGCACAAACGCAGGCAATGCTGAACTCCCTCACAGAAAATTTCCACTGTGCACCAAATATAGAAGTGCTTAAAACGTGCATAGGTGAGAAAATGAATACTATGAGGAAGATAACGGCCTTTATAGTCCGGGAAATTTTGAATATTACCCTTTAAACTTTTCTAAAGACACCTTTTGAAAGCATCAAGAGATCAAGTCATTGACAGAGACAGCAGAAGAGTTTATACATCCCTTAAATGTGTTAATAACTTGAGCAACAGATGCATGTTTTTCTTCTCTTATAAAGACTTTCAACAACAACTGATCCAAACATCTCTTCTTCCGCTGATTTAAATTCTTCTCTCCTGTTAGTTTATATTTTAAGCTTTCTATGTATATCTTAGTATTTATTATCCATTTACTCTTAATAAGCCTACCATTCACTTCTTCGTTTCACTATTATATCATTCATGCTCTCAACTCGTCAGAAAGAAATAAAGTAAATAAAGATCGAGAACATGAATGATATAATGAAACGAAGAAGTGAACGGTAGTATTCATTAAGAGTAAATGGATAATACTAAAATATACAAAGAAAAGTTAAAATATAAACTAACTGGAAAGAAGAATTTAGATCTGCCGAATAAGAGATGGTTGGATCAATCTTTATGAGAGAAGAAAACATACTTCACGACCAAGAAAAGTGAAATATTAAATTTGTTGGATTAGTTTATTTTCAATAATAACCTTGCTTATATTTAACTTCACAAAGCGTCATTCCTGGTAGTGCAGAGGTAACCATACTTGCCTCCTAAACCCAAAATCTGGGGTTCAAACCCAGCGAGGATCGATGAATTTTTTTCGGGGTAAAAATCCTATGTATGGCTTCTTTCGGAAAAAGAACCTCAATTGAATGAAGAGGCCTCTGAGCAAAATTTGTAGGCCGTTTCATGCCTTGAATTTTTTTTTATTGTTTTATTTATGGACGCTCTTTAACATCTCAGGTCATCAGCTTCCCATTCAACTCAGGGCGTGAAACGGCCGACAAATTTTGCTTAGAGGCCTCTTCTTTCAGGCTTGAAGTTCTTTTTCGTGCCGTAAATGTACGACACGGGACCCACGGCTTTACTTCCCTTCCGAAGGAAGCCATACTTAGGATTTTTACGCCTCAAAAAAATTCATCGATCCTGGCCGGGTTCGGACCCGCGATCTTGGGTTTAGGAGGCAAGTATGGTAACCACTACACCACCAGGACCGACATGCCTTGAATTGGCGGGGACGCTGATGATCTGAGATGTTAAGAGCGTCCATAAATATACAAAAATCCAGCAAACTCAGAAAGGCATAATTTTTTTTCATTTGAGAGTATATTGTTAAAAGATAAGATTTTACAACCATAAAATGAAATGTTCTTTAATATATTCATCGTTTTAGCAGCAGGCCTAATTTTTCAAATTTACATTCGTCTGTTCTGTTTATGATATTGATCTGTGTCTGATCTTTTGATTATTTTATATATTGGATTATTTATAAATTTTATTTAGCATTTTTATTGTTTTCTAATTTTTTTATTTTATCATTCCGCTATTGAATGTATATTAAATCCTTTATTTGTTTCTATTCTTCATCAATCAGGGAGCTAAACAGAATTGGCAAACCTGGAATATGATTTGCATGGCAAACAAGACTATATCTGTAATCGTCAGAAAATAATAAAGGAAGTAATATTTCAAATCTACATTCAGTAAAACTAATTTTAACTTTCCATTCTAAAATTTCTTCAAAGTACCCTTTAATGTTAACAATTATGTACGTGAAAATATTTATAAAATGAACTAAATAATGGTACTATTAGGATAAAACAAAAAATAGAGTTAGAGAGGAAACTTTTACATTCAGTAATACTACTTTTAATTTTCCATTCTAAAATTTATTCATAGTTAAAACATTTAAAAACAGAGATTAGCATTAATTCCTTGCTGAAACTGATTGTCAATACACTTTCTCTTCTTCAAAAAGGGGTTTAATTACTTAACAGGTGTAGTCTAGTTTGTCTTACGATTCATATTCCAGATCTACTATTCTGTTTAGTTCTCTCATTTCTGTTTATAATATTGTTCTGTATCTGTGATCTTTTGATTATTTTATATTTTTGGATTATTTATAAAGTGTATATAGGCCTTTTATTTTTATCTAAATTTCTTGATTTTATCATTCCACAATTGCATTTATATTGGCTTTTTTTAATTTGTTTCTATTTTTCGTCAATAGTTCATTTCTCCTATATGCTTATTTAATCATTTTGATAAAGATTTTTTATTGACTCATATTGAAGTAAAGTTATTTTATTATAATTGAAACACTGAGTAAAAGAATCCTTTAGTTTAAAAAAAATAACATTTTACATCAAAAAAGGGCTGTCACATATACTGATATTAATTCAAGTGCATTCTAAAAATTGCTTAGCCAATATTCGTATGACATTTGCAATGACAGTGTAAATAGACCAAATGAAAGAGATATTTATATGATTCATTATTTATTTATTAAATATCCGAAAGCATAGAACTCTATTTTGGAAAACGGAAGCAGTGTTATAACTATTTAAATGTAATATAATAAACATTAAATAATAAAATGCAAATTATGTTCATTGGACAATTTAAGTACACATACACGCAAAATAACATTTTTCGAAACTGTCAGTATGGAATCATTTAAGTAAATTATGGCATTTTACAGTTTTTTTTTGGGGGGGGGGTGAACCACATATAGATACAGCATCTTGCATATATACACATTTAGACCATTTTATCGGGGAGAAGATGAAATGATGTATATCTTATAATACCAAATTTAGGCAGCTCCAATAGCAGATTTTGGTAATTTGATAACAACAATTATATGCTATATTAGTAATGTTAATATTTTTTCAGCTATATCAAATTTATTGAAAGAATATATTGGGTTACAGATTATGGATTTTCATTCTAAATCGTAAGAAAAATTTTTGTACAACTAGCCCGTCAGTGGATTTCTTTTCCGATATAGTGCATCTCTTTATATTTGTATTTCTTGATGCAGACTCAACATAAAAATTAAAGATTTTACATGAATATTAATTATTTTTTCATTTTATATATCTCCGGTTGAATACTTTTAAAAATTGGTCACAATATGCAGTTGCTTTCGTAAAGATAAAATAAAAAAGTAAATTGGTGTTTACTTATAAAGTTAAGATGGCTAGATACATAAATGCATGTTTGTTGCTATCATATCATAATTGTTATTTCTAATATCTTGAAAATGCATTTTATATCTTTGTCGAAAATTTAAATTACCTGAACTGCTTAGATATTAATATTCCACCTCGTTCTACAAGTTTGAAGAGCACGAGTTTTGGGCTGTCTTAAAATAATAATTTTACTTAGGCAAAATTGTTATAAATAATTTAGATGAAATAATTAATAATTCAGTGCAACCATTAAATTATTTTATAAATTTAAAAGTATAAAATATAGTCTGTGGTTCTAGTTTATAATAAAAATATTGATGTCTTGATGCGTTATTGTAGAGGATCATCTTTTGAAATACATTGTAAATAATTATATCTTCATTAAGCGTTTCTTGTATTAAACTTGTAGAATAATATTCATTTATAATATACAAGTTTCATCAAGTGTTTCTAGCTTTTAGTCACTATCAAATTCACAGAATGCAGTTAGCGGGTTTGTTTTTTATTAAAAAATGTAACGTAAGTTTCCAAATTGATATAACTTCTGTTATACGAACAAGGTAAGAAGCTAAAATTATATCCATTAGGAAGGAAACTTCAATAGTTATAATTATATATGAGGATTTGCTCTGATTAGTTGTCTAACTGCAC
Source organism: Metallyticus violacea (assembly GCA_030762175.1). Taxonomy (NCBI): domain Eukaryota; kingdom Metazoa; phylum Arthropoda; class Insecta; order Mantodea; family Metallyticidae; genus Metallyticus; species Metallyticus violacea. The sequence goes on from CM060833.1 coordinate 150,286,814, forward strand.
ATATTTATCTTTTTTTTCGGAGGCTGCTGACTATGGTAGTTCCCATAACCAAGTTACAACATATTTATGTAACTCACTATGCTAAAGTTGTCCGTACTGCCCTAAATAAGAACCATGCAAATATAAAAGAACCCCAGAGTGGCATCTCTTCGAAAATATGTTGTCGCATCACAGATGCTTCTAATAACCATTTCGTATCACACATATGTGGATACCATCTACCTTGCTAAGGCAGAAATTGTCGAAACCATAAGCTCTAAATACGAAATATTACTAGTTACTGTTTTTTTTTTCTTTCCCCCCCCCCCCACTTCGACTGCTTCTGTCCCCTAGAAAGAGGGTTGTAACATCCAATTTTCCTCCTATAAAGCCAACTACAGGATGGAGCACGAAATGTCATACATTGAAATTGTGTAATAAATATGTTATTTGCAGGTTGGCAATGTTGGAATGTTGTGACGATTAGCCGTAGTTCGTGCATGGTTTAACAGAAGACTGCAGTTGTCAATACCATGCATGCGTGACTCCACCGCTTCTGTTTAGTAAAATGGTACACGATGGTCGGTTGACGCTAAAACAGAAAGTGAAGACTGTGTTGTTTTACGCGGAAATGATGAGTGTAGCAGAAACGCAACGACGTTTTCGTATTCATTTTCGTACGAGGTGGGCCCCCTGCAGACAGACAGTGTGTAGACTAACCACACAATTTGAAACTGACGGTAGTATCTTAGAGCAAAAGCGCCCTCATGTCAACGCAGTCCCGAACTCCAGAGAGTATCGAGGCTGTGAGAGTGGCTTTGACACGAAGTCCCAGGAAATCCACGAGACGAGCTTTAGCCGAATTGAGCATCTCACGTCGTTCTCTTCAAAGAATACTTCATGCTGACGTGAACTTATTCCCATATAAAATGACAGTATTGCACAAACTGACGGAAAATGACAGGGTACGGCGATTACAGTTTGCGACTTCGGCTCTTGCAAATGGTTTTCTGATGAGGTCTACGTTCATTTGAACGGTAGCGTCAATAGGCATTAGATTTTGGGCACGAGAACCTCATGGTATTGTACACGAGATTGAAAATTACAGAGAAAAAGTTAATGTAGTTAGGTGCCATTTCCAGCCATGGAATCATTGGGCCAATCTATTTCAACAGTTAACAGAATAATTTTATGCAACTGGGTTACCAATGGAGACACAATGGTTCATGTAAGATGAAGCTCGTCCTCATACAGCAAACGTTATTCTGGATTTCCTGCACCAACATTTCGAGCTCCGTGTGATGTCCCATCGATATCCAGAACGTTTCCAAAAAGTTTCAATATGGCCGCCACATAGCCTGGATATTAATCCCTGTGATTATTTCTTTTGGGGACCGTCTACCGCAACAAACCACGCAATATAATGCAACTGCATGAGGCTATCACAAAATTTTTTGAGGAAGTAACAGAAGACTTGTTTCGTAGAGTGGTCAAAGTTCATCTGGAAGAGGTGGTACGTCAACAAGGTGGACATATTGAACATGTACTGCAGGCTCACTCAGCATACACATTCTGATGATTAATGTAAAAAAGAAAACATTGACATGTTTTGTTTATTAAAGTTATATAAATAATTTTCAATGTCAACATTTCGCGCGCTACTCTGTATGTTAATGAACCGCAACTAAGTAAATGCGGCGTGAAACATGCTTCCCTGTCATGCAGCAATCTTGAACCTGATCTTACATATGTGCTAAGCTTCCGCAGGGATGTGTACATTCCTCATAGGAACTTGACCAGTTACCACCAAATATATGGAGCAGGATTTCCTAGCTCCAACGATCATGGTTAACATAAAGTATTATATTTAATTGATATTAAGGCTTCACTGATTAATCATAAACATTAATCAATTATCAGTAATATAAATAAAGCAAAAGTTTTAGATATGCTTCAGAAATTCTGTATCAGACATTTGTGCAGTAATTTTGCTAAATTCTAAAAGTCCGGAACTTACGGCCTTGGCGTCCCTTCTTACACAAAAGGAACCAACAAGCCAGGTCAGAAATACCGAACACTAGATACAGTCAGCGAGGGTGATCTTATAGCCTGGAGAACCTTGAAAAAAGACGCAACTCTAACAAAAACATAACGGAACATTTTGAAACACAAGAGTAACTTGAGGGGGAGATTCAAGAGGAAAGCCCAGAAGTTCGTTAGTAGGAGGACCCCTCAGAGAAATCGGCGCCAAATCGTAGCCTATAAGTAACGAACAGGGAATCACGTGGTTTTATGTAGCCAATCTACGAGTTGAACTTAAGAAGACGCTACAAGAATTTAAATATAAATTTATTGAATGCACGTAAGACGGACCGACTGAAGATTTAATAAAAGTAATGGGAAAACCGAAGCAGCCCAGTTCTTCTAGACTTGTCACACTTTCTCTCAGTAGTCATGTCGAGTTGGTTAGGCAGTCATTTTAATTACTTAGTCAGGCTGAATCTATTTGGATAACTGCTAATAAGAATAATAGTAAAGTGATAGGTGACCGCGTGTGTCCACGCCAATAGAAACACCACAGGAAGGGTTTCAAATGTATATGGTAGCTACATCTAGTACACCAAACAGATCCGCGTGTTTTTTTTTCAAGGTTTTCTCCTGGTGAGGAAATACAATTGATATATACATAAAAGATTTGTCAGTGGTGTAAATAGATCAATAAACAGTTCTCAGAAAACCTTATATATATGCTATATATATAAATCTCTTGATGTGAAGAAGATAATGTTCCAATTTCCCATCCTGTCACCCTGGTAACGTATATACGTTCCTAAAACCAAAGATACAAATATGGACCCTGAGATCCCATTCTAATCAATCCCACATATGTAAATTCCCCTTACTAAATACTGCTTCATTTCATCGAAGCGGAGAGGCAGGTCAACTTGACCGAACACCAAAAATAAATACTGCTTCATATGCAAATAAGTTTTGAAGGTACAAATTATTGAATATACTTCTCTTCAGACACCCTGTTTATTTCATATGTAAACAAGAAGACCATATTTCCGATCATTGCAAGGAAGTTTATTCTATTTCATAGTGTCACTTCCCCTGTTCCCGAGACAAATCAAGTTAATCTATCTGAGAACGCAATCTAACCTCACTAAATATAATACCTTCTGCATCTTCCTAAAAACACTGAAGATAATATAAATCCATATTCACTAGTGTTGATAAGTGATAACACTTGCGACCAATACCCAATCTATCATTTCTAATCCAACATTGGTAAAAAAAATAATTCCTTCACATAATAAACTCCCTCTCTCATCCTCCAGCTAAGCATTTGTGCTACCATTTCTGATGAACCCACAAGCAACGACAAAATTGACACTAATAATAAACACGAAATCACGTTACTACAAATTGCACCTGCCACAAAGAAAATTAAATATCGCTTTACCCCAGATCAACTAATGTCAGTAAAATATCTTGTGGATGCAGAGCCAAAGAGAATTCCGCTGATCTTTTTACAGTTTCAGAGGCTTTATAAATGGACTATATACCACAGATGTCACTGCTGTAGTTCTTGAATGCAGTTACTGTGAGATACTATCAGAAAACTATCTTTATTACTCTAATAGAAAAAACAAATGAGAATATTTTTGGGAAAATTTTTCTCAACGCAATTAATGAAATTCAAAATTTGCAAGAACACAAAACTTCGATACTTCGATGACGATTCAAATTAACGATACTTCGATGATGATTCAAATGGAAATTTTATCAGATTACGTCACAATTCATAATCGACTAATGTAAGCTCACTGACTCTTTCACCTTACATAAAGAATACTCTCCACAAAATGTGATATCTGTAACACAATCTTACTATACAACATATACTAGGGTATTGTCCAAAATTCAACAATGGAGACTACAGGTTTATTTAACGGACCTTTCAAATGCCTTAAACAATAATCGAAAAAATCAAAGTTTTTAATTACATGTAACAGGCTGTATATTTACAGCTATAATATTTTAAGTACATATTACAAATATATTAAATGCATTAGCTATGAATCGTACATGCCTAAGTAAGATATACAATTAGATAAACCATATACCTTTATTTTCTTTAATTTTTATATTATTATAAGCATTGTATACTGTTGCCAGTCACCGGTATGTTTGTGGGCTTCAACATGTTAAGTTGATTGAAAGAGCTGAAATTGTTGGTGCTTAATTAGTTTGTGACTACAGTCACAAGTTAGTGAGGGTGTCGAGAGCTTCATATCACCACCATTCAGAGTTAGTGAGAAAACATAATCTGTTAAACAAAACAGTGGCAGGGAACTAAACTGGCTAACAAGCCAGAAGGTCATTAAGTGCGCTGTTAACTCTACCGCTTCAAAATGAACTGCTGCACTCAAAGTGTCTACAGAAATAAGTTACTACCAAAACGCATGGAGGGAACAGCCGAAGTAAAATATTCATTGGGTAAATGCTATTACCCCTTGTAATCTAGAAAAACGCAAAAAGGAAACAGCACAAAATGCCGACTACTAATTAAGGAAAATGTGCCACGTTGTCGATTGATATAACATTCACACTATTTCCCATTGCAGAACTTGAATACATACAAAGATACCAACAGAAAAATACAGAGATTGTATCCTTCCACCAGTGAAAAATGATGGTGCTTTCGTAACCATAGGAGGCCATGTCATATTTTTCAGCAAACACCATTATCGCCTTGAAAAATAATTAATGATATTTTGAGTAATACAACGTGCCACAATAAGAACTGCTTCACCTAGAACAAGCATTTCAGGACAATGGCTAATCAATTCAAGAAGTAAAAAGAGCTTGCCGCCCGGAAACACCACAATTTATTACCGCCCACCCCCCCCCCCCAAAAAAAAAAGACCAATCTCATGTAAAGAGCAAAATCTTTATGCCTTATTTTAGAAACGTCACTAACCGGATTGAACACATACTGCAACGCCACAGTGTCAAGATTATCTTTAAGCCTACTAAGCAGTTAAGACATCTATTGCGCTCAGTCAAAGATCACAGGAACCCTTTGTCGTCGGCCGGTGTCTACCGTATTCCCTGTTCGGTCTACATCGGCACCACACAACACAGCATTAACATCAGACTCAAAGAACACAAAAGGAACTGTCGCCTAGGTCAGCGGTAGCAGGACATGCCATCGAAGCGGAGGGGAACACATCAAGTTTCAGGACACCAGCAACTATTTCAACAGGAAAGAAGCAGCTCAAAAAAATAAACAGCAACACGAAAACATAGCGAGTCTATCACAAGAGAGCAGCAGCACATGTTTATTTATGGTTGAACTAGTTGCGGAGTTTGTGCATTTTGATCGCTTCTCGCTGTAGTGTTGCATGATAATGTGTCCGCTTCGATGGCATGTCCTGCTACCGCTGACCTAGGCGACAGTTCCTTTTGTGTTCTTTGAGTCTGATGTTAATGCTGCGTTGTGTGGTGCCGATGTAGACCGAATGTAGTTAGGTCTCCTTGGGGACACATATCGAATTATGCTAGTTCTTAATATTATCTCACATTTTTTAAAATTCATCCTCTCGTCCTAATCATCAAACTAAACGATCATATTATAAATCCGAGAAAATCGCTGGCTCTCATAATGGGGCATACCGATTACGAACAAAATTAATTGAACAGTAGTCATTGTGGCGAACTTAATGAAACAAAAGTGCTAATAAAATCGTTTGTAAAAAATCTCGGTGTCTATTTTTACATTAATGTAAAATGGAAAATTAAAATGAAGGAAACTTGTAAAAATGAATCTATACCCCATTTCTTGAATTGGCATAAATCTTTTCTCCAATAAAAAAATACTAGTTTCAATACTGACTATGCGGCATTTCGATTGCAGCGACATTCTGTTAACTGACGTCACAATAAATCTTGGACAAAGACTACAACGTATTCACAATGCCTGCGTTCACTACGTATGCAACCTACGTAGCAAGGTAGGTTCATAAGTTTCCGGCCTAACCATTTTCTAGGTTTGATAGAGGCAAAACCTATATTTCACTTTTCAATATAGTTATCTTTATTTGTAATACACTTCTCACACCATACCTCCAAATGGCCCTTCTTGAGTTTTGACAAAGAGGAAATACTAACTGGGAGCTAGATCTGGGCTGTAGGGTGGATGGTCGATCTCCTTGAAGAAACATTTCTTTACAGCTTCCTTTGCAACAAGAGTTTTGTGCAAGGCGCGTTGTGGTAAAAAAAAAGCGCACATCACTACTCAGCTTTCCTTGCTTTTTCTCTTTGATGGAAGCACGTAGTCTGTGCCATAGGCCAGCACTGTACTCCCCATTTATTGTGGTCTTCCTCTGCTTGAAGTCAATGAAGAGTATTCCTTCACAGTCCCAAAAGATTGTGACCACGACCTTCTTTGCTAACTGAGTGATCTTCGCCTTTAGAGGTGGTGCTTCGCCAGGTTTACGCCAGTCCATTAATTCTTTTATGAACAAAGGATCATAGTAGAGGACCACATTTTTATTTTCTGCAACAAAGGTATGCAGAACTTCTCTCTCGTAGCCACGGCAGAGTTCCAAAAATGCTTCACAATAGATGACTTGCTGTTGCTTTTGGACTGAGGAAAGAAGTCTGGGCACTAACCGTATTCATGTTTAAATGTTCATGAATAATTCGAAGGACTGTTGTTTTAGAATAGTCCAACATTGCTGCTATTTCTGTAACTTTGAGTTGCCGGTTTTCCATTTCTCCTTCCACAAGAGCGATGTTTTCAGGAGTGAGCACCTCCAAGGGCTGACCTGCACGCTCTTCGTCTTCAGTGCTATGTTGGCCTATTATCTTACTGTGGAATATGAGAGGGATGCTTTCCCATATACACCGTTCAATCGCTGTTTAATTTCATTTGGAGTAAGACCTTTTGTGAAGAACTTAAACACAGCTCGAAACTCCATTTTGAACATGTCACAATTTTCTACACATAGCCTTCTTTATGCAACTATATCTGAAATGAACACAGAGGAGCGGAAGTTACAGCTGCAACTATTTACTTAAACAGATAAAGTATGACAATAGGCCTACAGATAAGGTTGGCGATAAACCTTATTGGCGAGGCCGGAAACTTATGGACCTATCCTGGTAAATCAGATCATATCACTGCAGCTTTTGAATTGTTATCCTGGCATCGACTGGATGCTAGTAGGAAGTTGCCACCCCCCCCCCCCCCCCCCCCATATTCTTCTACGTCGAATTCTATTCACTTCAACTCTGCACCCGTTTTGATCCTTATCTTTTGATAATTTAAACATGCGATTAATAACAATTCCTTTCTCTCTATACCCTTACACTGAACCTCTTACTTTTCTCAATCCTTCACAGTTGTCACTGCTTGTCTCTCTGGAACTCTCTGCCGTCTCATATCAAGGACTTCCGTCACAAATACAATTTAGAATATTGCTCGAAGTTTTTTTATTTGGTAAATGCAGCATTTAAGTACTATGTTCAAACTGTTAATAAATTAACTGTATAGTACATATTGCAATCGCAATTGTCCCTGGTGCAGTAGAGGAGAGGACCTTACGGAATTAATTGTTCCAGGGAAAATATATTATATACAATATTCAATTTTACATCATATAAAGCAGAAGAAATAATATCTCATGTATAACATATGAATCACTATTACTTTGATGCGCTGCTCTTTGTTTTCACTAATGATAATACAAGTAGTTAGTTCTGTTCTTATAAATTCCCTCTAGTAATTTTAGTAACTGTTTAATTTATGTTATTTAACCTGTCATATCTAAGTTCAACTTTTACATTATCCAACTATTTCAATTTTTCCAATCTCTTTCCATCTCATTATGTTATTCAGTTTCATAAAGTAAATTAGATGCAACTGCAATTTATAAAACACTATGCTTTTGAACTCAAATGTTTTAAATTCTCTCTGTCTTGCACTTCTCTACAAATGCAAAGACCACTGCATTTTTCATTTTACAGACAATGGGATAATTTCCAAAAATTGTGACATTTTTTGAGTTATCAGTTATGTATTTTTCAGATCCTGGTTCCTCTGGGAAAGCTTTAAGTATAAGGAAGTCGCTTTGAATCCAAAGTTCAGTGTTTTCATTTTTGCCATCACATATACAGATGGTACCAAAAAGTATACAAACTTCAAGAAAAGGAAAAAAAAAACTGTGTTAACATAACAAAACTGCATTCACAGAACAGAAAATGATGAGCACTAATCATCTCAGACTTTTACAGCTGCAACAGTTGCTGAAAATGCCCATCATTGGTATCGAATACACTTCTGAATACGTTAAAGTACTGATTGAGGAACGTTTGCGAATGTGTCCTCAGTGATTGTAGCATATGCCGTTTCAATTTCTTCCCGAAGTGCTGCCAGTGTAGCTGGTCTGCCCAGATCTGCCCTTGTGAACATCGCATACGGTACCATGAGTACCATGAGTCTCATCTCGAATGCTTACAATTGTTACTCGCGTTGGCGGTTCTGTTTTGTACACACGTCTCCATTGCCTTTGAACAACATTCTCGGTTTTCCAATACCACTTCAAAACTGCTTTAGGTGTTCAAACGATAATATTGGCTCCATTTTGTTGTAGCAACCCTAGTATAACATAATGTCAGTCACATCTGTTTACAGAACACCATATGATAATCTTGGCTTCATTTGTTCATTGTTGATTTAACTGTCACGTAGCAACGCTAGCATAACGTATGTGAGTCACATCTGTTTACAGAACATCATATTACACATTACTGTTGTTTTCTGGTCCAACTTTGAAATATGTTAAATAGATATCTACTGTGAAAGTGTGCATGCATTTTTGGCACCCTCTGTATATTAGATACGCTTCAAATCCGCCTGTCAATTACAAGTCCGGTTCTGCCTTTGGCCACCTTATTCGTATTGTACATCCCAGATAAATCACTGCTCTAAATGTTTGGTTTTATGGAATGAGTCGTTTCCGGGTATGATCAACGCAGACTTGACGAAAGTTGTAAATAATAAGCAAGGGGTTATCTCCAATCAGTTGGGTAGAAATCTAAATCTCATTCGGAAAATTTGGCATGCCATCACATTTGTATTATCCAAATATGGTATTTGATACAAAAATTACCCACGCAGAAGAAATTTCCCAACGCATTGAACTGACTATTGTATATGGAGAAACTAGGGGGTTCGTGTGAAACGACAACAGGTCCATTCACCAGTGGGTGAAGGAGTTTTTAATTTAACTAATGTCCAAGTGAAATGCAAATCATTGTTACAGTGTAGCATTCTTCGCGCTTACAGTGCCTCTAGAAGCGAACAGATTCCAATATCTGAGTGCGCATTATTCCCAACCGCGCCCAAACTTCTCCGTTTTAAACGGCTATTTCATCTGTTAATTATGTACCCCCTGGACTCAAAATATATCAAAATATAGCAGGTTTTCTGTATTTTGGCATTTGAACGAAGAGTTAAATTCCAATAGGAAGGCGGTTCCAATTTGAAACCGATTGGCTGCTATCTCTGACTACCTGGACAACTAGGGATTGTCGTAGAGCTTACATACAATGCCTTCAAACTTTCGGAAACCAAAAACTCCTCCAAGCGCCCCAAAATTTCACATCAACTAGCCAATGCGTACGCTGTTTCATGTTTATGTTTCATTTTTATAGTTTGGGTCTAGATTTTGCATTGTCATCTTTTTTAATGAAAGAGAGTGCTCAGGTTCTATTAAGTATTTACAATCCCTCTCACATATGACTTCGAAATGTGGACCTCAAATTATGAAAAGGAAAAGTGTGAAATTTGTGAATTTAAAAATTGAAAAACCTAGATTGGCAATCTAATCACTAACTGAACTGGGCAAGTTCCAAGCTTTTAGTTTTATATTTTCAAAATATGAAGTTACCACAGTTGTACAGCACATAACAAGGAAATAATACACTCTGTTGTAGTAGAATATCAGATGAATTTTTAAACAGCTTTTAAAATGTGTTCTGTCTACCTATAGTTTTGAAAAGAATTAAAAAAAAAGTTGTTTTTTACACAGTTAAGTTGGTTTTGAATAATATATGAAAAGGTGAAGATTATAAATATGGATAACCTGTAAAATATTTTATTACTTCTACCTGGATAGGTTTTTCACTGCTTACTGTCACATCTTTTAGTGACTGATAGATTTAAACTAATGTATTTAAACCTACACACTTGATCAGTTAATTATTTACAGTCAGACACGCAATGTCTGTCCTTTTTATTTCATATAAATGTATTTTCATACATCCTCCTTTCCACCAATATTAGCAAAAATGAATAATATGTACACTATTTAGAAATCACCAGTCTCAAAATAAGGGAGAGTTACAAAATCTGGTATAGAAAACTACAATTTACCATCTTCGGTCTATTTTCAATGCTAACCTGGCAGCTAACAAAAATTTCTTCTTTGGAACTACAATATCAAGAGAAAAACCCATCAAAATATGCCACAAAGTTTCTATTTTCAACTATTACATTCTGATTTTATACTGGTGATAAGGGATTTCATGAGAGCGCTTTCACGTTAGTTACTTCCAGGCTAAACTGTTTTAGCAATGAGACGATAAAGAGATCCAATAAAATATTAAACAAAGAAAACCGTTCAAGGCTATCTTTAATAAAGTACGTTGTGTTAGGTTAGTGAAGCTCTATCATAAACACCACATACTCGGTATGCACGCCAATGACCCATATTCTCCACTACTCACCCTTACACTAGCCTGAGTTCCGGGCAGTTAACTCTGAATGGCTATCTACTACCTGCAGTAAGCGCTCCAGTTGTACTTCTTTTCCCGAAATAATTTACGGGTGCGTTACTTCGGATATTACAACAATGTTACAGCCGTTCGTAACGGAAAAGGTGAATGTTAACATGGTGAGTTATAGTTTCCAGGGCTAGCAGATTATACACAGATGCCATATATTATATATGGATTGTAGCAAGGGGAGTGGGCGAGGGAAATGCCGTTATTTTTATTCTTTTGAAATCGCAGCACTGGAACGAGGTAACGCTATTCTACTGCCCCATATAGAAAGTTTAGAGAAATTTGTTCTTCTCGCATCACATAACTTTGAGATACGCAAACATTCGCATGCGATTTAGAGCAGAGTTTCTCAAAACACAGGCGGTCTTAAAGAGAACATTCAGGGCTTGGATTAAAGATCCCTTTCCAAGGCTAAACATTTCTCATAAGCTTCTAAATCAATAAAACATTGGGATCCCCTTCTAGACCTACCTGTTCTTTAATTAAAACGAAAAATTTAATTTAGTTTTCAATTTTTTAAATATTTATTCATTATTTTGTTTGTGTTTTCGCAAATAAAGAGTATATATCCAGATGGTTATACCAATTTAAGTTCTTAGCACGAACTCTCTCAATATTCTATTCTCTTCTATTTAGTTTCTTTTAATATTTGAGGTGTAGTTTCTGCTACGTTTACCCTATCTAACTAAACTAGCAAGTGTATAGGGTCAATAGCAGTAACACGCCATGGGTGGCCGAGGCGCGGACGTTAGGGAGGCGGAGGCGTTAAGGCGCGGACTCGTGAGGGATAGGTCTGGAGATCGAATTCCACCAAGACAGACCTCCCTGATTGAGGTTTTTTCCAGGTTTTCCTCAGTCCTCATAAAAGGCAAATGCCTTGGAGGTACCCTATCTTAGACCTGGAACTTTTTCTTTCTTAAAAAAATCCTTTCCCAATTTATCATTTCATCTCATGCATAATCAGTGAATGAATGAATAGTGTTTAACGCCCGTTTTGGCTACAGAGGCACCACAGGCGATGGACACTGGTGATACATGAGATGAAATGATATATTGGGAAAGGATTTTATGGAAGGAATCGTTCCAGGCCTAAGTTTGGGGTATCTCCCCGGCATTTGCCATTTATGAGGACTGAGGAAAACCTGGAAAAAACCTCAGTCCTGGCGGTATTCGAACCCAGACCTCCCGCTCACGAGTCCGAGACTTAACGACCTCGGCCAACTGTGCGGTTACCACAGCCTGTGGTGCCCCAGTAGTAAAAACGGGCGTTAAACACAATTAAAAAAATTGAAAGTAATTTTAGGTATATTAATTTTCATGACCGTATTCTAAATAGTTCTCTTCATTTCCAACCCGAAGAAGGAGTTTGTTTTAAAGTGCATTTTAATAATGTTTTAGTGGTAATTTTTCTATTATTGCTGGAACGCTCTAGTTCTTTGTATGTGTTTGTCGCCTGATCAGGTTGACCGATCTATTTTACCTTTATCATGTCGGATGGATGTAAGCCGGAAACTGTGTTTCAAGCCTTTGTCTGTACTAACTTATCTATTAATATGAACATACTTGTGCACAGTACAAATTATTGATTCATTATATATTACCTTGATGGCATTTACTAAATTTCCTGGCGTATTGTAGCTTTCGAAATCTTCTCAAACTTTAAACACATAGCTATCATAATTATGTCTGTCTATAGTCTAAATATATCAAGAAATTTGGTATATTGAACTCTCTTCTCTGGTATTTGTTTCACTGTCAGGTCATCTACACAGGACCCGCTCTTCCGAAAGCAGTTCTACTGATCTCCAAATATTTTCTCTCTAAAAGATGAAGTTTGGAATATTCCAAAATATATTTTATAGACTGTAACTAATAGATAAGTACGCATATACTTTTTACAATTTATATATTGCTTTGCATATATTAATTATTGTTGCTATTTTCCATTTATCTGGTATCTTTTACTCAAACAAAATAAAGTTAAATAATTGTACAAATCTGGTTTTCTATATTTGTTTTTGATTTGGTTTATTTACGGACGCTCTTTAACATCTCAGGTCATCAGAGTCCCATTCTATTTAGGGCGTGAAACGGCTGACAAATTTTGCTCAGAGGCCTCTTCTTTCAGGTTTGAGGTTCTTTATCGTGCGGTAAATGTACGACACGGGACCTACGGGTTTAGTTCCCTCCCGAAGGAAGCCATACTTAGTCAATGTATGTTCATCATATTTCCAGGGCTCCATATTGACGTTGTCTACGCCTAAAGCTTTCTATTACTTATTTATTTTAGTACTAATATTATTTTAATGTTATAGCAAGTACTGTGTTACAACTGATGCTCAAATCGGTTTCCCCCCAGCATGCATACATTCCTGACATCTAATAACATTGGTATTTACATAGGAGGTATCCAGCCGAGGGCGGCCTGCACGTGACATGTTCTTCACAATATTATGCTCTTGCCCAAATGCCAACTTCCAACATGCAGCGATTTGATATGGCAAGGTTCATTCCCGTAAGTCCTGGACTAAGGGACGAACTCATATGCACTAAAACTGCAAAATACTCAAGCAGTATGCTTTAAAAAAATCTTATATGCATTGTTAGCATTGCAAAATATATTATAGGTGAATTGACTGAGAATTTGACGAATTATCTATTTAACAAATAAAATATATATGTATTTAAATCTCCTAAATTTGTTAATTTGTATTACTCTGCAGACCAGTAAAACTATACATTATATATTTTCATAGCAAAAATAGTTTTCTATCCCAAGAATATTGAAATACTGCTTTATAAAGTTCTGCAAGAGATGCAATAAATATTAACACATTTTGCTAAATTATCAAATAAGATTTTTCTATTGTAATTCATGAACATTTAAACATGAATAAGATTAGTGCAAGATAGGTGCCTAGACTTCTTTCCTCAGTCCAAAAGCAGCAACGAGTCATCTGTTGTCAACCATTTTTGCAGCTCTGCCGTGGAAACGATAGAGGTTCTGCAAACCATTGCTATAGGAGATGAAACTATGGAGTGGCGTAAACCTGGCAAAGTATTGTCTCTAAAGGCCAAGGCCACTCAGTCAATCAAGAAAACAATAGCCACAACCCTTTGGGACTGAACGAATACTCTTTATTGACTTCAAGGAGAGGACCACCATAGTAAATGGAGAGTACTATGCTGACCTACTGCACAGACTACGTGCTTCCATCAGAGAGAAAAGGCGAGGAAAGCTGAGTGGTGTATGCGCCCTGTTCACGACAACGCTTCAGGGAGATTGATCATCCACCCTACAGTCCACATCTAGCTCCCAGCGACTATTCCTTTTTATCAAAACTCAAGAAGGACATTCGAGGAAGGAAATTTAAATGTGACGAAGAAGTGATGAATGCTGTTTATGCCCATTTTGCAGACAAGCTTTCTGACTATTTTTGGGGAGGGGGGATTGAAATGTAAATTCAAAGATGTGAGAAGTTTAATGCAATAAAAGGTAACTATATTCAAAATTGAACTATAGTTTTTGTACTTATCATACCTAAAAAACGGTCAGGCCAAAAATTTACGGACCTACTTATGTACGTTCATATTAAACATTACAATTTGAGACAAACATTTGCCATTTATTTTCATTCTTGTTGAAAAATATTCCAAACTATAATCAAGGAAGAATTATAATATTTTAACTGCACATATTTTGTTATAGTTAACTCTTTTTGAATTGTGTATTTAAGAACATACTTTAAATCGTATGGAAAATGAAAAATTGCTCCAAAATTGATTTACAATTATTTAATTTCACATGTTTAAGATTCACCTCTTTTTAACTCAGACATTACACATGTATTTTTTGAACTCTTATTGCAAAATTTCAAAAACAAGATATTAGCTATTTAGTTTCATTACACGTTGAAGTTTCTTTAAGTTAGCGCCATTGCTGGGAATATTGTCTACTCCTATATAGTCGTGGAAGACGCAGTCGATCAGTGGTGTCGTTCTTATTTTCAGCACTTGCAGGAATAAGACCTAATGAATCATTAGTATTAATGAAGAACAACTAGGCAATATTTAAGTAACTGGCCTTGCATAATTTTTCCCGTCCGCAATCTTAAATAAGCATAGTCGATTTGTACACAATGTTACTGCAAACTGCGTTCCACATTTTTTTTTCCACTGTTCAGTATCTCTGCAACTAATTGGAATTAGACGTACCCGATTTTTCATGATGAAACACCTCACGGAGAATTACTGGATGCCAATAATTCATTTTCGACCAAAATTGGACTTGCGCAGCGGTTTTTCTGCTTTCTGTAGAATTGTTATTGCGTTTTTGTGTATAACAACAAACGAAAAGGAAGAATGATTATGTACATACCTCAAAAATATTTGTTTTGACAAATAAAGAATAGAGGACAAGATTCACAGTTACCTTCCTTACCCACAGGGCTATAGCGCTTGAATTTCTTTAGGTATCCATACGAATAAAAGAGTAATCTTAAACCATCAAGGATAAAAGCATATGATAATTAAAGTGACTACTGTAAAAGAAGAAAAAGCGTCGGGAGCAAACCCTTATGCTGCCAGTGTGTCACACTTTCGTGCAGGATGTGATGATATACGCTAGTGATAAAAAAAGGTAACGAGAGCATCGGTAACCTACCCTCCGGCTTGGTTCCTCGCGCCATATTTTGCTTTTATGGCTGTGTTTATGCTTTCTTTCCATCTCTTTTCGCCACTATCCACATTTTATATCCTGGTGTCTTCCTTTCTCCCAACTATATCTGCACCGCTCCCATCCGATTATCTTTTACTACTGTTGACCACGTCTCTCACTTCTTTTAGTCTCCATTCTGGTTCTGTGTGTATTCATTTACTTTTTTGTTACTATATTAATTTTTTCCTCGACCTTATGATTATATCCAATTTTATTTTATTAATTTCTTAATTTATTCTTCTAAGTGACTTCATTTAAGAAGCGTGAATAACCCCTACAGTGTGACATTAGCGCACTCCCTCCTAACCAAAACTTGTTACTTTTACACAAGCGTATATATTTAGTAACGCACAGTGTATTTGTGAAATAAACAATATCGTATTCACTCAAATATATGTATTACCAACTATGATTTTTTCAGTGATTCAGGCCCTTTTATTTGCACGCTCTTTAGCATTTACATGTAATGTCAGAACATCGGTGTTCTTGAGTAAACTTATCAGCTATGTAAGTAAACAATACATATACCATATTACGAGGGTAAGTCCACAAGTTTCCCGCCTAACAATTTTCTAGGTATAATAAAGACAGAAACTATAAATAAATTTTCAATATAGTAGCCGTTTATTGCAATACACTTCTAAATTAACATTTCAAACCTCCCCAAAATAGTCAGAAGTCTTGTCTGCAAAATGGGTATAAACAGCATCCATCCCTTCTTCGTCACACTTAAATTTCCTTCCTCTACGGTCTTTATTGTGTTTTGAGAAGAGGAAATAGTCACTGGGGGTAGATCTGGGCTGTAGAGTGGATGGTCAATCTCCTTGAAGCCACATTTCCTCACAACTACCTTTGCCACAAGAGCTGTGTTGTCGTGAAGGTGCACACCATCACTCAGCTTTCCTCGCCTTTTCCCTTTGATGGAAGCACGTGGGCTGTGCAGTAAGCCATAATAGTACCTCCCATTTACTGTGGTATTCCGCTCCTTGAAGTCAATGAAGAGTATTCTTTCACAGTGCTAAAAGATTGTGGCCATGATCTTCTTGAGTGACCTTGGTCTTTAGAGGTGCTGTTTCGCCAGGTTTACGCCATTCCATTGATTCTCTTTTGGACAAGGGATTATAGTAGAGGACCATAGTTTTCATCTCCTGTAACAATGGTTTGCAGAACTTCTCTCTCGTTTCCACGGCAGAGCACCAAAAAGGCCTGACCACAGGTGACTCGTTGCTGCTTTTAGACCGAGGAAAGAAGTCTAGGCACCTATCTTGCACTAACCTATTCATGTTTAAATCTTCATGAATTATTCGAAAGACTTGTTTTAAAAAGGCCCAGCCTTACTGCTATTTCTGTGACTTTGAGCCGCCGGTCTTCCATAACTTCTTCTTCTTCTTCTTCTTCTTCTTCTTCTTCTTCTTCTTCAAGAGCGATATTTTCAGGAGTGAGCACCTCCAAGGGCTGCCCTACACGCTCTTCGTCTTCAATGCTTTCTTGACCCATTCGAAAAAGTTTGGTTCATTCGTTTACGGCAGAATATGAGGAGAATGCTTTCCCATGTACACCGTCCAATCGATTGCATTTTATTTTATTTTTTCATCTTCCATGGAATCATAAGATATCTATACTATAACGCAAAATAAATTAAGATGCATGTTTAATTTTAAAGATTTAATATCGTGTAGGTCACAAAAATTATATAATTATTCAGTATATCACCATAAGTGATAAAACAGCAGTTTTATAAATTATATGCAGCGGGAAAGGCAGAAAACAAAGGAAATAATTTAGAAAGAGGTAAAATGAAGGCAATTGGATTTGATGAAAAGCAAATATGTTAAGGAAGCACAAAAAAGATAAGAAATAAAGAACAGAGCTAAACTAAACAGCAACACACTTACGTTTCAGATATTCCAGTCTCCTAGCAAGATGTTCAAATGTCGGCTTGTCTTGGAAAGGCTATGACAAGGCTAAAAGGTGTTTCTCAAACTGCTGTTGCTCTCAATCTGCCAAGCAACTTTCTAACCAGAGGTTGAAGACAACTTTTAAGAATAGACCAGTTACAGAAAATATTCCAGAAATAATAGGAGATGTTAACACATATTGTGAATAAGATGGTGCGTTATATACATGTGCTGTTTGGAGAGGTTTCATCATTAGAATATAGAATGGCAAGAAGAAGAAAATACAAAAGTAACAGAGTGCGGAAATAAGGCAAAATTCCTTTTTTATTGGGATTGATAATTCGATTTATTTAAAAGTCAGCTAGAAATGAACATGTCCCACGCATTTGGGGTCGAAAGGGCCAGTTTTTATTTTGCCTTTTTTGCCTGTTTTGAATTCTGTTGCCTATTTTAAGGTTTGAAACCTTTATTTTTTGCCTGATTTGGGTCGTTATGCATTATTTCTGCAAGTATTTATGCATTTAAAAAAATTCAGTATGTTGATATGAAAAAAGTTGTAAAAATTAAATGGCATGTTTACCTCACAAAAATATCTATTGAGAATCTTATTATAAATGTTTCTTTTCAAGCAGTCAAAAACTTTCTTCAACCCATTCATTACGCTGTTTAAATAGCAGAACCTTCTTATCGAAAGGAACTAACGCATGATTACTTCGGGCATACGAATGCCAAGAAATAAGAGAGGATGAGGGAAGTACTGTAGTTTTGAATAGTCCTGGCGAAACACCTTGTATCGATCTGCACGAGACAATTCCAGCATATTTTTGGTAAGGTCAACTTCTCAGCTGCATGAATATAACAAACTATTGCAAGCGAGAAAGATGAGAGCGGTACAGCTGTGCAATAAACCCTCTCTACAATGTGCTCAGTACGGAAGTAAGAGAAATACAAACCTGATTCCCCTATAAGTGTATAAACAGAAAATGAACTCGATCATTAGCCACTGCACATCTTTTGCTCATTCACCAGGACTATTGAAAACTACTTTACTTTATCTTGATCAATAGTTCCACGATGCCCCAAAAGGTAATGTTCTGTTGTAACTGGCACGAGTCCTTCCGAATTAGCTTGTTTCAAATATGCTCCAATCACTTCAGTGGAATTGGAACGTTGTTTTACCATGACGGAAGACGTTCTCTCTGACAAGCGAGTAATTATAACAGTTGATATCTTGAAAAAAACCCTTGTCGTTGCTTGTAACCAAGAAAAGTAAACTTAATAACTTTAATTATGTAATAATGAAAGTATTAATTATTAATTCAATAATAATTATTTATATTTCTGTCTGTTTTCACTTTTAATAAATGCCTACTTTAATTATATTACTGCCTATTTCCAATAGTGCTTTTTAAACTGCCTTTTTGAACAAAAAAAAATATATATAAAGAGGTTGGGGAGAAGATTGGTATTGCCAAATTCTGCTCAGCGAGCACAGCACGCCTGCCTTCTTGCAGATATACCTTCAACTAATCTTGTGTGTATATCATGAAAATATTAGATTGACTTTATAATGTTTAGCATTCATTTCCTCTCAGATTTCTTCTGAATTCATAAAAAATATGTATATGATTATGGAATGTAAGCTTTTGTGAACACAATGAAGAAAAACGCACACACGCACGCACAGACACACAAACAATATTAAACAACGTTATTGATGAAATGGGAAGATTACCTCATAATGAGGCAGTTTTTGAACAGATCAGTGGAAAACTGCCTGCATTCCTATCTCCGGATATGTAAAGCGTATTCAGTCACAAAATTGAAGTAGAGAAAGGCAACTTGTGGTGCATATGGACTAAGAACTAATCACTTTAGTAACAAGATAAAACCCAATCTGCCCATTGGGCAGGAAGTTTCTTTATGTTGTATACTCCCTTGTTTTATTATAAAAATATATCAAAGCAGAACCATAGATAGATATGTCAGACTACAAGCTACATAACAAAATTGTAGTAGTAGTTTATAGTAAAGCAATAATAGAACAGTTATGATAAAATATTGTTGAATTCCAGTCTGATGGTGCGCCCAGCACTTCAAACTACACCTTTCTCTTTCATGCTTTGCTCTGAATAATGTTCGCTGTTCATGGAACTTTTCAGCGCCTTGGTTGTGAGAAATGTATGGTAAGCCGATTCTCAAAATGCCAAGCATTTTTATATATGGGCTAAGGAAATCAGCAAGAAAGGTGCTTTATATATGTGTATATATACATATACATATACATATATATACATACATATATAAGTGAAACAGATACTAATAAAAGAAAAAAGCACCCGGATAAATTATTAAGCAGAGTAAAGTGTAACATTTTAGATACCTGAAAAGCTCGCCATTATAAATCCGCGTTACTATACAAGATTCAATGTTCAGTGATGCTCAAAATGTTTAACTATGAAACAGGTAAAGCTGAAGGTACAAGCACTTAATCTCATGTTCCAGGCAGAGAAGAAGAGTCTGAAATTCAGCAATATAATTGGAAATTGAGTGTTTGTTGAATTCACTGCAAGAAACTCATTAGAGAATAAAGAGTTTGTAGGTTGAAATGCCAACCTTTTACATTATAATCCTAAGAGTGAAAAGCTTGTATGACCAACGTTAGATGATATTAGTGCTCTGCAGAAAATCAGGCGAAATTACACTTGAATAGACCTACAGTGGATAAAGGAATCGCGCTGACGTTCAGTATAAATTTATGAGTTTTTCCACGGGATGGAAGTGAGTCAAAAAGCAGCGTCTATACTGCTACTTATTAGCAGTTATTGGCAGATAATGTATAAGTCATGAATACAGTTCAATGAGTACGCCACGAATATTTTATTTGTTTTATCGAATTATTTGATTTACATGTGTGAAGAAGACGTGTTTGAAGTCGAACTTCCATCGTCTGAGAATATTGCAATATATGTCAATTATTTTTGTAATGGACAAACAAGCAGATATTGTGTATTGGATTGTTACTGTCTACTTAAATGGAATTTTTATGCTGTGTTGATCGCAAGCATTTTAGTTATATATGGTAACAAAACAGACTTTTCTCGTGTTTAGGCATATATTTTGTATTTAATAGGTTCATTTACATCCATTTCTTATCTGTTACAACTGGATAGAAGAATATAAAAAGCAGTTAATTTTGTGTCGGTTGCAGCATAGGTAACCGATGGAATTAAGCTAATGCTAAAATAAAAATACTAACTTTACGAGCGGCGACTCTATATCTTTATTTATTTTACTTTCACGATGGCTTCAATTCCCCAGTTATCAGCCGCGCTTAGGTGGCCCATAACTCAAATAATCTCACTGTACTTCAGATTTGATTAAAACAGACATAAGAAGTGCTTTAGTGCCTATCCGATTGAACTTATATTTTCATAACTATTTTATAACAGGCATTCGTTTATAAATTGCCATATACCTTTGTAAATCCCCATTCAAAATGAGAATTTAACATAACGGAAACTTAAACGTAAAAGTTAGATGCTATGTATTGTACTGGAACCATTCAAATGAATCACATAAACATAAACGTACTATTAGACGTAAACTTAGAAGCTTGTAAGGTCCAAGGTTTTGCGTCTACGTCTAACTTAAACTTAAGAAATCAACCAATCAGAACACAGCTGCTCTGTTTGTAGAGCTCTATGATAGAATTTATCCATATACGGAGCACGGAAATCAAATGCAACTCTTGCTGCTTGCTGCTGCAAGTCCCGAGCAACGGCGGAGAGAACCGAAGGTAGTGACCCACAGATATAACTAGATAATAACACTTTCAAACGACTAGTAACGGACACAAAACGTGCTATAAATTGATGTTTATGAATTTTTTCTTGCTGCAATCAAAGGAGATGGGCACTATTACAGTGATTTACACCCCATATTAATTTATATTTACGTAAAACCACTGGGTCCGCCGGTTTTTAGGGTTTACTCGAGGCATGCGTTAAGTTAGTGTATATGTACGCGATTAACTTACGAATTGCAATAAGAGCAGATTTTACCCGCCTAACAATCGCCTATCAATTTATATTTAAAAGTTACGGAGGACAACGCAGAGGTTACATTATGTTTAAAAAAATGTTGAGGCCACGCACAATAGTTCGGCTCTCTCCGCTGTCGCTCGGGACTTGCAGCAGCTAGCAGCAGGAATTGCTCTTTGTTTCCGTGCTCCGTGTAAGGTCAAGTTATGGTAGAGAAAGCTGAAGATCAGTGACTCTGTACACAGAATGGCGTTAATGGACAAAAGATTAATTGCATTATAAGAAAGCTATCCTTGCTCATATACTCCAAGCAAATCAATTACTGCACTTCACATATGCATAAACGCTACCGTCGTCTACTCAGAAGCCGCCATTTTCAATCAGCTGTTAGTTAGCTTCGCTTGTTCTTATTTTTGATTGGCTAATACATACGTTTGCGCCTTTCATTGTGAATGCCTACATACTACTAAGTTAACGTGTTAGTGTTATTTTATTATGTTTACGTTTAATTTTCATTGTGAAGGGGCCTATCCTTTTTTAAGAGTTGCTACCTGACAGTAAAAGGAGACAGACGCATTTTGTGCATCCGATGCTCGGCAATTGAAGGTGTGCATGAGCTTATTGAGCAGTTGAGGGAAGAGATGAGGTAATATACAGGCTCAACGTGAAGCATCTGGAAAATTTTGTTGTTGGAGCACAGGAGCGTGTGCTTACTATTGAAGCAAAGCTAGCTCACCTGGGGAATCAATCTCGCAGGAACAATATTTACGGTTTGATGGAGAAAGAGGAGGAAAGCTCTGGGATGACAAAAATGTAAGTACATGTGATGTGATTTTGTTTGAAAACTCAGTCCGATAGAGAAAAACTGAAAACATATTTGAATTCAGGGCATTCATATTACATATGTCCAGGTGGAAAAATAGTGTAATGAACTATCATTAAAATTTCTGAAGAATTTCCATTGATAAAACGTCATTATAATTTAGTTTTCCTTTACCAATAATTTAAATTTTCCAAATTGTTTGCATCATATGCTACAATCTCTACGTTCCTGTTCCCCAATGAATAACTATAAGGGGGGGGGGCGATGTACGTGGAGGAGCAAGATATGCATTTTGGACTTTGAACAATTAAATCCTTGTTGGTGTTTTCAAGAATATTTAATGCAGAGTAAATTTAATTTGCTAATTTCAGGATATAAGGACTTGCTCACACATTCTGTGTAACGTGTATTATGTCTGGCTAGATTGCAGAAAGCCCTTTTGTCGCCTTCATCATTTAGGGACCAGCATCCGTAGGTAAAAAATAAAGCATTGTCAAATATGATGTCATCCGGCCATAACAGCTGTAGAAATTCGTTGAATATTAAGCGAGCCATTGTACATGATCTGCATGCTAATTGAAAAACCGCTTGGAAACTGTTTCATTACTTTCCAGCACACCTACCAAAAGTTTTCTACTTTCCTACAGTCAGGTGAATCGTCCTTTCTTACCCGCATGTTTTTATTTTCACATTCTATTTCTATTTTTCCTGGTGTTTTTTTTTAATAAAACTTCCTTTATGTTGATATTTGGGTATTTCAAAATGTGGGTGTTTTGTAAGGAACATTCTAAGCTCTGGACTTTCCAATTTATATAAAGGAACATCAAAGGCATAAAGTACTTTGCACAATTCTCAATAGTATTCGAAACTTTATGAAAACGTGAATATAATGCAATAGATACCTAAATGTACTTGTGCAGAGATTGCAGGTGAAGCGGCGACCATGTTATGTTTGCTGCCTGCCAATTACTGCAAGCCTTGAGATCGCTGATCAGCATTTACAGATTTTCCACATTTTTGACAGAATAAAACTTTTACGTCACTTATAAAAATTCCAGCAATTCAGCAATAATACTGCTGTAAACTGGAACGTATACTTGATTTCACTTTTGATTTTATATCACCCACCCCACTTCAATTATGTAGGTTACTGTATAAACTAATCAAGACAATGCGAATGACAGAAGGTCATACGAATTGCATGCATTACTTCATTTCATAGATATGCGATTTCCTTTTGAAGAGGAAGTAGACAAAGAGCGGGAGGGAGGGACAGAGAGAGAGAGAGAGAGAGAGAGAGAGAGAAAAGTTCAGTTAAGGTCTTTATGTGGCATATAGACTATATTCATTTACATTTCGTTTTCAATAATAAATAATGTATTTGAAATTATTTCTGGAATTTAAATGTGAAAATTATAACAAAGGAAAACATTTCAATTAATGTAAGTGCATATATCGAGGTCTCCAAAAAATGAATACACACTTTCACATAAGATATTTATTTAATATATTTCAAAGTTGGACGCAAAACAACAGTAATGTGTAGTATGATGTTCTGTAAATAGATGTGACTCACATTCAATATGATAGCATTGCTACCTGATAGATAAATAAACAATAAACAAATAAAGCCAAAATTATCGTATGATGTTCTGTAAACAAGTGTGACTAACATTACGTTGTGCTAGCGTTGCTACAACAAAATGGAGCCAAGATTATCGTTTGAATAGCGGAAAGCAATTTTGAAGTGGTATTGGAAAACCGAGATTATTGTTGAAGTTCAAAGGCAATGGAGATGAGTGTACACAACAGAACCGCCAACGCGAGTAACAAATTTGAGACTCATGGTACCGTATGCGATGTTTACAAGGATTGATCTGGGAGCCCCGCGCACTGGATCCTAGTCACTATCGCACGGGATAGGACGAAGAGTTCCAATTGAGTTTCCACCGCGTTCTGCGGATCTAACTGCGTTGGACTTCTACCTATGGGGAACTCTTTAAAGATGCTGTATACTGTAGAAAACACCAGCTACACTGGCAGCATTTCGGGAAGAAATTGAAACGGCATTTGCTGCAATCGCTGAGGACACTTTCGTAAAAGTTGCTCAATCAGTAGTTCAACGTACTCAGAAGTGTATCGACGCCGATGGTGGACATTTTGAGCAACTGTAAAAGTCTAAGATGATTAGTGCTCATTATTTTCTGTTTGTGTGAATTCAGTTTTGTTATGTTAACACAGTTTATTTGTTTTAAAGTGTGTATACATTTTTGGCACCCTCTGTATTATGATTTAAGATGTGTATTTATATAAAATATTACAAAAATATGCATTTTATGTCAAAACGAATTTCATGTATACAATACCAGAATCTCATTGGGAACTACAGTCTGAGTTGCAAAGTTTTTTCTATAGAAAATATTTATTTATATAAAATCCGTTCTGTAATAATAATTATTATTACTATTCTTATTATCATAGTATTATTATTACTGTTAATATTAGTAATATTATGGAACAAAATCGTTTAAGTTTTTCTATTTTTATTATTCAAGGTGATATAATTACCATTTTCGCGGGGGACCTTTCTTCATTTGTTCTTGCGCTGAGTTTTGACTTGGCATTCTCTTCCTGGTGTTTTTTTAACCTGAGGATGTTTTTCATTGACAGTTCGCATCAAACTCTACGACTATATTTAAGATAATTTCCAGATACAGCTGGTCTAGCGCTATATATTAATGAAATTAAATCGTCTATGCAGTTCAAAATGAGAGTGCAATATTATTTTCGTTGTTTATTGCCTGCTATGTTGTATCTAAAATTGTACTGCGTGCTATCTCTCGTATATTGCGGCTCGTTGTGTTATACATTATATATGATATTTTTTACATTGTATGCTATCATTTGATTAACACACTGGAGTAAAATGCCAGACCTGAACAAATTTCCTAGTGTAACTAAAACGCAGATGCACCTCTAAGCAATGCGCAACGAATGGAGGAACCTTCTGAACTTTATTGAGTTAAACGAGCTTTAATTAATACCCACGCGATACATATTGGCTTTATAGGTACCGAGTAAAATTTAGTTGATATTGAATTCCGCCCCATATCCATACATTGTTTCATATTCAGCAATTATTATTCATTATGTTTTGTCCTGCGGACGTGCGAGGGGTTTTCGGTCTAACATTAGTACGCTGTCCTAACGACAGTATACACTGGAGAGACGAGATGGTGCACTCGTGTTATTAGTTCATCCCTAGTTCTAACTAAAGCTAGGTACTTTTTAGCTGTATTTTTTATATTTTTCAGCATTTCATGAACTTTCTTGCATGCATACCAAACATATATTTGCAGTATGCTATGATATTATAGTTATAGTGTCATTTCTGATCTATTTGACGCTACCTATTAAATCCATAGACTAAAAATAGCAATGGAATCATTTTACTGAATCTCTAAGCCATGACAATTGATTTTATAATGGATTCTTTACAGATTAACATCACGGAAATCAATACTTTTTCGTTCGGAGGTTAGAGAAATGTATTTTCTTTTTTAAGGGTTTAACTTTTTAATTTCAAGTGTGTGATGCTAAAGCCTTTTACGCTCACCTGGTGTTTTAGGCTTCCGCTATTAGGGGTACCGTACCGGCGGCATTTGTACTTCTACAAGATCCCTTCCTTCTTTGCCAAGCCCGTAAATTCATTTTCAAAAACCTGTTCCTAATCGGTTATATAGTGGACTGTGAAGCAACGTGTAAAAGTAATTATAAATACAAATCAATTAATCCTGCGCATGCGGAATCCATTCACAATGACCTTTCTTACTGCCTCCTCCTAAAACTATCATTCAAGATATGGATTATTAAATTGAATCTACTGGTCCAATGTAGAAATTAAAACAGGTGCGAAAACACAATTTTAACGGAGGAAAAGCGGAGTAGCGCATACAAGACTTAAAAGAATAAAAAATTAACTAAGAATATTAGTACAAAATATACTAATTGAAAAACAAAGTGGAAATTAGTAAATGTAGATCATGCACATATAATGACTTTGCAATAAAATTATAGAAAAATATAAAGAATATAGCTAAATAAATGCATGTAATTATGTACGTATACAATGAATTAAAATTCGACGAGATGATGAAAGAAAAATTATGTACCATACTAAAAATGAGAGGGAAATAACTACAACTAGTTCAGGCAATGCGCAACTATATAAAATAGTAGTATGTAATGATGAGAAACGGAAAAATTGTGAATTAATTTAGGTAAATGTAAAACTAAGACAACTTTGTAGTCTATCACCTATTTTATTTAATTTAATTTATATATTGACAACATGGGAAGCAAATGTAGGGTAAATATGGGACTTTTCCCAAAATTAGTATTTAAAACTTAGGCAACTCTACTATTTATTTGCAAATTATTAGTTACAGCAGACGTCGTTATACAAAGAAAAATTCTAATTATATAAAATAACTAGAATGTATACTTTTACTATCAGTGTATCAACAAATAAAGCAAAGTGCACGGCTTTTAAAATACAAAATACAAATAGAACAAAACTGCAACAAAGATGCTATACAACAAGTATCAAATTAAAATTAATTGGACTACCAAAGCGATCACACTATAAAGAAAAAGATGTAAATAACAAGACAATTTCATTTAATCAAAACGAACCAATTTGTAACGATAAAGAAAAAATTTAAAATTTACAAGAAAATAGCTATGTTAAAGTATTGCAAAACTGTGACACTTCTTGTAACATTGTACGGAAGCGAAACGTGGACCAGTGGAAAGATATACTAGAAAGAACAGAATAAAAAACGAAGATATAAGAAAAAAGTCTACATGACCCAAGAAGTGGTGAAAAGCGATGAAAAAATAACTCAAATTCAGAGTAGAAAGGCTCAAAGGGTCTAAACTATGATGATAATGAAAGTAGATATAATGGAAAATGTATTGCAATGGTGTTAACTGAACACTGAAACCTGGCTTTATCGCTTCCAGATGGAAAGAATTGTACCTTAGGAGAATGAACGACTGTCCCAGAACTTGCTCACTAACTCTGCAATATTGTATTCTAAAGGCTATTTGAAAACTGGTAAATCAACTAAGGCTGAGTATTACAGCTGGAACTTGAGCTACATATGCGTTTATCAGTGTACAAATTGAATGCTAAGCAATTAGCTCTTGGCTAAAGCTGAGCAGCATGATTTAAGCTGTTATTATTGTATGTCAAATTGCATACCTTAGAGTAAAGGAGAATCTTCATCTTCTGTGATAAAGACCAGCATGTTTTCAGTACTTTGTCGAATGAGCGGCGGACTGGATATGGGAAGCTGTGCTGTGTACTCCCGGTTTGGTCAGCTTGCTGGGAAAAACAGAATGAAGACCTGTACTGAAGAAAGTTAAAAAAGTACATACATATAGTAGATTGCAAGCAGTCTGACAAAATGTTGTGGCAAAAGTACACCCAGATATGGGAGAAAAGTTCATTTTCAGGGATACGACAGTTCTAAAAAAGTATCACAATATGGAGGGGAAAAAGACCTGATACTAATAATAATTCCAATATAGGCAAGATATTTATAAATAGAAACTTTCTAATTTGTGCTTTAAATAAAGGTATGCTTTAAGTGAGAAAAAATATAAGTATTTTACAAACTAACACCCCACTCAATAAAATATTGTATGTCAGAAATAAGTGACGAATAAGTTCAGTTTCTTCTATCTCAAATTGAAAGGATAAGGAGACAAAGAACGTTTAGAACACGTTCAGATAATTTTAATTTTTGGAGCGATTCTGAATTCTACGAAATATTTAGGTTAAGTAAACACCGAGCAAACATGTTATTAGAAATCATTGGAGATGAAATAGAACGTACAACACGCTGGTAATAGTGTTAGTAATGCATAATTCATATACATATTTTAGAAAAGAATTAAAATGTTATATAACAATATTTATTATTTCAGGAACAATGCTCTATCGGCAGAAATAATATTTCTTCTTACTTTAAGGTAATGCACAACAATAGAAAATTTTTGCGGCACTGTCGAGAGAGAAAGATTTATAAAATTTCCTTCAACACACTGAAACGGGATTTTATTATGTTCCCACAGTTGGTCGATAATTTGAAACGGTTATTTTTGAGTGGTTTTAAATGTAGGGAGGTTGATGGATTCTCAGGGTGAATTTTGGACTGTTTTTAATGACTTGAAAGTCATTAGGGGGGGAAGGAGATTGTTCACTGTATTAATAAGTTCGGCACTGGTTGAACACTTACTTTATTTTACAACTTGGCAGATTATTTCCTGACTGCTCGTCGCTTATTTCACTACTCACTTAGACTGGCTTTAAAAATGACTTAAACTGATTGCTTTCGTATGACTTAGGCTGCCGGCTTCCGTATATCTCTTGAGTGAATCCTCTCGTGTCTCTAGTCTCGCCTGAATGTGTGTCTACGGTCGTCTGTTTCTCTTCTGACTTCCCATTTTCTCTTAAATTATTGCTACGTCTGATTTTGTTCAAATACTGTCCCGTTACAGTCACCTGTTTTCCTATTGTAAACTCCTAAGTATTTCCTGGGTAGAAGGTTCGTGACCTAACAAAAGATAGTTTACCCTTTCCTCAGCCTTGTCTAAGGAGCGGTCAGCGGTCGAGGTGTCAGGTGTACATCTGTGTCTTTCTCACATTTTTTACCACAAAATGAATACAAAGCCCTTTTGTAAGATACCTGTCAAATGACATACACATAAGTACAAGTTACAAATTATTTCTATTTATGTTATACCTATACATAATAATTACCCTTATCAAATCTAATGCCTTTAGAAATATAACTCTGCAGCCTCAGGTTATAAAATTAATGTAGGCAGCCTTATTTCCGGCTTCAACACTTATCGAAATAGAAGTTGATGGCCTTCAAGTTTTGTTATTGATGAAGGCATATTGGGTCCTTCGTCTAAACCATAAATTGCGCATTTTTCATCACCATGCTTTTTTCCCCCTCCATATTGTCATACTTTTTTAGAACTGTCGTATCCCTGAAAATGAACTTTTCTCCCATATCTGGGTGTAATTTTGCCATAACATTTTGTCAGACTGCTTGCAATGGACTATATGTCTGTACTTTTTTAACCTTCTGTAGCACTTTGGTAATTTCTCTAGTTGTGAAATTTACTGTCCTTTTTTCATTCATTTTAGAAATAAATATTATTATATCATATTATAACCCTACATTTTATTCTCTTAACTAAGAAAAATCGAAAACAATAAACAAAAGATAACCAAAAACAAAGAAGGCAAAAGTTGAACTAACTGCGCATGCCCGTGCATTGCCAACTTCAGTTCTATCAAATGATGCTCAGCTTACCAAAGCTAAAGGTTATAGTGTAACTGTAAAACTCGTGAAAGAAAGTTTAGCTAAGCTAGGGCTTAAGCTTGAACTGTGAGACCGGACCTTAGTGCGACACTTTCTGCGATATTTGAGCACAAAGTTAGCTAATAGTAAGGCGACCATTTAATGCCCCTTTCGTCGTAGTCATATCTTCATCGCTTTTAATCCATACGAATGTTTTCATCTTGCATCAAAGCGTGCGTACAACTGCTAATGAACTAAATGTGCTAAATCCGCTGAACGACGACCTTACTCACTAGTGGGACTAGTGAATGTTGTTGATGCTCTTATGACATCTCAGGTCATCAACGTTTCATTCAATTCAAGGCGCGAAATGCAGGGACCTCTTCTTTCAGGCTTGAGGTTCTTTTACGTGCCATAAATGTACGTCACAGGACCCAAGGCTTTACTTCCTTTCCAAGGAAAGCCTTATTTAGGATTTTTACGCCCTAAATATTGCATCAACACTGGCCGGGATTGAACAAGCGATCTTGGGTGTACGAGGCAAGTATGGTTATCACTAGACCACCAGGATCGACTCCTAGTGAATGTCATGGAATGGTGGAATGATTTGCCAGATCCAGGACACAAATTCGCGTCATTTTTCCTCTGGAGCTGCATTAAAATGACGTAAAACGTGTGCCAAGAATGCATGCATCTATTGCGCAAATTGATTATGGATTAAATCTCACAAGACCAGCTGAAGGAACATAGTAGTTAGTGGTATAAAGCTTGAACATTTATAATTATTATTTTGTATTATTATGTAAATTGAGGTTAATAAATTTGACTATTTGGGGTATTAGGCTCAGGAAGGGAACAAAAAAGATAAGCTGCAGCAAAAGGTAGGCTAGCTTTGAAAGCTATCGTTACCTGTAGGTATAAAGTACCATAAAGGCATATAAAATGTTGCAGAAAGTATATACGGTAGTAGTAGAGACTGAAATAGTAGAAATTTGGGGTAGTGATAAGTACAGCTAATAGTGGACTTGATTCACAGAAATTTCCGAAAACAAATTATGGGGCTTACCAAAAAGCTCACTAAACGGGGTTGCACAAACTGAATTAGGCAGAGTAATTTTTTTTTACTTGATTTATTTATGGACGCTCTTTAACATCTCAGGTCATCAGCTTCCCATTCAACTCAGGGCGTGAAACGGCCGATAAATTTTGCTCAGAGGCCTCTCTTTCAGGCTTGAGGTTCTTTTTCGTGCCGTAAATGTACGACACGGGACCCACGGCTTTACTTCCCTTCCGAAGGAATCCATACTTAGGATTTTACGCCCGAAAAAATCCATCGGTCCTGGCCGGGTTCGAACCCGCGTTCTTGCGTGTAGAAGGCAAGTATGGTAACCACTACACCACCAGGACCGACATAGGCAGAGTAGGGAGTAAAGGAAAAGTAATGAAGAACTCTGAAATATTGGTTTTTGATTAAGAATTTAGAAGAGAATCGTATTTTGAAACACTGCCTAGTGACGCAAGAGAAAGTGAGGGGAGGAATTTCTTTGGTTAGTACAATCAATGAGATTATGGAAAAAATTGACTTGGGTATGGCGTGGCATGATAGAGAAAGTATAGAAATAGGTTTTTGGAAAGAAATTAAACAAGATGATGATATGGAAAGCCACAAGTCATTATATAGTTTTAGTACTAAAACGTCTTTGAGGGTTTATAGGAGGTTAAAGGAAATAGGATTAGAGAGAATTATGTGGATGAAAGTGACAAGTGGACGAGGGGGGGGGGGGTCGCAATGGCCAGGACAGGGATAGTAAATATGAAAGGATTAAGTCCTCTTAATCCTTTAACATAGAGGAATGTCTGATGTGTGGAATGCAAGATAGTTACTGACATGCAATTGTGGAATGTAGAGAAACTAAAGAAATGAGAGAAAAACTTAGGATTGAGAAGTGGGATAAGGAGAAATAAGTTGATGAATATGAAAACAAGGCAGAAAATCTTGAAGTTTGGGAATTATTTAGGTAAGGTTAAAAGAAAATGGTTGAAGAAAATAAGTAAAAAATGAGAAACCAAATCTGGCATAAATATAATTTAAGTTGGTTCTTGATTGAGTTAATTTTGTAGACATAAGTTGCCCGATAGTTGAAGCTATTCGGGCCACTTGGTTACACATTAGCTCAGGAAAATTTACTAGAGTGACTATGGTTGTATTTTCTTTCATGGAGAGTGAATGTAAAAGAATACTATAGAAGATTGTTGTATTATTAAGTGGAAATAAATTCAAATTATTATGTATTATTATTATTATTGTAATTATTATAACTTATTTCAGCATTCAACTTGAATGTATAACACTAGCCATACAATGAAAAACAAAGTTAGGCAGTTTTAATCTTCTTTACTTTGTTTTTTAATTCAACTATCTTTCTTAATTTATCACTGAGCTAGTAACCTTCATAAACAGAGCAGGTCTTCATCTAGCCATGTTCTTACAACAAAAAGGTTATAAGGAACTGCAAAGGAGTTTCCAAGGCTCATTCAGCTTTCACTAGTTCGATTACCCTGCAGAGTCGAGAGTTACTGTGATCAATCACCCCACCTTGTGGCGAAACAAGGTAGGCATCTCTCGATAGCCAGGAAGCAGAGTACAGAGGTATGAATTAATTAATGGATTTTATATAAACAAACAACACTACAATTTCATCATATAACATTCTTGGAGTGCTTGTTATTTAGGAAATTTGCATTTAACTCCCTGGTTTTGTATACTATAAAACCTACTTCCCATTCAGTACCTCGTCCACTGTCCTCACATATCTGTCCTCTGCCTTGGACCAGCTTCAGAAATCTCACCAATAAAATCCTACTAATTTTCTATTTCTTCCAAATATAACGCTTTAGTTTCGCTTTTGCTGTGTAACCTTTTTTTTCCCCATTTATTTTTATCTTCCTTTATTTCCATCAAACTCCCCCCAAGCGATGCCACCACACTCAAACCTCTTGACCACACACTATCTGATTCCACAACTCCGCTTTTCTCCGTCATATCATTTACCCCGCTCAGCAGATTCGCACTCGGTGAAATCCCCGTCACTGGTACTAAGGTAATACGGAATGCTCGTTTCTTATTGACTAAATTTAGAACATCACTTTACTCATCATCATTCACCGTAACCACTGCCCGTCTCTGGAATGGGTTGTTAGAGACTGCCGAACTTTAGGAGTATTTCATAAGAAATTGTTTAATATCATCAGAAATAATCGCTTACGCTAGATTAAGATTCCTTTTGTTACAATATGTGTATTTATTTGTTTTACCCTGCTGTAGAATTATTCATTCTATTATTTTATTACTATTATAAATGTTCCTAGTCTTTCATACTGCCACAGGTGACCAAGGTCGTTAGAGCGCGGACTCGTGAGCGGGAGGTCTGGGGTTCGAATCCCGCCAGGACCGTCCTTCCTTACTGAGGATGTTTCCAGGTTTTTCTCAGTCCTCATAGATGGCAAATTCCGGGAAAGTACCCTAAACTTAGTGCCTGGAACGTTTCCTATCTTAAAAAATGCGTTCCCAATATGTCATTTCGTTTCATTTATCATCATTGTCCACCGCCTGCGGTGCCTCAGTAGTAAAAATGGGCGTTAAACACCATTATAAACTCTCTCGTTCATAGTATTGTCAGGGTTTAATTTTACATTTTGCTTATATCTTTATTTCCACTTTCAAGATTTACGTAGATTGATATATGTAAAAATTGTCATTGTTGGTTCTTGTTGTATATTATTGTTGCTTTATTTTCTTATTTTTCCTTCTTCTTAAGTTAATATATGTCACTTTTCATTATCAATATTTATGTATTAGCATACATTATACCGCCACGGGTGGCCGAGGTCGTTAAGGCACGGACTCGTGAGCGGGAGGTCTGCGGTTCGAATCCCGCCAGGACCGTCCTCCCTGACTGGGGTTTTTTCCAGGTTTTCCTCAGTCTTCATAACTGGCAAATGCCGGGGAGGTACCTAAACTTAGGCCTGGAACGCTTCCTTCCTTAAAAAAAAAAATAAATCCTTTCCCAATTAATCATTTCATCTCATGTATCATCAGTGTCCACCGCCTGTGGTGCCTCAGTAGTAAAAACGGGCGTTAAACACTACTCAAAAAAAAAAGCATACATTATTTACATACATAATGTTTTACGTAGGTTTATATGTGTATGAGTATTGTGTTGTGTAATATTAAATTTATTCGTTAATAACTTGTGGACTAAGGCACATAGCGAATTATTTATTTTTTTTTTTTACATTTGTAGTTTAGATATTTTTCAAAATAAGTACATGCATAGAATGAGCGAAGATATTATTCTCGACAGGTTCACTGAAGCTTGTTAATGAATGAATCACTTATATTGTAAAATTCAACCTATTAGAATTGCGTCTTTCATAAATATACAAGGAAATATATTTTTAACTTTTTTGTACATAAGTTAGTAGAAAACCCTTTTTGATTCACTCCATGATAAATTAGTAACAATTGCGACTACTAATAACTTGTTTCAAGCTTCAAAACCCCGTCTGGTTCAGATTTTTCTCGGAATTTTTCCTTACCCTGAGAAAGTGAATGCCAATTATCCTTAAGGTGTCGATGGCTCATTTGCGCCACTACTAATTAATCTCATTAATCCCTACAGAATGCACCTTCCGTATTCAAATTCATAATCTAAATAACCAATGCGGTTAAAGCGCAATAAATATACAAAAAATATTTCCCTCAGATGTTTATTGCAACGTTTCGTTTCGAAAACAATCCTTTTTAAGAAAGCTTGGTCCATTTATTTATTATGGTTATTATTATTATTATTATTATTATTATTAGAAAGATATAATTATACATGAATGTTACACAAGTTTTAGTGTTTTGTAACACGAAGTCTTTGGTGATTTATAGTAACATTTTTGTTATCCATCCACTTATGTGTTTTTAACGTATTTATGTTGTTTCTGAATTATTGCTTTTAGACAAAGGGGAAATTTCCTGACTTTATAATAACAAAGTTTATATTCTTTGTGATACCATCCTTCTAGAACGTAGTAGGGTATTTTGCCCTAAGGGGGTTATTCCTAAAGTTGTAAATGATCGTCACATTGACAAACTTTGTATCTATAAAATAAACAAAACTATATCTAATTTTATGCGAAATATGTTCAACTCTGCTTTGTATGCGCAGCCTACCAGACCTAGAACAGTCTCGAGTATAATGAAGTTTCCTAAATTTATTTACAGTGCGTCGAGCAATCTCAGTGAAATTCATTATTAAATGTTTCAGTAACCTTGAAAATATCTCATTGTTTCTTACAACACTTGTGAAGAGCACAACTACAACTGTTTTCCTTTACACTCAATTTCATGTTCTATTAGCCGATGTAGAACACCAGACTAAATTCTCATAATAAGCGATTATCTTTACGTCTTTCTGTTTTAATATCGTCAGGGTTAGCAAACGTATATAAGATCAGATCAGAACGTATATAAGACAATGTGCGATATATTTATCTCCATGTGTGGGCTAATTATAATGTAGAATTGATTCGTTTTTATTTAAGGACGCTCTTTAACATCTCGGGTCATCAGCGTCCCATTCAATTCAGGGCGTGAAGCGGCCGACAAATTTTGCTCAGAGGCCTCATCTTTCAGGCTTGAGGTTCTTTTTCGTGCCGTAAATGTACGACACGGGACCCACGGCTTTACTTCCCTTCCGAAGGAAGCCATACTTAGGATTTTTACGCCCGAACCTGGCCGGGTTTGAACCCGCGATCTTGGGTTTAGAAGGCAAGTATGGTTACCACTACACCACCAGGACCGACATAATGTACAATAACTGTAATGATTGTTGTTGGGGTACAAAAAAGAAATCTAATTTTGTGTATATAGCCGCTCCATATTTTTAAAAGTTTCTCTTACTGACATACTTATCTAAGCATGCCGTGCCTATTCAGTGCATTCCCTGAGAAACCCAACAAGGTATAGTCTCCGCTGATTTTCTTGTAGGACACACATAGCCTCTCTACTTTTGGGGGCTCTGATGCAATTTTCTCTTCTTCGGTGCTTCGGAACTTTTATAGAGGCCAGTCCCTCACTAAACAACGCCCTGTTCGAAAGATATACAACTCCTTTGAGCATTCTTTCACGACTTTCCTCATATTTGTCTCTCTTGTGGTCTCCTACAAGATTCACTGCCATCTGCTCTTGCGTAGCTTTTTCGATAGGATACTTTCGGCTTGCTCTGAGCTTCTGCAGAAGTTTCGAGGACTATAAATGTGAGTAAAACTGATAACCCGAAGTTCATTATTTTGATTTCTGGGTACAATACTCTATAATGTTCTTATTCTACATCACAGATTGTAAACGGGAGTTAAAGTGCTGATTAAATTAATGCCTCCTTAATATTTGTTATACATGGATTTCCATTGGTATGACTAAACAAACGCAAGTATTCATAAACGTATACCTGGAAAAAAAGTGACAACTACCCCTAAAATAAAGTAAAATGTTGCTATTAGTTATTACATACTGAATAGATTCTAAACTTATCACAATCAGCAAGTACTTTAGTGATTATTACATCATTGTGAAGTATTGAGAAAGCATCATAGGAAATGATCAAGAAATATTCTTTACTTCACATTTACAATCCTCACCTCAAACGACAGAGTAGCAATTTTAATAACACCCTTCATCAGCAAAACAATATATACAAGTTTTATAATTTAAACTGTTATAAGTTAAAAAATCATGGGACTTTTCCCAAAGTTTCAGCCCAATTACATAAGATATTAAGACAAGTATGATGTTAGAAATTCGGTTAAGAGATAAATACAATCTGGAGTTATAAGTTAATATTTATTTCCGGCATATCTCAGCTCCACTATTTTACTCTTCTGGTTTCCAATTACCTTAAAATTGCTACTAAAGCAAACATATACACACAGGGACAAAAAAAAACCCTTATATTTCATCATATTTTGTTCTTATTTCAAAATGAAAGAATAACCATTTAAACAAAATATTGTTTTATTAAGCATATTAAGTTACAACATTAGGAACAAAAAATTAACTCTGGTGAATATGTTAATTTTGATTAAAATAGAAATATTGTCAGGGAAAACAAAAATGATTAACTTCAGCCCAAGAGTTTTCTTAAATATTTGAGCAGATATTTTACAGAAAAATTACCACAATTAATTTTATATGGTATATACCGGGTGATTCAAAATGAATGTGAAAAACTCGCACATAATGTAGGCCCCCGCAAATGACAGACAACAACAGAAATTCAAACGTCGGACTGCATCGGTGCGGGATATACAAGGAATTAACGACTCCGAATATAGGTGGCGAAGGAGCTAGTGTGAAGAACAAAGTAGCAACCAAGCTACTCATATGTCTGCCCTCGCGGTTAACTGTGTACTTACCACTGCCAGCATTTTGCGTTAAGAGAACATAGCAAAGGATTCTGTGAGCAAAATGGCTGACATGGTTTTTGTGTATGGACTTGCTACAGGACTGGAAGAGATAGCGCAGTTGTACGCAGTGAAGTACCTTTTGCGCACGCAACCGCATCAATCCTTATTCACGCGACTGTTTCAACGACCATATATGTCGGTCCTGGTGGTGTAGTATGGTGTAACCATACTTGTCGGCTCGGCCAGGACCGAGAGATTTTTTCGGGCGTAAAAATCTTAAGTATGGCTTCCTTTGGAAGGGAAGTGAAGCCGTGGGTTCCGTGTCGTACATTTACGGCATGAAAAAGAACTTCAAGCCTGAAAAAAGAGGCCTCTGAGCAAAATTTGTCGGCCTTATCACGCCCTGATTTGGATGGGACGCTGATTTTTTGAGTAGTGTTTAACGCCCGTTTTTGCTATTGAGGCACCACAGGCGGTGGATACTGATGATACATGAAACGAAATGGGCCTTAGATAGTTTATCGAGTCACGAAACTGGGCATTTGCCAGTTATGAGGACTGAGGAAAACCTGGATAAAACCCCAGTCAGGGAGGACAGTCCTGGCGGGATTCGAACCCCAGACCTCCCGCTCACGATTCCGCGCCTTAACGACTTCAGCCACTGGGGACGCTGATGATCTGAGATATTAAAGAGCGTCCGTAAATTAACCAAATAAAAAAAAAAAAAAGACCACATGATACAGGGGTATTTCAACCACAGACACGTCTCATGGAGAGAACGAAATATCGTGTCACACCTGAGGGAGGTGGAAGTGAACATTTTGGAGCACGTAGGATCCATCAACGCACAGTTGGCGTAGGTCAAAGCATCTGTGCAGCATTTGACACTAGCAGACTATCCTCTGAGAGTGACCTACTACTAATGATTTATACAACAGATTGAGATGCCCCATTTTACCAGTCTAATTTTATTTAATAATGAAACTACCTTTATAGGAGACGGTGCATTTAATGTGCACAGGGAGTGTTTATGGGTTGAGGAGAAGCAGATTTATTATTTGATGGCATCTGCATAGGAAATTTCTGTATTTCATCCCATTTTTCTTCCGTAAAAACAAAGCGGTTCAGTTTCTCGTCACTGGGCGACCCTACCACACATAACGCTTTGAAAGCTGGCAACAGTTTCTCTAATTGGAAAACAACTGCAAGAGTTTGCTTACACATATGCGTCTTACTAACGAAAAACATTATGCTTATAATAAAAGCACTGAATAATGCATAAATCCACAACGACTCAATGACAAAGTCTGCCTCAAAACAACAAGTTGCTACTTGTAAATGCATTATACAGCCTTGACGACTGGCTTCTCCCTGTTCGCAGTCGCTCTTCCGGCCCATATCCTAAATAACCTCACTGTATATGATGCCCTATTTGTCATTTTCCTTCGGCTAAACAGGCATTGTATGGGGAAAAAAAATACTTTCTGATTGATACGATTAAATTCAATTGTCATAATGTTACTGATTTCAATCCTGATGTTTTTCTTTATATTCCTAAAACCCAACTTGTGCTAATTTGGGAGCCATTTTGTGGACGAACTTTTCAGATTTGAAACGATGTCGTCTGTAACCAGCATTTTCTCGGTTAAAACGGAATGTTTTCATAAGGTTTTCTCTGTCTTACTCTCTCTTTAAACAGTAGATTTACAATATCGCGTATTGCAGTCCTGAAAGGAGCAGTTGATCAGGAAAGTTCTGGATAATATCCGCAAGCAACAACGAACTGATTAGTATTTTAAAATAACATATATCAATAAAAATGCGTTGTTGTAAAATAAAACTTCTAACCATCTTGTTCAAGGACTCTGCAAAAGGGAATACGGACTCTCAAACCCCATGTGAGCGGACAAGGTTTATAACTAAACCCCTACATCTATTCGGTGTAAGTCCCAGAATCGCAGTACATTTTTTTTTTTCAACTGTATACACTTGTATACTTTCACGGCACGCATATCATATTAGTTTGCATCTTGCGCGGATTTTAGGGATGGACAAAATTATACGTTATGTATATTTCTTTCCTTTCATTTTTTTCCCTAATTTTTCTATCGCCAAATGTGCTACATAGCAAACATTCCATCGATGCTCAGTTATTAATGCTAGTTACATTCTTTATCTACTTATACTAAATGCAATTCTTTTATCTGCTAATGATTCTGAATTGCAGATTTTAGTGTTAGTATACGCGAATAACGACAGTTACTGAAACTAAGGGTGCACTTTTCAAAAGAAAATATATGCAATATGAAATATCTGTAGCACATTTTCACTTATATTTAGGTCTGGAGAGTACTTTATGAGCATTGAGCAGTGGTATTTCAAAATATCTCTTTTAACTACATCTTTAAATTTTTCTTCGGCATCTTCGTCTTTCTTTCGACATTTCGCCCATAATGCACTTGCTACCTAAATGTCTTATTCTGGCACCTGATATTCCGTCACTTTCATAAATGTGGCAACACACATTTTAACCTCCTTTCCACTTAACTAGGTTATGAAATTCCTTAAAGTAATACAGGTTTTGTTTTTGGCTTTATCATTCTTGTCGTCTTTTAGGTTTATCAGCCTGAATACACTTCAAAAGAAATATACCTTTCTTTATTTTATCGTTATTATTGTAGATCTTATGCCTTTTACCGTTGCTATTATACGACGATTCTTACATAACCGTTGCATAATATGAAATGCCAAGTATATTTCGAAAAACGTACATTTAAATATTTACACACTTTTGCGTTTATTTTTTTACCCTTTCATTATGTAAGCTTAAGTAATGCCCAATTCTTCCGCTTCCTTTAAGTAAATATATATTATAAGTATCTCATTTATTCAATGAATTTTTTCATCCTTAAATACCTTGTTTCACTTCCTGTAAGTTACAGTAAAGCAAAAAATTGGAAGATGAAAAATTTACCTTAATTTAATTTCGAAGTTATATATAGCAATTGTTAGCCTCATTCTTACAATTTATAAATAAACATCTAATTAATTAATAACGAAGAAAGTTTCATTGCACTATTGAAATGATAAAGTTATAATATTAACTTGTACCTATTGCCATTAAATGCTAGTGCTGTATGCATATCGGCAGCGAGAGTTGTGGTTTTAATTGCCAATATCGATCTAAGCATTCAAATCGCATTACCTTTTAAGCTTCTCTTTTACCTGATACTCTTTTATATCAGTCTTAAGTTTCAGCTTTGTATCAGTTAATTACACCGTTTTACATCGTAATGAGCTTTCACCTTAAGCATTTTATACTTAAAAGATTCTCGTTCAAACCGTAAATGACTTAAAGTTACATTGCAGTACATTACTGTTTCAGGTTTTAAATATCTTTAGAATAATATTTTAGTGAAATTCATTAATTAGTATTAAAATGCATAGTCAGTAACACGCTCTGCATTTCATTATATCACCAGAGCTCTTAGCATAGGGTCTTATGTGAATAGTTGCCTGATCAAAATATATAATTCTCTTGTAATAAATATTTATAAATTTGACTTATACACATGACACAAAAAGAACGTATAGATACCATAATTTTTTTGGAATTTAAAATGAACTGATCTCCTTGTGATATAACATTAACCTTGGCGTTTATTCTTTCCAAAATTTGTCTAAAAACTGAAAACCGACCATTTCAGTTCATAAAAGATTCAAATACTAATGTTCTATTCAGTCATGTATGACTTCTCAAGAAATGATTGAAAAACTGCACAAATGCTCTCGAAATTAGAAAAATTACGAAGCCATGCATTAAACGATATTTAGATCGCTCAAAAACCTCTGTAAAGCGATTTCTTTTAGTATTGACATAACTTTTTGACATTATATAATTAAATAAAGAAAGATAAACACAAAAATATTATCAAGATATCTGTTGTTACTCAATGTTCGCTACTAATACTTACAAGGTTTTCATGCCGAGGTGTGCCTCTAATTTAGACGGTTGATAAACCTAAAAGACGAACTATTGAAGATGATATACCCAAAAACAAAATACCTATCACTTTGTAAAAGTTCATATTAGGTAAGTGGGGAGGATGTTTAAGTTTGTGCTGTCCAATTTATGAAATTAAGGGGAGTACCAGGTGCCAGTATAAGAAATTTAGCTAGAAAATACATTGTGGGTGAAATGCCGGGAATTTAAAAAAAAAAAAAAAAAAGATGGAAATGCTGAAGAAAAAATGAAAGCTGTCAAGAGATATTTTAAAATACCTCATAAAGCACTCTCCTATCTTAGTCCATAATTAAATATAAAGAAACATAGAAACAATTCTCTGCAGATTGTATCAAAGCAGGGCTCCTAAAATGCTAAAATGCTCTCTTTCCAAGTACAAAAATATTTTCTATAAATGTTTTAACTTATCCTTTGACAATTCTAGGACTGACACATTAATTGTATGTGCAAAACTAATTGAAAATTAAGGATACCAAAGACATAGATGGAAAAAGGTGCACTAGAACAGATTACACATTTCACAAGCTTGGCGAAATTCGGAAACTTGAAGAACCAGACCCATTTTTGCCAGCAGAATCAACTCCTCCTTAAACTATATATTGGTGAAGGATTTCACTTACGACAGATTTAGTTATATAACTGTGTAATAATGGAAGTAAACAGAGATGAACAGAAAGTTTGTCATTTTACATGGATCAAAATGCAAATGTTAAGTGGAGTCAATTAAATTATTCTGGAGTGAAACATTTTTTAATCAGTTTTAGAAGAAACATAGAGAAACAAAAACTCGAAGCTAACAG
The DNA here is from genome assembly GCA_030762175.1 of Metallyticus violacea. Classification (NCBI taxonomy): domain Eukaryota; kingdom Metazoa; phylum Arthropoda; class Insecta; order Mantodea; family Metallyticidae; genus Metallyticus; species Metallyticus violacea. The sequence goes on from CM060833.1 coordinate 150,328,792, forward strand.
TGTGGCTATTCTGAGATTCATGCGGTTAAAATTCAGTGATAATGGTTATATTTCTTAACTTTTGTGAATCATTAAAATGTTTCAAGGAAATTCTACAATAATTTCCAAACAGGGGACAATCTATATGTCTCTCATTAGGATAATTAGTATAGTTGAGAAACAAATAAGAAAAGTTGAAAGTATGACATATCTTCACAATACCACGGTGTGTTTAAATCAACATGATACTTAAAATGTATTGGCATGTTCACGGTATGAAATACGCATGCAAAAGCATTTTCAAATATTAGTGAGGCAAGAATTCTCATACATCACAAGGTCGAAAAACTTGCTTTGAATGCAAAGTGGAAACTTCGTATGGATGCCTATTTAGGTTAGGTTAGGTTAGGTTTATTTTATTTAGGAAATTTCTTTAACAGCTTCAATTCAGGGAGTCAAACGGACGATAAATTTAGCTTATACACCTTTATTATAGATATACATTCTTATTGAAGTGTTAAAACATGTCGCCAAATTTAGAAAAATGGATCATGCTCCATTTCTAAGATAAGAAGAAAAAAAAAAAACAGTATTAATTAAGAAGGCTAAACATCAAGAAATTACTCAGTTTTCTGACAACTCTTTGGGTGAAGAAAAAACATTTTAAGCACAGAGTCTTCAATGTTTCAGTTACAATGACATTGACAACAATGAAATTGGGTGCCCCGATGAACAATGAGAGTCTCTCAATTGATTTGAACTTTGTAACATTTGTAAACAGAGTGTTTATCATTGTAAAGATTTTTTTTTATTTTAATTATTTAGTTTTGAAAATAAGCATGGGGTATTAAGACCTATTTCCTGTAGTATTATTTGAAAATATTATTTTAGGAATAATGTGATTTTTAATCTTGTAATGAGCAATACTTTTCATATTTTGTAAAATATCTATTTCATGAATTTCTACAGTTATTCTATAAAACGTGTTTTGTGAAACGTTTACTTTTTAAAATGGTTCTCAAGGGCTCCTTTCTTTGAAGATGCCTCTAAAGGGGTTTGGCTGATATGGTCGCCTTACCTTACTCCTAATTTCTTACTAAAAATGAGTAGTGTTTAACGTCCGTTTTTGCTACAGAGGCACCACTGGCGATGGACACTGTTGATACACGAGATGAAATGATAAATTGGGAAAGTATTTTTTTTTTAAGGAAGGAATCGTTCCAGGCCTAAGGTACCTCCCCCGCATTTGTCATTTATGAGGACCGAGGAAAACCTGGAAAAAACCTCAGTCAGGGAGGACGGTCCTGGCGGTATTCGAACCCAGACCTATCGCTCACGAGTCCGCGCCTTAACGACCTCGGCCACCCGTGACGGTTAATTTCTTCCTATGAGGTCTGCTGAGGAAAAATATATGGCAACAAGTTGCAAGAAAGTGTGGTGAGAAATTGAGGTTATAACTTCCGATGTTTGCGAAATCACAACCGATAGCAAGTAAAACAACCCACATACTACAATGAAAACTAGCGAACTATTTTTTGTGAAAATTCGATTTGTAACAACATTTATCTTCTCTTTCTATAACACCAATAAATATTAGTAATGATTAGACTAAATAAATTGAAGTTATATTAAAACCACTCAGATGAAAAGTATTTACTAACGAGAATTAGAACAAAGCTGGTTTTTTGTTTATTTAGGGATTATTATATATGCAGCAAATGCATGCCGGAAATATCTATTTTAATAGATTTTATTGAAATATACAACCTTTTACTTCTATTTTTCTACAGGTCAAATCCTCCGTTTCGATGAAAACAGCACAATTTATATCCAGAGAGATTTCCCAACACTAGACAAATTGATGTGGATATATTTAACACTCTTTGTGCTTGTCATCACCATAGATGATTAAAACACACATTTCTCTTTATTTATACCTCATATTTCTAAATGATTTTACGCCTTTTACTGAATTACTACAATGGAATCTGCCATTTCTGGGCCTGCTGTTTTATTTTCAGTACTGCACGTGGCAGAAAAAAATAATGCAGTTTTTTTTTCCAAACACAGGGTTTACCGAAAAACTTCTTTTCTAAAAGTAGCTTGGGACCTTTAGCAACCTATATTTTGTTCTGTAGCATGCATAAACAAAAAATAATATTGATACATTTTTTTGAGTATGACTATTACCTGCAAAAATAAAGCAATGTTTTAGAGATAATACAGTTCGTTAATATATATAAACCTTATTTATCAAGTTGAAATAAATATTATTTTATTGTTACAAATGTTTCGATAATGATGACAACTATAAATACTAAAAATTATAAACAATAACATGACATGACAATATATCATCAATCAACAAACCAGTAACAAGAAAGCATATAAATTAACGACTTTAACATTGACAGTAATACCCATTGAACTTTAATTGAAACACAAGGGCAGACCGGTGGCCAAAGACTATTGGCACTACTGACAATAGACATTCGTCAGTTGCAAGATGACTTGAAAAGGTTAAGTATCTATAGTACAAATGAACATTATTACAATATTGTAAGCCAGGATTTGGAGAATTATATTTAAATGTTTATTTTAATCGTGAAACAGGCCTAATAAATGTCACTCGAGGGTCCAACTTTCCAGATTCACTACATTCGTGAATTTATCGGCAATCTCAGATCCTCTTATGATATTTCTTGTGATAATTTTTATTTGAGCTATATACAGAGTTACAAGGAACATATCATTATACATAACTATTTTAATTACTTTTTAATAACAGCTGGAAATATTTCACGCGTTTGCAATGCTCATATAGGATGGAAATATCTACAAGACAGAAAATTGTCAGAGCAGTGTGCTGTGTGATATAAACATATTTTAGCAGATATGCATGCCTAAATACTTTAAACCAACTGGAAGTAGTTGTAGTAGGTTTCAAGAACATTTTTCCATACTCGTGAAGAATCGACAGCAAACATATAAAGACGATAAACTGCACATTCGGCTAATATAAAGACTATTATTCGATATTTTTACTGAAAAAGGCAGATTCCGAATATCGATTGGGCTTTGTTGATGTTGGCTCACACGAAAGAGATTGCGATTCCACATTTTTCAGAAGCCTTGACAAAGATTTGTTGTCTTTGCCACAGTCTAAGCCATTACTGGTTCTTAAAAGTCATTAAATATGTACTTTACGTCCTTTTGAGAGACAAAGCATTTGCTCTGTATAAACGTAAAATCAACCAGTTTGTTAGGAAACAATTGAGCATCAAACAGCGGGTTTTAATTACAGTTTAAGTAGAGGACAAGGCGTGTTGAACCTACCTTCAATATCTTGAATAATACATTAAGAATATTTCACCGCACACTTAATGTTTCCTATGATTTCGAAGTAGAAATAGTAAAATAAGCTATGATCCACACAATTTTGTGAAAGAGATGGATATAATTTTCAACATGCGTTGACAAATGGGCTAGGAGACATGACATTATTGTCAAATGTACAAACAGATATTATAAGCAATGGTACAAGAAATATTTTGGCTGATTACTTCATGAGCAAAAGTGGTTGTCTCTCAAAAGGACGTAAGGTACATATTTAATGACTTTTAAGAACCTCAAGCCCTCTGAGCAAAATTTATCAGCCATTTCACGCCCTGGATTGATGGGACGCTGATTACCTGAGTAGTGAAAAAGCGTTCTTAAATAAAACAAATAAAAATAACTATGTGACATAATCTTAAAATAGACTAATGAAACGAGACAATTTTTTTTAATTTTGACCAAAAAAAAGTATAAATCAGTTTTATCACGCGACGTGCATTTGTCTTGTGGTCAGCGTACCCAACTCTATACGTTCACCATATAATTCCTGAACACGCATCAATGACCACTTTTACTAGAGGCGGTGAGGAGCTATTGATAGCAATAAAAGCATGGACAATCGACAATCATAACGCAAAATGGAGAGTTCTTCATTGTATTTTGGTGATGCATAAAATGTACAAATTGATATTATCATTAGGAATTCCAAACCACAGAATAAAAAGAAAAACAGGGACATTGTATGTTATATTTTTGTTCACATCTTAGTTGGTGTTAGAAAAGCGAACGGTAGCGATTGTAATAGTCGACTTTTGTCAATTACAGTCTCACGATTTCTGTATACAATAGATATTTATAAGTATAATATTTTATACAATGTTAATATTCTGTGCGCGAATTTCAAATATATATAACTTTTATTCTTATTCTATTCATGAAATAGTTCTAAACACGTATTTTGCTCTTCTATATTGGTATTACTGACAATAGGCATTATTCTGTCGCAAGATTTTTGAAGAAATTAAGTACAAATATACAATTATTACAATTTTGTAAGCCAAGTTTAGAGGATTATAATTAAATTCTTATTTTATTGTAAAATAGTCCTAATAAATATCACTTGAGTGTCAGAGTTCGGTTAGTGAAATTATTTATAATAATTTATGTGTACTTTTAACATCCCATTTATGTGCTACATAGAAACAACATATTTAATGCTATGAATATGTCTTTCGTTCTTGTAAAATAAAATGTGAACTTAAGAATTAATTTCTGTCTTTATCATTAACATTAAAATATCTCAAGCAGTAACTTCACACATTACCCCAAACAGCTACAGTGTAGTTACGACTTTTCTAGTCTTCGAGAATATTGTCCCACAAAACAGGCATTTCTTTCACGATTTTTATATGTCTATATCAATGCTTACCCGAGGCTGAAATCATGACTAGGCACGATAAGATGTCATGACCTGTGAAAATATGTACAGACATAGATAGTCCATTACTACTATATACAATCACGTCAATGGATAACTGCAGTGAAGCACGTTGCTGCAACGCGTTGACGTGACGGTGGATATACCATGGCCGCGTTGTATGAAAGCTGCCATAAAAAGCATGGGACAAATATAATTCGCGATAACGAGTCCTGTATGCGGCCTAGTGTGTATATCATTTCAATTGTTTTTACCGAATTCCAAAGGAATGTAAGCTATTGCGGTTGTATCCATGAAATGCTTTTTGAAAATGTTCTTCATATGTCCATGGATCCTATCTATAGGCCCCGAAAATGACAATGAAACCATACATATAACAACCAAACAAAATATATAAAACGTAAAGTGAAATTAAAAAAATAAATAAATAAAAATCGTTCTAGCGGCAGGAGTTTTTGCTTTTTCTTCACGAAATTCGGTATATCTCTTTGAAATAAATTGATAAAATTATTTTTTTGAAAATTATAAAAATCAGGCTTTTAGGATTGTGGGTACAGCTGAAAAACTTGTGTAGCAAAGAAGTGTGTGTCTGGTATCATGTGATTACGTTTTTCTATTATTGACAGTCGTTTAGTGAGTATTATAGTTTATTTAACATAATTTGTTTTTAATATAATCTGTACAAAATACCTGGTTGTGCAAATCACATAATCGCAATGCGAAAGAAAATGGCATATTGCTGCACAGGTTTCCAGATGATTCCCATTTTAAAAAAATATGATTATCAAAATGTTACAGGACAAACAAATAAACATCACCAATACTAGAATGTTCTCCCTTCATTTTCAAGAATCTGACCGTATAAGAGATTTGCAATCAGAACTACTTAACAGACATGTACTTAAAACCAGGGGCAGTTCCTTCACTAAATTTGCCTGTTACAGCATCGTCTGCATAGGAGAGTCATGTTCCCGACTTAGTGACTTCAGATCTAAACCAGCTCAGTAAATCAGAGATCAAAGAGGTATCAAAAGTGTGCGAAAACATGCCTTACAGAAGTTGACAAATTCATGGCCAAAACAGAGAAAACTTGCGCAAAGTATTTAAGCAATATCGAATTCAAAGTTTGTAGTTCTCAGGAACACAAAACCTTTTAAATTGATTTCAAAATCGGATGTAAAAATAAACATTTAAATCAAACGTGTGTGAAACTTAAAAATCGTAATAGAGACCGCATTCAACAAATTTAAAAAATGAAAATGTAATTTCGCAAACTTCAAAGTGATAGAAACGGTGAAGTTTCTGAAGAGGTGAGAAGTATCCCAATCAGATCGCTTCAAAATTACAGTAAACGCGTTAATTGGGACGGAGATGACATATGCCAAGCCATTACACTTAGACACTTTCCTTTTCTGCGAAAGCAGATGCATCATCATGTGCCAGTTTTGTCCACTCTGCGCAAGTGGGTTAGCCGTCCTCTCATTGGTGCTAAATTTGCTGAAGTTAATAAAGCGCGTGTGTATTTGGGATAAAACTGTTTCATTTTTAGGTTAGTGGGTCAGCATCAGGATATTTAATTTGAAAACTACTGTCACTTATTCCTTTACATTTTATTAAAGCATACAGTATGTTTAAACATATAAATTACTATCTATACTATAAGTATGTATACAGGAATATTTTATTGTTAAAAATGACACCTAATGATGTCAGAGCGCCAACCAATAGGAGCGTTAGTTGCGGAAGAACCAACTTTATGTATTCTATCAACCTCGATATTAGCTAGTTATATATCACATAGAAAATAAATCAAATGTGAAATATAATTTAGGCTAGTTCTGTATATTTTATAGGGCTTGTAGTTGCAGATTAAAGAAGTGTTTAACCTTCTCTTTAAGTCTATAAATGATGGAACACACAGTCATTTATACTTTTATCTCAACTATTAACGAGACATATGTTTTATTTACATAATGCTCTCTTGTTTCGGTATAGAGACCAATGCACTTCCTATTGTGTATGTGCGAAATGATGATGTATTTTTAATGTCAGGTGCGGAATAAAACGTTTCGGCCACCCATCATATAGCTGTAACCAACGTAATGACATATAACGAATTAATATGCTTCGTCCAATTAGTTTGCAGCAGTAGGAATATGTAATTTACAAGCTGAACCGCCCAGGGACAGCAGTTTCCGTACTACCCGGAAAAGCGGGGTCGATACAACACTCATGCGTCCCAGTCAAGAGATTCGATTATAAAAACAGGATGAAGAGTTTAGAACGAGAGAGTTATGACTGAATGTACACTAATTTATTATAATTGTGTATTAATTGTTTTTTGTTTACATCAAGAAAACTTCTTACACTTTAAAAACCAACATCGCAAAACTATAGTGCAAATCTAGCTAATCACTAGGATGAAAGGATAAATTTAACTATTCAAAGTAATTTTTCTCAAACCGGGATCTAAGAGACCTCCCCAAAGTGTGCTGCAGGTTTTGTGTAAAGATATCTGTTTATACAAGCACTCTTAAAATAGTCGGTCCTGATGGTGTAGTGGTAACCATACTTGCCTTCTAAACCCAAGATCGCGGGTTCAATCCTGGCCAGGATCGATGGATTTTTCGGGCGTAAAAATCCTTCGGAAGGGAAGTAAAGCCGTGGGTTCCGTGTCGTACATTTACGGCACGAAAAAGAACCTCAAGCCTGAAAGAAGAGACCTCTGAGCAAAATTTGTCGGCCGTTTCACGCCCTGACTTGAATGGGACGCTGATGACCTGAGATGTTAAAGAGCGTCCCCAAATAAACCAAATGAAAAAAAAATCTTAAAATGTAGCATTCTACAATACAGGCAAATGAATACATCTTAAGTGACAAAAAGTACATTGCTTTGGATGCAGACTTCTTCAAAACTAAAGCTCTTAGAAACCCTTGCTGTTTTTAATTTTTGGACATGATGTAATTACAGAACGGTCTGAAAAGTTGTAGGTCTAACCAAGAACAGCTTTTAACAACAAATTTATTTGTATATTAACATAATATTATTGTCAGTATGTTAATTTTAGCTTTGTGTAATACGTACTATTATCGGGTTTCTCAAGAAGGGTGTTCCGGCAGGGGAAATATTCTTATACAGTTGCAATTTCCTCTTGATTTCATATAAACCGCTGACCAATGAGCAGAATTTACAGCTTTGGTAGCACCCGGTGTTCAAAGTCAAAGTAGGCAGTAGGATGTATGCTCCAAGAATTCACAATTCAAATCTCTCAATTTTATCGTAGCAGATCACCCGTGTGAGATGAATTATTTATTTTTCTACAGTCCGGCCTTCTTTTGCCTACTTTTTATAATCTAGTTGGTTTAAAATAGTAAAACAATAATTTCAGGCGATTGTTTTGCCATTCTGAAGATAAGAATTAGAAATTGTTCTTTCCACTGTTTTCACTATCTTTCGAGAGTAGTTTCCGCCTAGCCGATAAGGCTTTCTTATCTGTCAAATAAACAATTGCAGTTGTAACTCCCGCTCCGCAGTGTTCAGTTGTTTATAGTTGCATAAAAAGTATGGTGTATGGAGTGTCGAACTGTTATTACTCCGATTGAAATTAAACAGCGATTGGGCGGTGTATATGGACAAGCATCCCCCTTGTATTTTACCGTAAAAGAATGGGCCAAACTTTTCGAATGAGTCGAGAAAGCATTGAAGACGAAGAGCGTACAGGTCCGCCCTTGGAGGTGCTCACTCTTGAAAACATCGCTCTTGTGAAAGGACAAATTATGGAAGACCGGCGACTCAAAGTTACAGAAATAGCAGCAAGGTTGGGCCTTTCTAAAACAACAGTCCTTTGAATTATTCATGAACATTTAAACACGAATAAGGTTAGTGCAAGATGGGTGAATAGACTACTTTCCTCTGTCCAAAAGCAGCAACGAATCATTTGTTTTCAGGCATTTTGGAGCTCTGCCGTAGCAACGAGAGAGAAGTTCTGCAAGCCATTGTTATATGAGATAAAACTATGGTCCTCTACTATGATCTCTTGTCCAAAAGAGAATCAATGGAGTAGCGTAAACCTGGCGAAGCACCGCCTCTAAAGGCCAAGGTCACTTAGTCAACCAAGATGATCATGGCCACAATGTGTTTGGACCATGAAGGAATTCGCTTCATTGACTTCTAGGAGAGGAACACAACAGTGAATGGGGACTACGTGCTTTCATTAAAGAGAAAAGGCGAAGAAAACTGAGAGGTGGTGTGCGCCTCCTTCGCGACAACGCGCCTGTGCAGACAGCTCTGGTTGCAAAGGAAGCTGTGAAGAAATGCGGCTTCAGGGAGATCGACCATCCACTCTACAGCCCAGATCCAGCTCCCAGTGACTATTTCCTCTTCTCAAAACTCAAGAAAGAACTTCGAGGAAGAAAATTTAAGAGTGACGAAGAAGTGATGGATGCTGTTTATTTTGCAGACAAGACCTCTGACTATTTTTTTTTGGGGGGGGGGTTGAAATCTTTATGTGAGAAGTGTATTGCAATAAAGGGTAACTATATTGAAAAGTGAAATATAGTTTTAGTCCTTATCATACCTAGAAAATGGTTAGGCTGGAAACTTATGGACCTACCCTCGTACTTGTGTATGATGGTGGTTCACCCAAAGTTATATGTAAACACACTAAGTTTAGTTGCTGTTAGTATTTTTCATACAAATACAGTCTGAATCTATTAACAGGCACGGCGCTCAAAATCTGTTTTTGCTTTTTTCTGAGATGTTGGAAGGCGTAATAGGAGAACCTGAGAAAAACTTCTTAATCATAATTATAGATCGATTATGAGCTGGAGCACACGAATTGGTTGAGTATGGACATTTTCATATCCATAGTGTCCAAAGTTAGCAGATTTGTTATAATGTAATAACTATATACTTGAAAATAATTTGTTGTTTCGCTCATATATTTGTAAATTTGTTCCTATATTTACTTTATGATTTTACTGTAAGCGTGTACGGTCAACAATACATTCTTCTAACATTTTATTTTGCAATGTATAGATTTTTATAGGAATAAGGACACACCTTACTATTACCATCACCACCTCTAGCACAAACTTGGCTAAATCAATGACAGTGCGAACCAAAGTACCTGAAAGTCAACTGCAAATGACTATTCACGATCCGTTTCTGGTATCGAAATCGAAACTAGGTATCCTAGTCAATATTTATACCGAACTTATTGCCAATCAATTAAGGTCAAGCAATATTCATTTTGCTAATTATAGAATATGCTTACAGGTCCCACCAGCTGCGGTTACAGTGGATTCACACCGGGAACTTTTGTATAGAACTATATATGGCATTTTATATCATAAAATTTGTTCCATACAAAATAAACGAATAATGTTTGCATTTAAAACGTTTGTATATGGCAGTATTGCAAGTCAGTTTCAACATAAGAGGAAACTTTCTTGCTGGTGCTTATGCTGTTATTGTACAGGAAAATGGGAAGAAAATAGCAAGATATAGGTGGTTGACAAGACGTTTTTCGCTGAAAAGGAAATCATATGTCTTGTCTCTGCCTCTTCACCTCTTCACTAATTCATTTTTAACTTCCTATTGTACTGAGATTTTAAATTGTGTATATTTTTTTTTTAATTTTTCAACCTCATCTTTGAGGTCAGAAACAATTTCAGGCAAATAATCTTTGCGTGCGTTCCTGTCTCTAAATTTTGACCCCAAATACATTTCTCACTTCCATTTCCTCTATTTGACATAATATTTTTGTGATTGACCACTCCATGTTTGTTTTATAATAATAATAATAATAATAATAATAATAATAATAATAATAATAATAACAACAATAATAATAATAGTAATAATTAATAATAATATTAATGAAAGCCGTTAATTTAGTGTGTATGTGATGGTTGCATGATCAGGTTGCAAAAGGAGAATTGTTTTTGTTCGTTCTAACGGTACACATAAATTTGTCTTAAAAATGTATAAAACTCATTTATTTGTATGAAATATGAAGGAACATGTTCCATACAGACCCAAGACACATTCGGAACACAAGCTCTAAACAAAAAAGTTCCTGATGCAAACCCATCATATAGCAACTGATCATTAGTTTCGATTTGTACCAACTTTCTGTTTAACATATTATCACAGACTTTAGTTGACACTAGCTGAAAATCAATGCTATTTTGGAAGCGACTAAAAGTGAGTGTAAACTAACTAGGCCGTTGCGCCGTTTAGCTTAATCATATGTAATCCATTATTTCATCGTCATTCACGCTGAAATGTTCATAATTAACGACTGTCTTATTTTTAGCATGTTCAACTTTAGCACCAATTTACCCTAGGCTGATTTTGTAATACTTTAAAGTTCAGTTTTTTGAGAAACTATTTGAGATATCTTAATGAAAGTTTACCGCACATTTTAATGATAAATACTACAATTTCCAGCGACAATTATGAAATGTGTCTTTTAGTGTTTTATTTTAACATTAGTTTTTATTCCAAAAAGTGAAAATTTTCTGAACGCGACATTACAAAAAGTTTTCTTTAACTAATATACAACTTATGGATCAAATATGTGCTGAAAATTGTCAGTGTTTTTAAGAAACTCATAAAAATTTATAGATAAACAATTTCTGAGAAACGTGCGCCTTAATGAGTGCATCTAAATAAAGAAATTAAGGCAACACAATAAAAAGAAATCTTAAAAAATTAAAATATAAAAAATGATTTCTTACTATATGCATTAGCATGATTTTAGGTAGCTTTATATTGTTTTAAAATTCCATATGATTATCTGTAGTAATTTAAAAAATACAGATGCTTAAAAATATCTATACTATGAGCACTCAGAGCAGTTGTGTAACAGCCCTCTTAATTAACAATAAATTGGGATTGTATATTCACTATAGTTGCACCGCCACGAGTGGCCGAGGTCACTAAGGCGCGGATTCGTGAGCGGGAGGTCTGGGGTTTGCATCCCGCCAGGACCGTCCTCCCTGACTAAGGTTTTTTTTCCTCACACCTCATAAATGGCAAATGCAAGGGAGGTACCCTAAACTTAGGCCTGGAACGTTTCCTTCCTTTTAAAAAAAATATTTTCCCAATTTATCATTTCATTTCATGTATCATCAGTGTCACCGCATGTGGTGCCTCAGTAGTAAAAACGGGTGTTAAACACTAATCAATTAAACAATTAAAACCATAATTACAGAGTTTTTACAAAGGAAGTCTTGCTATTGAGTATTATAGGTTAAGTGTGATTGTCTATTTATATTTAATGCATTTAAGTCGGTACCTAATAGTAATAAAGTGCTTTCAATAAACGATTTGTATTCTTTAATTACTAAACTTAGTACAGCAAAAGCTTCATTTTAAATATTACAAGTAACAAATATTCAGTTAATTCCGATTTTCCCGCCATAGACTGATTATTTTTGTACCCATATAATTATTTTCTGAGAGATGCGAGATATTTCCCTAAATTTCTCTTTGAATACTCGGATGTACGGACGGCGTGTTTAATTAAAATCGTACAAAACTAAAAATGCTTCACGCATACCTGCTTTAAGATTGATAAAGTGTGTATGCACAGATTCATGCACAGATTCATGCAGATTAAAAAACGAACCGCGCTCGCTCCCACGATAACCAGTTTCACAGTCTTCTATTTGCCAGTGATTATAAAATTACTTTCCTGCGTATACTGAAAGCTATGAGCTCGATGCATATCCTCTATGGTTTCGAGTTGGTATTTGTTAATGTAATATTACGACTAAATAACATACAGTTAGCTATTGAAATTAAAAACACACACTTTCCCACATTTGATAGCGCAAATTTTCCAACGAGGGCAAAGAGAATAGAATTACACCTCGTTCTGTCTCTCTCTCGTAAAAAACAGAGGAGAGCAGTTTCCCATTTGCCTGTAGCCTAGCGACAAGTCTCTGATGTTTGTTGTACTGCATTGAACGCTTTGTGCGTGTTTTGAATTTCATTTGCATGCCTGGGAATATATGGAGCACAAGAGCAAATATAGTCAAGAACGATTGTTTAGCAGATAAAGAGAGTCTTCCATGTCTCTTTTATCTGACCCAAACACAAAAGCTATTCTACCTTCACAGAGATATTTAACGACTTTAGATCGAAGAAAGAAAAGGTAAGTGTAGCATCATTGGTAGATAAACTCGACTGTTGAATAGTATTTTATATCTTTAGTGTAATTTTAACCCATATTTTTAATTTTAAATAGAACATTCTTCCTTTATTTTATAGCTTATGTTTATAAACCACAATAACTAGATTCGACTATAAATACAATGCCATATCTTTAGTACTCAAAAACGTGTAATTAAAATCTATGCTTTTCAAATTTAAACAAATTTGCTTCCCTTTATTTTTGTATACTTATAATTATAATAATTCCTTTTATTTCTCTATACGAACCACGCATGAATAGCTAATACAAAGTAAATGTTACGGAATAGTAGAAACAACACTTATGAAACTGATATATAAAAAGCATGAATTATCACTATTTTACTTTTCCCTCAACCAAAACAGATTAATCACGATTGACTTTATGTCTACTAAACACCTTCATTTCCGTCATTATTAATCTATTCATTCATAACCCGAAATATATACAGTGTTGACAAATAAGATCGAGTGCTAATGACCTTTGTGGTTGTGCGCCCTAAAATCGTTTTTTTTTTTTTTTGAATGATTTATTTATGGACGCCTTTTAACAGCTCAGGTCATCAGCGTCCCATTCAACTCAGGGCGTGAAACGGCCGACAAATTTTGCTCAGAGGCCTGTCTTTCAGGCTTGAGGCTCTTTTTCGTGCCGTAAATGTACGACACGGGACCCACGGCTTTACTTCCCTTCCGAAGGAAGCCATACTTAGGATTTTTACGCCCCGAAAAAACCTAAAATCGTAATCATCAACCATCTTCGGATGTTAAAGGCGCAAATCAGCGAAACGCAGAAACTGTGGATTTAAAATAAAAGTAAATTGACGAAAACGAGAGATCAAACATGACTAAATTCTATACTCCATCCCTGACCAATTTCTACCGCATCTAAAATGTTTAGTTCATGGCACAAGAACACCGTAAGTGTATAAACGTCAATTTTAAGTAACCACTATAGCATTACGTCAAAGCAGAAGCTGAAATGATTGTAAATGCAGCTGAGCAAAGTGGAGTAATGAAACATCTACAAATAAAGTGAAGATCTCTTTCTGATATGCATCAAGTTATATCAGCAACTCTGGAGGAATGTTGTATATCTTACTAAACAATATAGCAAATATAGTTATAGAAATACCAAGGGTGCCAAAAAATGTATATGCACTTTCACAGTAGCCAACTATTTAGTATAAAACAGTACTGTCTAGTATGATGTTCTGTAAACATATATGACTCATATTACGTTGCTAAAACAAAATGGAGCCAGGGTTATCGTTTGAACAGAGGAAAGCAATATTAAAGTGGTATTGGAAAATCGAGAATATTGTTGAAGTTCAAAGGCAATGGAGACGTGTATACAGAACACTACCGCCGTTAGACTTCTACCTAAGCGGAACTCTTAAGGATGTTGTATACAGTAGAAAATCAGCTACACTGGCAGCACTTCGGGAAGAAATTGAAACGGCATTTGCTGCAATCGTTGCTCAATCAGTAGTTAAACGTACTCAGAAGTATATCGACGCCGATGGTGGGCATTTTGAGCAACTGTTATAACTGTGAAAGTCTAAGATGATTGGTGCTCATCATTTTCTGTTTGTGTGAATTCAGTTTTGTTATGTTAACACAGTTTTTTCTTTGCTTGAAGTCTGTATACAATTTTTGTGCACCCTCTGTATTTTTTATCTTCTTCTATTAATTATACAATAAATTACAACATTATCTACTCTGGCTGATTATAGTTTACTGTATGCAGGTTAACAACTTTACATTAAACTTTATACCGACTTGGGTGGCGGAAATCCTTGAAACATTGACTCAAGAACGGAATGCCGGGGGTTCGATTCCCACCAGAATTGGTTTCTTTGGCGAATTTATTTCTATGCTTTACTCCATCCTCATCAATGACAAATGCCGGGGATGTGCCTTAAATATAGCGCTAGATCGCTTTCTTTCTTAATAAAGTTCCTTTCCCAATACATCATTTCATTTCATGTATCATCAGTGTCCTCGGCCTGTGATATGTTAATAGTGAAAAAATAAATTAAAAACATTAAAAATGGATTTTACAAGCTGCATATTACAAATAATGATTCAGACACCAGATCGATAATAGGTGGATGATTCATCTGTCTCACTCTTTGTACCTGTATTTATTTTTCTCTCTCTAGTCACGAAACACACAGAACTTTTATATCTGACCTAGAATTTTGGTTGTTGTTAATTTAGTTCAATTTATGGACCCTTCTTAACATCTCAGGTCATCAGCGTCCCATTCAATTCAGGGCGTGAAACGGCCGATAAATTTTGCTCAGAGACCTCTTCTTTCAGGCTTGGGGTTCTTTTACATGCCGTAAATGTACGACATGATACCCATGACTTTACTTCTCTTCCGAAGTAAGCCATTCTTAGGATTTTTGCGCCTGAAAATATCCATTGATCCTGGCCGGGATTTGAACCCGCGATCTTGGGTTTAGGAGGCGAGTATGGTTACCACTACACCAAGACGACTCGGTTTAGAAAATAATAGCAATTGAACAATATTAAAGCAGTATAAATACGTAATAAAACATGTTCTTTACAAAGGATAAATTTTTTCCGCGACTTTAAAAACTTTTTATGGTAATGGTATAACAATACTGTCAGCAATACTGTGAAATACTCATGTTTATAGTGCACCAAAGCACGTATGAGTGAAATTCATTCCTATTGAAGACTGCTTTTTGAACCAGTTGTCGGCAAACTTAAAGGAACGTCTACCTATATGGTTAGACTGTCAATAGTTTATCAATATGGTTTCAGACACCACGATGGAAGTAGAGGAGTGTAAACTGGAACCACTAAAATAAATTATATTGTGACGAACGGTTCTTTCGCTATCTTCTTTCTTTTCTTTGAACTTTCTGGAATCCTCTTTGAGCCGGCATTTTCTCTTCTCACCCCTTCTTTCCCCCTCTATTCACTGAGGCTGGCCTGCGGTGTCTGGTTAGAGCTGGAGCAATAACTTTGATCAGGCCAGACAATGTAGGTATATCGACCATCTCCTGGATTAGCAACGATTTTAGTTTACGACTTTTATATTTTGCGGTAAGGTTTTCACCAGTGGCGAAGCTATTAGCTAATGAATGGGTAGGCAAAAAGGTCCTACCTCAAATTTTATTATAGAGTAGCTCCAAACGCCGGGTTTTCTTAGTTACAAAAGCGTTGATCGCACGGTCCTTGAAAAGCTGGTTTACTCACGAGGTCTTTTACAAAGTACTTCTCCATAGCAATAGTACTAAGCCAGCCCAATCTTCATTGGGCTTTGTGTTGCTAAGCACACCTTTACCCTTTTCAGATAGTCTATACTTCTTTCGAAAGAAACTGCGGGTTAGGGAATGTTAAAACCAAACGAATCAACTTGCTTAACTTCCATATACACTGATTCTAGGTCATAAGGATGAAGTAGTGTAAAGGCCTTTTAGGGCATAAGTGCTCATCTACGTCAGAATACACAATTGCCAGTTCATTTTCTAACCTATCTTCTAATAAAGGGTTATTTCTTTGGCTTGGTTCTAAAAGGACCAATATGCATTTTTATTGAAATGGATATATTCATATACCCGAAATCACTTACCTGCTGTACGGTATATTACTAATATTACTGATGAGGTTTAAAAGTCCATGTCGATTGCATCCTATAAGCAAAATCTCGATACCGTTCTTGGTACCCCAACAATTATGAAAAATTAAGTAGAATATATGTAACATTTTATTTTAGCTAGCTGTTAAGTGAAGGCTTCTGTAGGTGTGTAAAAATGTCAAGAAAAGCAGGAATTCTCGCTCCGACAGCAGAGGGATCGTTCTGGCAGACAATAGAGTAAATCCTTTCTTTTGTTCATTGAAAGGGGGCTGCTTTTCCTTCCAGGAAAGACGAACGCTGTTAACACCTATGCTACCGTTAAAGGACGTTGAACTCTAACGTACGGTAGAAATTGAAATTGAACGGTGGATGAATCGCCAAGTTGTTACGCTCAGATAATCTTTTTAGCCAACAATATGAGTGTTGCATGATGTCACCAATAGCCTATAAGGATGTCTAAATACACAGAGGCGGGAAAATAGAGCTTCCTGTTTCACGTGGTCAAGCGAGTGTTATTGAATATTTCAGGACATAAAATCGCCCTTTTTGTAACTCGCACTGGAACATCAATGTTCGAGCTTCACTTCTGCTCGGCGCTTCTTCTTAGCAGTCAGAATACTCTCTTTTCAGATAGTATACCTCCGCGCGTCTCCCAACTGTCTCATTGACGAGAAACGCCCTGGTACGCTCTTGTTGGTTGAATGAACGTCAACTGGCAGATATCAAGGTGTTGTTTCTCATTCACACGTCTCCTTTAATTCCCCTCGCTCAACCCGGCACTTTCAAATCCCAAAAACCACCAACACCCCTGTAGATCGACAAGAAGAGTTATTTAGTGGTGAGCTCTACTCGTATCTGCATATAATCAAACTTCCATCACCATTCTTCGCGCCACCAATAAACTCCTTCAAACTTTGGCCTACCAACGTGGCATACTCAAAGCATTTAAGTTAACACCCACGCGAGCAACCTTCCAATAACTCCTTAAAACTATAAAAAGATCAATCTATGTATATATAACACATATATAGGCACATATGTTTGAAAATATCCCTTTAATAAGAACCAAAGTTAACAATGGCACTCATTCACTCAAAAAAGTTTAGTTTTAATTGACATTGGCCTTTGTTCCATGTACTTCAGTTCAATATTTACAACACCTGCGACAATGACTCACACGTAGAAGCAGCAATCGGTGCACCAAACAATAATCATGTTTTTTTTTTTCATTGTCTTCGGCTTGTTGCTCTATGACTGTGCATGTACAGTATGAAAACCACTCTCTAATGCTTGAGCGAGGAAAAAATTGGTAGCACTGTCAGAAGTCACAATATAGAAGGTATGGAGCATATGTACTACGCATGTTTCACACAAGTTGTTTTTAATCAAGAGCGTACTGCAAATAGATGAAATTGTACTATGAAACACTTCTCATATTCTCCTTCAATGCAGCGCAGAGTGGAAGTTTGTCAATGTTAATTAATACACAATGTTAACTCAGAAGATGATGAGAGTTATTGTGGAGAAAAAAAAAAGGGTTTTGAATGTCCTGGAGATGGACGTGGAAAGCATGCAAACCATGCTAAAGTTCTTCAAGAGGATG
Source organism: Metallyticus violacea (assembly GCA_030762175.1). NCBI lineage: Eukaryota > Metazoa > Arthropoda > Insecta > Mantodea > Metallyticidae > Metallyticus > Metallyticus violacea. Next base: position 150,346,964 of record CM060833.1, read on the forward strand.
TGAACTTAATAAAGGAACATGTTAACAAATTCCCTTGTAATGGAGTCCATTATTCTCGGTCACATAACTGCTGAGAAATATTTACCTTCAGGCTTGAACATATCAGCTATGTACAGGCTATATGGAGAATTTTGTCAAGAAAAGGTAAGGAGCCTAGAAGGTGCTTCAGAAGTTTCCATAAACCCAAAAAGGAAACATGTGACAAGTATGCTACGCTCTTGGAGAAATATACGGATACAGTACAGCGTCAGAATATTGCAGAAGAAAAACAACACTTGACTTAGCTGATCTGTTTATTTTGAAAAACAACGTGATAAGAAGAAAAATGAAAGAAGCCTGCATCTAATGACACTAGGTTTCGATTTACAGAAGTGCCTACCAACTCCATTTTTACATTGTAGTTTGCTATTTTACAAAAGACAAAATTGGACATTTAATTTGGTGATTTATGCAAAAGCATAAAAGAATGCTCTCCATTATTCTATCTCTTGAACGAAACTGTAGCTGGCTGCAGTGGTCAAGAAATTGCCTCCTCTTTGACTACTTCAGAAGCCTACCAGATGCCATTTTCGAAGTGAATCTATACAATGATAGCTGTACAGGACAGAACAGAAATATTTTGGTGGCCATTACGTTTCCCACACCAACAGAGGGATATAAATTTAAGGAAATGGTATTGGAAATTAACCACTTTCTTGAAGTGGTGCAGTCTCACTTAGAAATTGACAGTATGCATGCCATTATTGAAAAGACAAAGAAATCAACGACAGTTGACGTTGAACTTCCCAAAAACTGTCCTAACTTAATAAGGATGGTTCCCAGGAAACCACCTGTAATTGAGAGGAAGTTGGAATAAAAATATTTACAGCTATAAAATCTGTTGCAATGTCAATATTATACACACAGAAAGTAAAAAAAGATTGAAATCCTGTAGTTTAAAACGGAATAAAAGGCATGAAATATAGCACAGAATTGCCAGGAATCGTGTCTAACAAATGTAGCTATTCAAGTGAAAAACCTTTCAAGACGGCGGTTCTTTTTTCTTCTCTTCCACAAAAGAAATTAAAGATTTAAAGGATCTATTTCTTTCTTACATCAACAGTGGCATTCATCAAGTTTACCACTGGTTCATCACTGGGCTGAATTCAGAACTATACAAAAGGGATGAACTACCATTATGATGAAGAAAAGGAACACAGTGATAATGAGTGATATAAATATGAACAAAATTTAAGTTTTTTTTTACTATGCAACTATTATCTTCACGAGGAAGTTATTGTAATAACAATAAAACTGCAATAAACGATTAAAGAACAGAACTATCATTTACAGCAATAAAAAACTAAATCTATAGTCTTTTTTTGGGTCCGCCACACTCACTCCATCCCCAGGGCGAGCTATCATTTGTGGCCGACAGCCTTGGCCCTCTCGCTGCGGATTCTGCGCGCCAGTTGAATGTCCTTCAGCATGATGTGACGCGCTTGGCGTGAATGGCACACAGATTTGAACAGACCGACCAGGTAGGCCTCGCTAGCCTCCTGCAGTGTCATCACCGCGGAGCTCTCGCAGGTCCGTCTTGAAGTCCTGGACTATCTCTCTAACCAGGCGCTGAAAGGGTACCTTGCGAATGAGCAGTTCCGTGCTCTTCTGATAACGCCGGATCTCTCGAAGGGCCACCGCGCCCGGGCGGGAGCGCTCTTCCTGGCGGCTTTGGTTGCCAGCTGCTTTCTAGGACGCTGCCCCCCGGTGGATTTTCGAGCCGTCTGCTTGGTACGTGTCATGTCTAGCTTCTGCCGCTTTCTGCGTCTGACATTATGTATACATATAAAATGCAGCGGTATTATATAAAGAAAGGTGTGTTAATTAAATATATGTATGTAGAGTGCAGGAAAGATTTGGAAAAACGAAATTTGAATTGATAGGTTATATAAAATATCAGGGGTAAATGATAATTTCTTCCTCTCCAGTTTCCGCTAGCTTATAGTTTTGGCACGGCTGTTGAGACTCTGCTACTCTGATACTTTTATAGTCCTGTGACCATATGGAGATTGATAAGCTTTTTCGTTATGGAAGATGACACAATTAATTGTTCATAAAATGTACTGCACCTAACTAATAAAGCTCGTCCTTAATACTCTTCCAAAACTAACTACCGCTTTCCACTAACTGAACGGAACTGAGAATGCCCCTCCACTGATATTGCCCCGCTGAATACTTTGGTAAAACTGACTGCGAGCCGCAAAATTGCAAACTAAATAAACATGGTCTACATGACTCTTTACATGTAGATATCAATTGAAGCGGGTGGCTTCTTCCCTTGAAGGGGTTATCGGCCTGTCTTTTCATCCTTGTAGTTGCCTGCCATATGTTTTATTACACCTTCTCTGCTTTACAATTTCTAACAGAATACAAATATACATCTCACTTAAGGATTCTCCTTTAGAAATTTCTCCAGAAAACACCGGTTTACTTCGGTCGTCTTTACAAATATTGTTATATTAGGCAACACAAAGTCCCACGTCAGATATTATGGCTGGGGGTAGCTTTCTGCACCCTAGCAAGAAAATATATTTTATACATAACAATTCAACACTTGTGCAGGAAATAAAATGACATTACACTCATGATTGTAATAAGGAAATTGTATAAAATTACTTGGTATAATTACTCTAATTAAATATGGGGGTGGCAGCTTATAAATACTATCTCAGTAATTAATACCACTAATTATAATAACAAGAATATCAATAAATACGTACTTTTGCAAACAATTCCTCTGTTTTCTTCATTTGATGCCAATTTGCTTCGTTATGAGAGGGCAAATATCAGGATTTCCAGCAAAATTCAATTTCTGTAAAAGACCAATATTCACTTGTCACGGTGTATATATGTATGTAGATTTGTATGTATTTAGGTATGTACATATGTGTATGTTCATTTTGATTGTTATAAGGACGACATTAACATATACGGCCTAAGTCCCATGCTACAGATGTATTTATTTCAATGTATTCTAAAACTGGTACATCGGTCCTGATTGTGAAGTGGTATTCATACATGCATCGTAGATTCAAACCCGGCCAGGGTCGATAGATTTTTAGGGCGTAACAATTCCTAGTGCGGCTTCCTTCGGAAGGAAAGTAAAGTCGTTAGTCCCGCGAGGATCTTTTACGCCCAGTAAAAGATCCTCAAGTCTTAAATAATAATTCTCTAAGCAAAATTCATAGGCTAATTCATGTTCTGAACTTAATGGAACGGTAATAACCAAAGATGTTGAAGTGCTAGCTTAAATAAACCCATTAATAATAAGGAACTTGCACGTTCTAGGTTATTTGGTCCAGTTCTCAGAAACGCTGCTTGGCACGGCTAACCTCCCCCGCTCTGCAGGTGAGTGTAATGTTTGACGAACCCATCACAAACATGTTAGAGAGAGATGAAACTACTCAACCTCTCTCTCGCCGCCTCCGCTACCGGTAAATCCTCAAGGAGACGTGCGAAGGGGGCAAACTCCTGGAATTTGACAAGATGAGCAAGGCGAAACTTTCTCTATCCCTGCATCAGTTGTTTTTATTGTTATCAGAAGCGGCTAATTAATTTGAGACCTGTCCAGAACTTCGTTGTACTAAACTATCTTTGCTCCAACAGAAATATTCCACATTTTTCACATGTTCACTTGCAGTTTTCAAGTTCCCTGTCACCTGAGATACAGATTTCTTGGGAAACGCTTTAACATCACCAGATATAAAGATATTTTCAGCAAGTATAATTTATTTGCGCCCAAATCAATTTTATAGCATTGACGTCACAGTGATTGAGGGATAACTACATTATGACCTCATAATATCAGTTTCATATTTTCTATGTCCCTTTTTTTCTAAGTCCACCAATAAGTCAAATTCCATTTTTTTTTTCTTCAGTCATGTTTGCATATCTGCCTTTAATGTTGATGTTACAGTTTCATTTTATTCTGCTGAATAGCAACATGCATTATCCATAACTGTTTTGGGTGATTGTTGGTTTTTTTTTTTTTTTTAATTTCCCATCGTTTTCTTCTGATATTCTCTGGTAGATTTTGAAAAATAAACAAGAAGACTAAAAATGCCCCCGAAATGAATCCATTCACTGTACCGGTGTTTACACAATGAATCGTCGACATTTACACATAGAAACTTTTTTTAATTGTGTTTAACGCCCGTTTTTACTACTGAGGCACCACAGGCGATGAACACTGAATATGCATGAGATTAAATGATAAATTGGAAAAGGATTTTTACGTAAGGAAACGTTCCAGAACTAAGTTTAGGGCACCTGTACGGCATTTCCCATTTATGAGGACTGAGGAAAACCTGGCAAAAGCCTCAGTCAGGAGGACGGTCCTAGTAGGAATCGAACCCCAGACCTCGCGCTCACGAGTCCGCACCTTAACGACCTCGGCTACCCATGGCGGTAAAAAGGAAGTTTAAGTGGGGTATTTAAATAACGTCTGGTTTCTCACACACCCAGGTCTTTTTATTGTGATTAACATTAGCCCAGATTTCGTCTAAATGTGCAATAGGTCGACCAGCAGAACGCAATTCTTTAATTTTCTTAAGAAAAATTATTTTGCAGGCCCCATTCAATTAAAAATTTACGACCCTGGTTGTTGGTTTTCGCTGAATAACGAAATATTTTTAATATATAATGCTCATTTACTGCCCTGATAATAAACCAATTTCTCTTAAAGCCCGCCGAATGTTATCTAAGTTTGGTAGAAAGTGTGCGTTATAGAGACAAACTTGTTTTCCCCTAATCTCTTGAAAGGAGTTCTTTTAGGCATCCTCTCCCCGGAGTGTTCAGTCGCGTCACCATTCTTCCTATTCAAGATCTACAGACAGCAAGATACACCAGTAGTTACTGCTGTTCTTTCCGTTTATATCCGCGACAATTATTGTTGGCTTTCCAAATTTCAACGCTTCAGCGCAGAACTTGTGCGCATCAACGATAATTTCTCTGGTATCTGAGTGCAAACGTTTATCAGATTTTTTTACACCACTTAGAGCATCGAAAGCGTTTATATTATACTTTAATACTTGCAGTACGTTTAGGCCATTTTGCAGGTCTTTTACCGTCCTAGAACTCCGTTACATTTTGACTATCTTGAAATAAGATTTGACATGATTGGGTAATGGAATAAATATACAGTTTTTGGCAAGCACAAGAGAAGCGGTCAGTTCACTGAGGTACACTGCTAACTCTGATACAGGATATGTCAGTCAAAACATTAAAAACGATGTATGAGGCAATGGTTAAGTACTCATTGTTTTATGCAAGCGAGGTTTGGGAATGGGATAAAATAAGTGGTCTAAATAAATAACAATGTCATTTTTGAAAGCGAATTCTGGGGGTGAGGAGGGGGTACATCCAGCCATGGTGTACTAAGAGAGGTGGGATGCTGGGAAGATGCAGCCTACAGCAAAATAAATACTATAGTTATTGGCTAAGAATAGTTTAAACGATATTTAGCAGAGGGGTAATGAAAACATGTATGGTGTAGTCAAAAAAAAAAGTCATAAGATACCTATCCGACATAACCGGCAAAAAATAGACACACGATGCATTCAGATGTCATCTCTGGAGCTGCAGAGCGAAATTAAAACTAAATGGGGCAAAGAGACCTATATCATGGAACTAGGCATAAAGTAGAGGTGGGAAATAGTATGGCTTAGACTGGGAGGCTGGAAGGCACGTAAGGTAGTTGACGGGGAAGGCAGGAGGATTTGCCCATTATGCTCGGAAGACTGGGTGTACATTTTGTCTAAGTTTATACAGATAGAAGATGCTAGGATAAAATTACTCCCGGATTCATTTTTAAGGGGAGACTGGTATGTTGGGACTTAATTGTAAATAGTCAAAACTGGCTGAACCTGGGGATGTTCTCTAAACATATTACATAAATAATACATAAAATGTGTGTGTGCGCGCGTGCACTGGGGGATATCCTCCTGGGAAACTTCAGGTCAAATATACCGTCAGTAGGCCTAACCCACAATATCTCCGCTACGTTGCACAATCGGAGAAAACTTCTCTACTATTAACAATATTGACCTTTTGCACAATTGCAGGAACATCGTTTGGCCTACACTCACTTTCACTTTCACCTTTTGTCACACGCGAACTTTTCTAGCTGAAGCATATAATAATGTTTTCTTAGAAAAGATGGCTGCTGCAAAAGAAGGTTATACACAGAATGTTCCCTCTCTCTCTCTATTTTACTGATAGTTTTTTCTTTCGCACAATAACGGACTCCAGGTGCAAACCTATAGTGCGCCAAGTCTACCACTAGTACTGAAGTCCTTAGAGTTTGCACCAGAGCATTTAAAATTGATTCCGTCCTCTCATATGAAAGCAGCAACAATCTGACTCACAGAATTTTGTAGGGAAAGAGCTATTTAGATTTTAAACACTATACTTCTGGAGAGAAGAATCCAAACATGCTTCGAGCCCGTATTAAACGATGCTTGAAAACAAGATAATTCATCTGAAACTAAATCATGTTCACCAGATGGTTTTGTAATATGTGTTATTAGATATACATAGCGACAATAAAACTGGCTTCTTGAGATGCACCGAGCTATGGGAATGTAAAATACCGAGGATGCCAAAAATTATATACACACTTTCACAGTAGATATCTATTTAATATATTTTAAAGTTGGATCGAAAACCAACAGTAATGTGTAGTATGATGTTCTGTAAACGGATGTGACTCAAAGTCTAGCTTCGCTATAACCTAATGGAGGCAAGATTATCGTTTGAACAGCGGAAAGCAATTTAGAAGGGGTGTTGGAAAACCGAAAGTTCAAAGGCAATGGAAACGTTGTACAGAACAGAACCGCAAACGCGAGTAACAATTGCACGCATTTGAGACAAATTTCAGACTCATGGTACCGTATGCGACGTTCAGAAGGGCAGATCTGGCAGACCTCGCACAGTAACAAGCCCCGCGCACTGGATCCAAGGCACTGGATAGAACGAAGAGGTCCGATTGAGTTTCCACCGCCTTCTCCGGATTTAACTCTGTTGGACTTCTACCTATGGGGAACTCTTAAGGATGTTGTATACAGTAGAAAACCAGCTACACTGACAGCACTTCGGGAAGAAATTGAAACGGCATGTACTGCAATCGCTGAGGACACTTTCGCAAACGTTTCTCAATCAGTAGTTCAACATACTCAGAAGTGTATCGACGTTGATGGGCATTTTGGGCAACTGTTGTAACTGTAAAAAGTGCTCATTTTCTGTTTGTGTAAATTCAGTTTTGTTATATAACGGTTTTTTCTTTGCTTGAAGTGTGTATACATTTTTTTTTCAATCCGTTGTAGTTTTTTAAAGTCTTAATGGATATCGTTGAAGCGCCAATTATTCTTGTTTTCGGAACACCAACTCCTGTTTGTCGTTTCTACGCTACACCTAAGAGAAGTACCGAATTCATCCATTTTCATTGCCTCTTTAAACCTAGCGGAACTCCCGAACGTCACCCATAATCAAACTCTCTCCTCGATCCCGGCGTCATTTTACAGCACTAACGAATGATGGTCCCGCGTAATTAACGCGTGGGGCTCGGGCACCGTGCCTAAATGTATATGTGAGTTACACGCTCGTTCATTGATGCGCGCCGCTGGACATTGCGCGGAATGATTATGTTACACCACAAATGTGACGAAAACAATAATGATATTCAAAGGGACGGAGGGTATAGTTCTACTTCTGAATCTGTTCGGTCAAGCGTGGCTTTTTCGCTCTTCTAAAATGATTTCGGAGCTCGTTGGGAAAATGTAAACGCTTTGCCCCCCCTCACTGTGATAGCTGAAACATTTCCACTGGACGCTATGTGTCGTTCACCGACTAATGAATATGGATATTGTACATAATACTATTGTTAAAATAGCGAGAGGCCTTTGTCATAACAGGCATGGATATCATATCTGAAAAGTATCGAAACCCTAATACTCTTTACTTTTCGGCTTTATCTCCCGTTCGCCAAATGAAAACTGAATGCATTATTTAAAGAGGGTACATGTAATGATATCTGTTTCGATAAAAATATTTTAAAACCACACGATATTCATGGATGTGCATTTGATACGATGATAATAAATAATGCCAGGCAGCATTTTGTTAAGAAAATAACAAAGAAATACTAACAACGACACAACTCTGATTAAACCCAAAATTATATCAGCAATATTTGACCAGACCCATTAAAAGTTAAGGGTCTAATAATATTACTGCCACCGAGCCCTGTTTATAAATTGAAAAATGCTGCAGACATTCATTTTGAATGTTAGTGTGTTCCACATTCACCCCCCTCCCTATTAACTTCCTATTAAAGGCAAGAATATTTTCTATTTTTAAATTAAGATCTATTTTTCAATATTTTAGCACAAAGGTAACACATTCGTTTTGAACTACCATAATACTGTTATATAGCTTCAATGTAATTTTTTTCCATATTTATCACCATTGCCATTTCTGAAAGCGTTGAATACCAAAGTGCACTGTTTTTCTTTATGCCAGTGCCAAAACCATGATATTATGAAATACCAAAAATGCAAACTACAGGATACACGAAAAATTTCAGTATTGTACAATCGCATTTGTTATTTTAGATATATGGGACACTTGCATTCGGAAGATTGAGATCAAATCCCCTGAGATCATCCATCTTGATGTTGGGGCCGTTTGTAGATTAGCTGGTAGGTGTCCGCTCGCGGGAAGAGGTGTCGTCGATTAATTGTGTTTCTTTGAGTTCTGGGCTGGATGCCCCTTGTGTCGGGATCAGGAACCTTTACCTCAGGGAACTCTGGAATTTTGTGACTCGTCTGAGTCAGAGGGAAGGGAAGGAAATCTATAAAGTTACACGGAAACACTGGAGTTCTTATCTGACGTCATTTATTTAACTTAACAGAATACTGGATTGTTCGCGTAAGCTTGGAAATGTGTTGAACTGACTGACTATTGTTCTTCTCCTACCGACTTCGCTCACTTTGATTTTGATTGTCTATTCTTTTGCCCGCTTATTTAAATTGACTCTTACAGTTCCGTTCTCCGACTATCCAACCTTTAGCTCTTAGCCTCGAATCCCGGACCGCTAACTTTTCACTGCTGTCGAAGTCCAGCTGCTCTCTCTCTCTCCAAGTCCCTTCTGCTCTCTCTCTAGGTCTCTCTGCTGTTCTCTCCCTTACATTATATATCAGATGTAAAGTTTATTGTTTATTAGGAACCTTCCATCGTGAAAATTAAATCCGCGAAATTTATGGAGCTCAGTTCGATTCTATCTGCGTTATTGGTCCTTCCTTAATATCAATAATTATGCAGGCTCGCTCCGATTCGTTCAATTTTGTAAGATTTCTATTGGTTGTGTGGGACCAATTTCTGGAAATACCTCTCACGTTATAATATTTCTAAGAACGGACATTCCTGCCCTAAATGTTGGGAAATTTTTATAATCTGACATATCCTTTCACTTTTCTGTCCTTTCAAATTTGCTCACAATGAAATCTCGGCCATAAATAAGGAACATCTATTTGTTTTGCAAAGTCATGTCAAAATCTGTCGACGTTTGAATGTTATTGTCATGAGGGGTTATAAACTTGAGCTGTCATATGAGATTGACATTTGTTCCTTCTTCGAAAGAAATCCACCCGTAAAGTCATTAGTGCCTTTACCCTTAGTTATTGAAAGAATATGTTTCTCTGCTTTTGTCTGCGTCTCGGTAAATGGTTTTCTTTAAACCCTCTGAAAAGAGAATTACCTCTTTTCAGGACATAACCCTTTTCCCCAAGGTCAATACTTTTAACATTTCCAAGCTTAACGACCCGAACCGTTTTCCATTCACATAAATACACAATGGACCTTTATTACTGTTTAGCACAGGTGCTGTCTAATGACTACAAACTACATACATGTATCAGATGATCATATTTATGTTAATTATTACTAGCCTTAATTATAACAATGTTAGTTTAATCAAAGACGGCCTTTAATTCCGGCTACAATGTTGGGTTATTTCGTAGTTTTCTTTGGTTATATGGGCTACTGAATGAATGCTGGGACCTTACAGGTAATTGTCGCTTTCCAGTTTTATATCATTTAATTTCCTTGATTCTGTTGCAAGACCAACAGAAGCGCCCTTTGGAAAGATTTTTCTGCCTGAGCTTCTGATATGAAGGCGGACCAACTGAGGAGGTCGAACTCCTTGAAGGGGGCTACCATCATCCTAGGGATGTTTTATCTGGAAACACGCAATTCTGCGTCTCACCGTCTGTCGATCCTGGACGTCCGGTGTATCTTCCACACCGGAGCACCCCACTGAAGAGACCAAAATATCTCCTACGTTTCAGAGAATTCAATCCATACACATACTTTATTGATAAAAGGTATAAATACGAAGGGCATTTCTTATTTAATGTACTAAATATATTTCTGGATGCGTTTATATTTGAACAATACAAACTTTAAGGCCTAGTGCCTTTAACAATTCCCATACAATGTAATAATTGTCAAATTCCCTGCGCTATGTGCCAGTGACCCAGATGAAGTTTCTAGGCAGTGAAATTTATGAATAGTGTTTAACGCCCGTTTTTATTACTGAGGCACCATAGACGGTGGACACTGATAATACATGAGATAAAATGATATATTGGGAAAGGATTTTTTTTAAGCAAGGAAACGTTGCAGTTTAGGGCATCTTCCTGGCATTTGGAATTTATGAGGATTGAGGAAAACCTGGAAAAATCTTAGTCAGGGAGAACGTTCCCTGTGGGAATCGAAGCACAGTCCTCCCGCTCACAAGTCTGCGCCTTAAGGGCCTCGGCCACCTGTGGTGGTTCCAAAGCAGTATCAGATGTAAAAAAAAAGAGCAGTACTGAATTTAGCCAAAAATCAACAACACTTAGAGGCGTTTACGAAATGTGTGTAAAGAGATGACGATGGATAAAAGCCTGTCATTTGAGCAAAAATGCTGCCGCTATCACATAATGTTACAACTGACCTGAGTCAAAACCAATCATATTTACCGAACCCCAATAAGGAAAAAATGGTGGTAAAATAGCCCTATTACTGCCAATAGCAAATATAAAACGTTTACGCGGTATTGTGTTTACCCACGACATTATTTTTCATTACAAAATACTTGAATGGTTTTTTATAGAATATGAAATTCTATAAAAATACAAACAATATCTGTTACATGTATAGGAAATATAAAATAATATGAATTAAAACATCTCCACAGGTAAACACAACTCTTTATAAGAAACACGAACTTGCAAAAAATGGACACCCCAAAAATTAATCGCCTAGTTGGGTCAGAATCACATTTATCATAGTCTATTTCAAGTAAAAGAATATATTTTTTTGGCAATAGTTAGAAACAGGTGAACCTGTCTTGTCTTAACCCCACTTGTAAAGGAGTCGAAACATATCCTGCTCACACCATTCATTAAAACTCTCTTAATCTCTCTACAAAACTCTTTTCATACATTCTTTCGGATCTTTCATTTCATTAAACACTACTGTCACATAGGATAGTAGATTAGGGAAAATTTCACAAAGAAAATGTACTTCCTAATGACAAATTTTAGTGAGAAATGTTTAATAGACAGTATAGTTTTATCATTAACTTAAAAACTTGCTCGGTATATACTCTTTATCCATTTCTCCTTTTATTACTGCTATTTAGGAAATGAAAAAATGATATTATGAGATAGACTGCCATAATTAAGACAACCAAGAGCGACCCATGTTGTATTAAACACATCTATTACACAAGTGCTTGGTGCAATTTCAGTAAATAAATTTTAACTTAATAAAAAACTAAAGAGATAACACACTTTGTTTATTTATTTCCAACTATAAACTACTGTAATTAAAACACGTAACTGCAACAAACAAAGAAACAAAACCACAGTTTAATAGCAAAATGTCTCTGCATAACCTCACTTCCAAACGATTGAAATATGTTATAACATTAGACTGACTAAAACTCCCATCGTCTAGATCCCAACTCCATTCATACGTATTTTCGGATTTTTCTTTCTTTGCTGACTCACACCGTCACATACGATGGTAGTTTAGAGAAATATTCTGAGAAATTTCCACCTTAATCAGAAAGTTTGGTACCGTACGTTTAATACACACCATACTTACATCATTTACGTCAAAATATGTACGACGTATATTCTTTATCCACTCCTCTTTTAATTGCACCTATCTAGCAAATGTAAATATGGTATTATGCAGTGCACTGTAATAATGACTTACAAGAGCAAACCCATGTGGTATTGACACTTTATTTTAAACAAGTTCCTGGTGTCATTTCACTAAATGAATATTAACTTAATAAAAAACAAAATAAGTAACACGCTATTGTCGATTTACTTCCAACTATAAACTACTGTAATAAGCCATACCTGCAAATTAATAACGTGATGTAAACAACACAAGGATCACTTATTGCACAATTTTGTCTATTATCGATACTTATCTTGGGGTCTGTTAAATATATTAAGTAGTGCCTCATTCAAAATCTATACAAACTTGGGTCCCAAGTACAATGATGAAACTTACAGACATCCTTATTCAGGACGATCTTAATATCGATATATTAAATGTCACATTTAATTGTTCATTATTTAAGACACTCATTGCCAAATTAGCCCCTCGTTCATAACGAGCAGAAAACAATCATCCTTTCAGAGTCGCTTGTTAGCCAAGAGTTGAAAGCAAGGTTTTCTTGGCCAGCATTGTAATGAGGTCAATGTTTTCGAACTTGAATCCAAAAAAGAATCCATACAATGACATCACAGAATTTCTGGTCGAAAAAATATTGAAAATAACATCCTCATGGTTACATAATTCTGATACTCTGAAAAGACCATTTTATTGCCATATTGCCTCATAATGAAACAGTCAACTCCGAAATATGCAACAAACCCCCTTCTTATTATTGTCCTTATTCTTCAAAATAACGCGAAGACACACATGGCTTTACGCACGCATTGACATTCGGTGGAGTGCCTTTCCTATCTCAGCCTACATCCTGCATATTTTTATTTCGCTTTCTTTGGTCCTCTAAAAGATGTAAACCGTGGGGTATTTGATGATACAGAGAAAGCCATAGCCGCAGTACAAAAATGGGGGTACCTGTATATTTATATAATGCGACACCGTACAGGCTGTGATATCTACGAGAGTAGGTCCATAAGTTTCCGGCCTCTTCCATAAGGACTATCACCTTCACAAAATCCTTATCTGTATCACACCTTATCTATTAAGTAAATAATTGCAGCTTTAACTTCCGCTCCGCTGTGTTCAGATATTTAGATATAGATGCATAAAATAAGCTATTGTGACATGTTCAAAATGGAGTTTCGCGCTGTTATTAAGTTCTTCACAAAACAAGGATTTATTCCAAATGAAATTAAACAGCGATTGGAAGGTGTATTTGGGGAAGTATCCCCCTTATATATTATCGTAAAAGAATGGGGACAAACTTTTTCGAATGGGTCGAGAAAGCATTGAAGACAAAAAGTGTGCAGGTTGGTTTTTGGAGGTGCTCACTCCTAAAATCATCGCTTTTGTGGAACGAGAAATTATCGAAAATCGGCGGCTCAAAGTTACTGAAATAGCAGCAAGGTTGGGTGTTTAAAACAACAGTCCTTCGAATTATTCATGAAGAATTAAACATGAATAAGGTTAGTGCAAGATGGGTATCTAGACTTCTTTCCTTAGTCCAAAAACAGCAACGAGTCATCTGTGGTCAGGCATTTTGGAGCTCCTCCGTGGCAACGAGAGAGATGTTCTGCAAACCATTTTAACTATGGTCCTCCCTTCAAGGGATGATTCATCCCTTGTCCGAAAGAGAATGAATGGAGTGGCATAAACCCGGCGAAGCACCATCTCCTAAGGCCAAGGTCACTCAATCAACCAAGAAGATCATGGCCACAATCTTTTGGGACTGTGAAGGAATACTCTTCATTGACTTCAAGGAGAGGAATACCACAGTAAATGGGGAGTACTAAGCTGGCCTACTACACAGACTACGTGCTTCCATCATAGAGAAAAAGCGAGGAAAGCTGAGTGGTGGGGTGCGCCTTCTTCACGACAAAGCGTCTGTGCACGCAGCTGTTGTTGCAATGGAAGCTGTGAAGAAATGTGGCTTCAAGGAGATCAACCGACCATGCACCCTACATACCAGATCTAGGTTTCAGAGACTGTTTCCTCTTTTCAAAACCCAAGAACCTTCGAAGAGGGAAATTTAAGTGTGACGAAAATGTGACGGATGTTATTTATGCCCATTTTGCAGATAAGACTTCTGACTGTAGGGAGGGACTGAAGTATGGATTCAAAGATGTGAGAAGTGTATTGCAATAAAGGGTAACTATATTGAAAAGTGAAATGTAGTTTTTGTCTTTATCGTACATAAATAATGGTTAGGCATTGTATTAGGTGATACGTTATTACGACATGAACTATAATGTCATTTGCAGAAACCTAACACATTAATTTAGTGGGTAAAGATTCGGTTGTTTTGGCATAATGTCAGTTATAATATCGATACATAAAAATGACTAATTTCACCCGGTGAAATATAAGAATGTAAAGAAGTGTTTTTACAAAGACAAATAAGAGTAATTTTTAAAACTGGTACATAGGCGATTTTCTAAAATACGTCACTGTAATTAACCAGTGATATATGCCCTTCTTCAAGGCTTCAAAAGTTACCTTTTACTCGTATATCGCTCTACAGTTCTGAAGGAAAAGTGCCCTCCGGGCATCTTCTTGCTCAGTTTAATAACTGCTATATATACCTTTTCATTTCTCTTTTTCGTCCTTGAAATTTCCTTGCTTCAGAAGGAAAGGAGTTCTTCCAATAATCTTATTTTCTTACTACCTTCGTCACTAATTAAACTGAGTTCATCTTTTCATTTGCAAATGAGAGATTCAGTGAGATCTACCGTCGCCCATTCATTGAAAAATATCTACATAACTATTTCCTTGGCCCAGTATGTCTATGCTTTTGTATACTTATAGTTAATTTATTTTCTTTAGCGAACAAAATTATGTTGACGATATTGAGATTACCATGAGATATTCAGTATAAAGACTGAGTTTGAATATTTCACTCTAAGTTGAGTCAGTCCTGGTGGTGTAGTGGTAACCATACTTGCCTTATAAACCCAAGATCGCGGGTTCAAACCCGGCCAGGATCGATGGATTTTTTTCGGGCGTAAAAATCCTAAGTATGGCTTCCTTCGGAAGGGAAATAAAGCCGTGGGTCCCGTGTCGTACATTTACGGCACGAAAAAGAATCTCAAGCCTGAAAGAAGAGGCCTCTGAGCAAAATTTGTCGGCCGTTTCACGCCCGGAATTGAATGGAACGCTGTTGACCTGAGATGTTAAAGAGCGTCCATAAATAAATCAATTAAAAAAAATCTAAGTTGATATAAAGGGTATTGCAAAGCGGACTACAACTTTGAAGAAAAATAGAATGAGTTTGTAAAGAGTTACTGCATATTCTGTTAATTTTACTTTCTAACATAACATAACTAAAAACCAAACCAGTCTCAAAACACTAAAAGTAAAGTAAAGAATTCTTATTTGATCAGAAAAAGAAACATTGCCTTTTTATATGAAAGAAAGCATTAAATGTAGAAATCCCATTTGGAGTAAACTTAGCGATCATTCTTTGTAACTTCAGTGCTTTAATTGTTGGTTTTTAAATGGTTTTCATTTCTCATAAATGCATACACTTTCTATAAGAGAAACATATTTTTTACAATCATATCTATAGAATCAGAACATTAAACATTATTTTTTCTTAAAGAAAGATTTGGTACAGTTGGGTATTTTTATGGTCTCTGGCAACGACGTGTAAAACAAATTATTTCTTTGTTTCATCTTTTATGAGAATGTTACTGTGTTCCTGAACGAGTTCGATTCCTGTTTCTGCAACATCACTCATAACAATTATCTTCTCAGGTGTTTCAATTCCACTTTTGTAACCAGCATCATTGTTATAAACTGAAGGGTCTTTGTGGAGGAAGTCAGTGCCGATAGAACGTATAGTGAAGAACATTTTTGTACCAGAAATTACAAAAGAAAAAAACTCGATTTTTGTAAAGGAAGAAAAATGATTTTGGTGCAGAGTGTACTTCAGTTATTTTTCTTCTTCTTCCTCTTCTTTGACTTTATCTGCTTCCAGTATAACTTGAGCCACATTTGCCTTAAAGCTGTTAGAATATTGTCATCAAATAAGGAACTCAGTTTCGGGCACTAAATACCAAGAGATGACTGAAAAATTATTTTGCAGTCGCGTTACTGATTTCTGGGGCAATATCATGATAATTTATTACTATGACTGCAGGCAAAGAAAAAGAAAAAAATAATTTGGGAGGGTTATGGACGCTCGCTTTGTCATTTCTCATTCGGATGCTTTCAGACAGATGACAGAGGAATTTTCACTGCCGTCACTATCATCACTGCTTTGGCTGCTTGATGTTGAATCATCACTTTTAAAGAAGCAAGCTGATGATTAGCAAACTGTTCCATTCCTTCATAAGTTCTTTATTTTCCTCGTCAGTTTCCATTGCGGCGCGCTTTAGTGCCCTTTCTTCCTTGTGTTTCAGTTTTGACCTAAACAACTATGCAGCCTGTTTGTCCTTTTTGACGCTGAAGCATTAACAAAATGTAATCATTTTTCATTTGTCCGAAAGCATCTGAATGAGAATGTCAAAGACATTGTTCATAATTGCCACAAAAAGATCTCTCATTCCCTCTCCCTTTTTCCTTGCATGCAGTTCTATCCTAAATTTTCTGTAAATTTTTAACGCATTATACAGTTTGAATAACTTATCCATGCAGTATAGGAATTATACTTTGCCATATAATGGAAAATTGTTGAATCATAATCCAACACTTTCATTTATTGTAACATTTACAACTCTTACATCGCTTATACTTGCCGGTTTCTGGCCTCGCCGCTAAGTATTATCGCCTTCTTATCTATTAAGTAAATAATTGCAGCCATAACTTCACTTCCTCTGTGTTCAGTTGTTCAGCAACCATTGCATGAAGGCTATGTGTAGAAGATTGTGACATATTCAAAATGGAATATCGACCTGTTATTAAGTTCTTCACAAAAGAAGGACTTACCCCAAATAAAATTAATCAGCGATTGGACGGTCTATATGGGGAAGCATCTCCCTCATATTCTACCGTAAAAGAATGAGCCAAACCTTTTCGAATGAGTCGAGAAAGCATTGAGATCACCCCTTATGGGTGGAGTAATTATGGAAGACGGCGGCTCAAAGTTACAGAAATAGCAGCAAGGTGGGGCCTTTCTAAAACAATAGTCCTTGGAATTATTCATGAACATTTAAACATGAATAAGGTTAGTGCAAGATGGGTGTCTAGACTTCTAAAAGCAGCAACGAATCATCTGTTTTCAGGCATGTTTGTAGCTCTGCCGTGGCACGAGAGAGAAATTCTGCAAATCATTGTCACAGGTCCTCCACTATGGTTCCTTGTCCAAATGAGAGTCATGGAGTGGCGTAAACCTGGCGAAGTACCGCTTCTAAAGGCCAAGGTTATTCAGTCAACGAAGAAGATCATGGGCGCAATCTTTTCGGACTGTGAAGGAATACTCTTCATTGACTTCAAGGAGAGGAACACCATAGTAAGTGGGGAATACTATGCTGGCCCACTGCACAGACTGCGTGCTTCTATCAAAGAGAAAAATCGAGGAAAGCTGAGTGGTGGTGTGCGCCTTATTCATGACAACGCGCCTGTACATACAGCTCTTGTTGCAAAGGAAATGTGACTTCAAGGAGATCAATTATCCACCCTACAGCCCACATCTAACTCACAGGGACTATTTCCTCCTTTAAAAACTGAAGAAGGGACTTCGAGGAAGGACATTTAAGTGTGGCGAAGAAGTGATTGATGCTGTTTATACCCATTTTGCAGACCAGACTTCTGACGGGGTTTTGGGGGGGGGGGAGAATTGAAAGTTTAATTCAAAGATGTGAGAAGTGTATTGCAATATTGAAAAGTGAATATAGTTTTTTTATTTATCAAACCTAGAAAATGGTTAGGCCTGAAACTTATGGACCTGCTCTCGTAGTTTGGTTCCACGATTTGATTGTAGATTTAGCCTACTGGAGAGACATTGAACTTTTTTCTCAACTTGTGTGGCAAACTACTGGAAGAAGTTGCCATTCTAAAGTCACAAAGCGTCATGAAAGTCAATTTACACCAGCAAGAGGAGTAGGACAAACATAGTTCGGAAACAATAATTGGAAAATCATTCATTTGTCATAATTTTAATTACAAAATATGACAATGAAGTACTCATAATAATAATAATAATAACAATAATAATAATAATAACAATAATAATAATAATAATAATAATAATGTTTATATAATAGTATTATAAAAGAAGACTTTCCGGACTAAACTTTCAAATCTTCATGGTCAATGAAGGTCATCTTGCAGTTGTCCGATTTAGCTGAAAATTTGCATAGATTATTTTTTATTGATATGAACAAGATAACGGGGTGGGAGCCACACAATTTTAACTGTCGAAAAATTACCTATAGTTAGGGCCACCCTAATAAACGTACAAACGAACTCTTTTCCAATACATCGAATAATACACCTTCTCTCTCCCTTTTCGTTTTCTTTTTGTATTTTGCTCGTTTGTTTGGATATATTTTCTAAAACATTATATACCTTATTTCATGGTAAGCGTTTTTCGGCGTATGCCATGTGCAACTTAATGGAAATATACCATCCAATGTTTCAAGGACCTTGCAGTCCTCAGGGAGTTATGTAATGAAAATTGAAATATGTCAGATGGAGGGTTTAGGGGAGGGGCCTTGGCCCGTACACGACGGATCGATGGAAACTTGTCCTTGAGACGGTCCTAAGAACCACACCAAATGTTATTGATTTTTACTCTGTCACTTCTCTTGAAATTGTTGGCAAGTTTGACATTTTAATTAGATTCTCTAACTATTTCGGATTGTATTTGTGAGCCGAGGCTATTTTATTAGTTGGTCATGTGATACAGTTTGGTTGTAATATTATGTTCCGCTACAGTTGATTGAACCCTGGCGGGAATCGAACCCCAAAATTCCCGGTCACGAGTCCGCGCCTTAACAACCTTGACTATCTGTGTCGGTACTTTTGCAATAACCAATTCTATCCTGTCAACTCAAATATATATATATATATATCCATTGAAGTCTTAAAAACATACAAAACCCTCTCACTTTCAAAGTTACATTCAAACAAGAAAAGAAACAAAATATTGTAAGAAAAGAGACAAACGGCTTCGAATTTCAAGGACAACATTTTTAACCATATCACTTAACATGTGACAGTCCTAAGCCTGTGTAAAATGGGAAGGGGATTTGTCCTTTTTCGGCCAACTAGGCCCAACGTTTTGCTTTTACTGCTTCAAACAAGCTATTATTAGTTCAAATAGGCGATAAATAGTGGTCATTTATGCAAGCCAGATGCGGCTCTGCGTTTAATTTCCCAAGTAACAATACTCGTCGAAGAAACAATGGACAGCGAAATTATATTGGCTACATAAATTTAAAAAAAAATTTCAGATGAGTTTATAAATTTATTTTTTGTAATGCCGAAAGTAATAAATAGATGCCCTGTGAATTGCGTCTGATTCATGATAACATTACAATGAATATCCGTAGGCACGACTAATTGCAATGATACAACTAATATTCCACGGCAAGAGTAACGCACAGGCGCAGGAAAGCACTCTCCATGTTCGGCAAATGGTACTGCAAGATTCATGTACGATAGATTAAGGCGATGGGCCAACGAATATAATAAAATATTTTCGTATAAAGTAGGTTTCAGGAAAGATTTCTCTACGGTGGATAATATATTCGTTTTTAAGTCGCTAATAGATATAAACTTAAAAATAAAACGAAATAAATTGTACAGAGTATTCGTTGATTTTAAAAATGCGTTCGACAGTTAAAATTGTGTCGGAAAGTTGTCTCAAACAAAATGATAAAACTTTAATGCAAATTTACAGTGACGTGAAATTCGGTGTTAAGATAGATCAAAACACTACATCGCAATGTAGATCAGCCAATAGAGCAGTTCGTCAGGGATGTATTCAATCTCCGATATCCTGTTAGGGAAGGAAATGAATACCCCTGAATGGACGGTACATGCATTCCTGCTGAATTCTTTTATATCTAAACACCCAAGATCGCGGGTTCAAACCCGGCCAGGATCTATGGATTTTTTCGGGCGTAAAAATCCTAAGTATGGCTTCCTTCGGAAGGGAAGTAAAGCCGTGGGTCCCATGTCCTACATTTACGGCACGATAAAGAACCTCAAGCTTGAAAGAGAGGCATCTGAGCAAAATTTGTCGGCCGTTTCACGCCCTGAGTTGAATGGGACGCTGATGACCTGAGATGTTAAAGAGCGTCCATAAATAAAATTAATCAATATTTTATATCTAACAGGAGATGGTTTGCAGAAAGGCATTGACATCTTAGAAAAGTATTGACTGAAATGTGATACGGTGGTAAATGTTAACAAAGTCAAAACAACATTTTAAGTGACTAAGTATATGGTAGAGATGACAAGTGGTAGTACAGGTGGGTTATTTTGTAGATACGGCTAATAGTAAAGAGAAAGAGAGACTTTTTTTTCTGTAGATCCTCAATAGATAATGACCATATTAATAAATCATGTGTCTTTTAGCAGTGCTTACCTCCTCCAGAGCAACGTATCGGCGATCTCATCAATAAATAGATTAAATAATGGAGGTGACAAAATGCATCCCTGTTTAACTATTCTTGGCATTTCCCGACTCACAGATATACAATTTTGGTCCACATTTATTCAGAATGTAACATTTGTCTATATTGTTAGAGCATACCAAAGCCAGGTGTTTACTAACATCTCGTAGATTTGAGAGGAAGGCAAGGTTCGTTGCGGAGCAGGAATGTATATAGTCTAGTGGGGACAGCAGTTAAAAGTTTAAGAGCACTCACGATTTCATTTACATGTGGTATTTGGAATGAGTTATCAGGTTATGCTATAGCTCTCAAACGGGGAAAATAGCAATGGTGAATACAGAAGTTAGTGGAAGCCTCCATTTGTATTTCCTGGCCGAAAAGTCATTGCAATATTTTCAGCGAGATCCTTTTCTCAGGTGAACAGTTTCACACCGCTTCCTCTGAGGTAAAGCTGAACAGAATGTGCGACTGAGCACTGCATCGAATCAGTCTAATGAATACCTATACATAACAACAGCAATAAACTGTGCATTCGTAATAAATATTATATAAATATTTATTTCACATCATTTACATTCTACCACTCACTAATTAGCATTTGTACTGCGCCAATTAAATCTTCACATCAGCATTATGTGACACAGAATGAAAAGACAAGTGATATGCTCATTACCAACGCCCCATCGTTTAAACACTCTCTCATGTTACATAATGCGTCCAGTTAATTTTTTTTTTATTTTCATCGTAAACTGCATGCACGTTTAAAATTAAAATTGACAACTATCACCGCAAACAATATCCTCGATCTGAATATAATTTACATGGCTTTTGACATTCATTTTCCCTTTACGTCCATTTGGTATATTGCAACATATTTGTATGGTTTTATTTGGAAATGCTGTTATTAATGAGCCCAGTATTACGACAGTGTCAATGCAATGCTGTAGCATCTCAATTAAAATATAATTGTGAAGTTTCTTAATGAGCTCCGAGGCAGCAATACTAAATAGGAACAAATGGAATTACCTATTTTGTTTTTAAAAAACGCTTGTCACTAACACCCCATTCTGCACGCGGGTTGTACAGAACATAATTATGTCAATAAGTAAACACGCAATTAAATATGCATTTCTTTTTTCGCTTTAATAATTGTTCTAATAAGGAATCTAAATATTAATGCAACTGAAATTCAAATTAATAATTTAAATTAAACAATGCACAAATCTTTGAGCTAAGTTTTATCTCTATTTGGTTCTGGCTTATCTATAAGTATGTTTGAAATATTAAAACACCAAGTTTAATACATTGTTACGTTACGTCATGGTAGCTGTTGAAATTGGTACAGAATTTTCTTCACTAGGAAAATGAGGAGGGTTTTATTAAGTGTTGATTTGGTTTATTTGTGAATGCTGTTTAAATCTCAGATCATCAGCGCCCCATTCAAATCAAAGCGTGAAAAACCGACAAATTTTACTCATAGGCCTCTTCTTTCAGGCTTGAGGTTCTTTATCGTGCCGTAAATGTACGACACGGGACCCACGGCTTTACTTCCCTTTCGAAGGAAGCCATACTTAGGATTTTTACGCCCGAAAAAATCCCTGGATTCTGATCGGATTGAACGCGCAATTTTGAGTTTAGAAGGCAAATATGGTAACCACTACACCACCAGGACCTACGGTTGAGTAAGAACTAACATTAAATACCTGAAATAAAGAGAATATATCCTCCTAAAACTCATCAAGATTTGTCAGAAACTTTGGAAGAATGTGATGCTTTTATTATATTGAATGAATTTTTATTGAAATGCTAAGACAAAATAAATACAAAAGTTCATCTGTTTGGCCCTGGACATTTTTAGGTTTAAGTAACCCCCCTGGATCCAACGTGTATTACAATAATTTCTTTACTTAATTTTAAATTAAACACAGTTATTCCTATTTCATTTCCTAGCACACTACCAAATAAACTAATAATAACATCATTTAAAGTTTATCTAAGTTACACATCTTTCAAGTGACCATTTCTATTTCATCCTTACCTTCCATAAAAACTTTCCTAATTTACAAATCTGTTTCAAATATTCAAAAATATTTTGCAATACAATTTCTTTATTCCTTCGTAACAAGTTCATGCGTATTAAATTTTCCCTTTAATCATTTTTGACTTTACCCTGGAAGACTGTTAGCTCTACTCTGGGTTAGCTCTATAGAACGATGCCAATTTGAACCCTTGAGTACCACTTTAGCATAATCGCAAGCCCACCAATTTCATCTTGTCCTCCTTTTCTTACATCCGATTCATTTTGAATACTCCAAGGTGTCGATCGTAGACTGAGTGAGGACCAAGAAGAGATTCCCAATTTACAGCCTGAGAAAACCTTCTTTCACTATAAGTTTCCCCCTTGTATTATTTTTCTCCCCTCTGAAGTTATATTTAGGTTTTCCCCCTTAAGAACTAATTTTATAAACTAATATACTCGTCACTTCTTTCATAGAGAATGTTATTCTTGAAATGCCAAGTTTTTGAGATCCAACGAATATCAAGCACATGTGTAATCAACCCCTCGACACAGAAGAAAGTCCTATACACACTCGAGCTTGAGACATTTTTTCCCATTGCCACTGCCTTCTAGCCTTTAACACAATATCTTACACTTTGTCTTATACTAGACACCAAATTAGCCAGCTTGTTATTTACATGTAAGATGCTATTTTGCTAAAATTACGATAGCTACACCAATTGCTGTTACGACATACAAAAGTTACACTTATGTTAATGCGTAATATTTTAGTACGTAAATAATGAATGATAAATAATTTAGTTTATATCGATATGTCTATTATTTGCTTTCCTTTCCTATCCATAGAGGTTAAATACAGAAGGAAAGAAAGATAGTATACATTTTAGAGTTAATAAAAATTAAAAGAGTTCATTTAATCTATATAAATACACAAAGACTTGTTATTTTTAATTTTGGCGAATGTACAAATAGAAGAAGGGTAGAGCAAGGCTAGAGGATATCAGCAGGCAGGAAATCGAGGCATTATATAAAACGAAAGTCTCCTCGAGCCTATCGAATGAAATTACACTAACCTGGGGTATATATGCTCGATCTAGGGAGAAAGCGAAGATCAGGAAGGCCTGGCTAAGACTAGGAAGTTGGAAGCCTTATAAAATAACGGATAGTTCTGGAAGGAGAATTTGCCCATTTTGAGGAGGGGATGAGGAATGTGTAAAATGTACTCACCCGAGGAAATCCCTGTTTCCTGAAAACTTTTTAAGGTAATTAGAGGGCAATTGGAATGCTTCGACCCATTTGCGAACCAATGCTTGAATATGGGAATTTTCCTAGCCAAAGTACGCAAAACTAGAAGTAATTTATTTTCTGGTCAGAACGCAACAATTTATGTAGTTATAAATAATGTAATATGGTTACTCTCATATATCTGTAAATATTGTTCTTTCCGTTTTGAATGTTTGTTTATTTATTTTAAATAATATTTTATTTGTATTATTATTTGTTCCTCATTCTAATAGCTTATCATATTTAAGCATGTACAGTCTACGGATCCATGCATAAAATATATTGGTAATGTGTATATAGAATGTTAACCACCACCGCCAATAATAATAATAATAATAATAATAATAATAATAATAATAATAATAATAATAATAATTTTAGCGCATGTAGATGTAAATGACACATTGAATTGTTTGTTTCATGTTCGAGGATATTCATTAAGACAGAGCATTATTTATACGTTTAAATTCCCAAAGAAAGATTATTAAATACAAAGCATGATCTAGGACTCAGCACTGGTTTATGTTTCCTCAGGCGGTATATTTAGAAGTGTATGCAGGGTGTTCAGCGGCTACAGGCATGGAAGAGCATATAACTAACATTACACATATTTGCATTTCTTTATCTGAAGATCACACTTTGTATGTGCTGTTTCGATTTTATTGCTTTCCGTTGATTTTCAAAGAATGAATATTGAGAAGGCAGTAGGTATACTTTTCAGAGGCAGAAACAGGCCAGAGGGGGATTATTCCTCGACTTTTGATGATGGTAAGGCAAGCCTTACCTAAACAAAAGATTGTGTGAGGTTTTGCTCTATTTGCATCCCCCCATCTGCTTGCACCAACGCTGGAACTAAAACCCATAAATTAATCAACGGATAGCCCGCAAGGAAGATGAAGAGGAGGTGGGTATGCAATACTGTACGGGGTCTTCAGCACTTTCCAACTTGGGAGTGAGGATTTATGGGCCTGGATTTAACGTTGCTCTACTGCTTTGAAGTTCCTGCTTACACATCAGCAAAAGGCAATAAGCAATAAACTGCATTACGTAGATAGCAAAATTGTACGGATATGGAGAATGAGGGGACGATCAAGGAAGAGTCGTTTTCTTCGCATCTCGACTTATTATCTATCATTGTTAGAGAAATGATTCAACAACCGCGTATTTAAACTAAGAATTATGGAAATATATTGCGACTTATAATCAAAAAATTGAATTCTAAGTTTCAAAATTTCTTAAATTTTAATATTAAAATAAAAGCACATTGAACTGATTCCCCAGATATCGCCATTCGAAGCAATATATGTACTGCAATTAAGTTCAGTTTTAGAATAAAGCATTGCTATTAAGATTATTAAACTAAATGTTAACATCTACCTTTTTACTTGCAAGCCTAACCGATTTATTATTTTAAGATAAATAAGAATAAAACTTATGGCAGTAGCTCTACCAGCTCTACAAAGGTCTACAAGACTACACTGTCAGCAAGCAAATTATTTAAGCCCAGTATTAGAAGGATAGCCAACTGCACTTAATGTGTAATTAGGACTTCGTGGTAATTGTTAGCACATCTACAAACTCTAGTTGGTAAATGGCTATCTGGGAGAGTAAGAACGAACTTACAATCGAAGGGAATCACACAAGTGACGAGCAGAGGTCGTTGCCCCTAGCAAAGAATGATGTTCTGTATTGCAATATTGCAGTTGCAGTTTGTTTGCACTAGACTTTATAATTTACTAACATTTATGAGTTAGATTGCGATAGCTGCTTGAAACGAAAAATATTCACGATTCAAACTCCAAGAGCCCATCATTAATATTCATTCTAATTATATTGGATTCATAGGCTTACTTTCATTTATGTTTCTAAATCATACGCGTCCCTACAATGTGTAGTTAAAACTTGTTTGTTGGAGCGTATTTAAACGAAACGATTTCTTTCAGGGCACATCCACAACACTAAAGATTATGAATAGACCATTCAGAGATAGAAGTAAATAAAGTTAAGAAAACTGACAAATAGCAAGCGTCTAATAACGACAACAATGTTGTCTGGAACGAAACGTGAGACCGGCAGATGTACCAAACATCAATGCAAGATTAACGAATTTTACAGACTCAGTAAAACCTCTCCATAGAAAACAGTTGGCGCAATCAGCAGTAAGAAAGCTATCGTCGATTACTGGAAGACACGAGTTAGAGTTCAGTTCGCGTACATAATTACCTCATTTGAATTAGAACACGAGTATAATTAAATGAAAATATAACGTCTCGAAACTGCTTGAAAGTATTAAGGACGCGAGAGTCGTAAAGTTAATCTTAAACTAAATATTGTTTACTATTCAACAGACTTAGAAACATTGTAGTAATTGTCAGTTTTGCTAGAGATACATAAACAATCACGTCTGTCTCTTGATTCGCTCTACATATTGTAACAGTACAACAATCTCTTATTCCAAGAATTGTACTTATCGAGGACAACAATAAACTCAGCAACCGATGGGATTTTTAATTAGTTTCATTCTTCAACCTTTTTGTTGAAGATAATAAATCTGAATATATCCAGCTAACAAAATAACAGAATTTACCGGGAACCAGGAAAATGACACAGCTGTTACCGAAGGTGGAGTGGGAAAGGAGATACAGCACTGCATCATCGGGCTAACTTAACAAATGTAGAAGTAATTCGCATTCTTAACAATTATCACTTCATACATTGTCATTACAAGGTGGTACCAACTCTCATCTCGTAAATACCACTGTATATGGCACACCAACGCTTCCCTATATAATATTAGCTAATCTCTATAAGCTACAAACAGCAATTATGCTTTATTTGTATCTTCTGTGTCGCTGAATATATTACAATGCTTACAATCAAGATGCAATTTTGAAAGTAAATGGAGCCGCTGACATGACGTTTAGAGGCAGTAGAGGTTCAAGAAAGAGATACCCGCCTCTAAAAGATTCGATTACTCATGCCGTTAGTCTCTAACGTAAACATTTCACACTGCGGCGGCCTCATTTGGAATGCAGAGGAGATTCAAGAGATCTGCCCCCTGACACAGCGAGCGGATAACCTCGGAGACCTTAGTTTCTCAACCCACGGACGTGTTTTCCACTTTCTGAAAGCCTCTTCAGCCGCGCGAAAACACAGTCACTTAATCCCAGGAATAAAACTTGGGAGAAACAGTGCAAAGCTAGCTCCCCCACTACTTTACTCTCCACCACTTTTCTTTTAAAGAAAGCTTTGTAGAATTTAAATTTCGGGTCATTCTCCCCTTCGACTTTCAAACGTTTATTGATTTTCACCATGACGAGCGTTGGTGGCGCTGAAATGAGATACCAATGTTTACTCTGCGAGCCTTAAATCGAAGCTGTGTAATGAATTGACATTGTTTTAAATTACAACCACCAGCCCCCTCTGTTTGCTTTGAGTCACCCAAGCAAGTCGTAGAACTGGGATATAGGATTTCTCAGCCACTCCAACATGGCAATGCAATTTTTATTGCTTTAGGAAAGTCACTCAGATCTGCAAATATGTACATTTGTTGAACAGTGTAAACCACACAAGACCAGGAAATACTAAACAAATTTTACTTTTAATTGCTCAAAATGACAGCGTGCGATACCTACCCATACTAAATATTGGGATTAGGAAATCTCCGTTGGTATTTTTGTTCAACATATACAATGCTTCTCCTTGTATTAATTAAGACACAAATTTTACCTTATGGGTTTAGTGCTCAAAATCACAATGGGGGAATTCATCAGTCATGTTACCATAATTGATGCTATCATATAGAGTCTGAGCCAGGTCTTATGTATAGGCAGTTCTAAAGCTTTTAAGTAGTTTGGCCACGTTGAAACACTTTATTTTAGTAGCAGTGTAAGTGAAATTTTCTATGATTTTATTATATATCAAGGCAAAAAGTGCGTCAAGCAGCAGCGACGTAAACTAAACGAATTCCTCACCGAGTTGACAAACTTTTAATAAAAGTGCATATAAAATTCAAATTAGTCCTTACTAATTAATGAACTGAAAAAGATATGGCATTGCTGCATGGTATTAGGGGAACAAAATCAAATTCTTGCTACCTATAAGTTTCATAAAAGAGAAACCATAGTTTTAAAATTATTATTATTATTATTATTATTATTATTATTATTGAGACTAAACCACAGAAATGAATGGTATATTATTAATTAAATAAAACGTTTGAGCATTTATAGACATAGCTATATACTCTGTGGGTATTTTTAAACATCTGTAAATCTAACCACGTTTATGAACTGAGCCCTTGATATCATCTTTACATTCACTACAATAGAAATAACAAAGTTTCGAATTATATTGCGTTTTTAAGAGGTCCAATAAAACAAAACTGTCTTTAATTATTTAGAAAGAATTGCAATTTACAAATCAAATAAAAACAATCGAAAGCTATATATATTTTCATTGGCTTTGAAATTAAATTTAAATGTTATTGTAGCTAAAATATGCAAAATGTTTTCTGAAGGTTATTACAGAGTGCTCTTACACACAAATATAATTCTCAAACACACATTAGATTAATATTTCACATTTGCAGTCTTCACAAGGATGCTTTAGTTAAATATAAAACACATGCATTGTTATAAATAGAGTTTACATGCTGAATTAATTTGTCCTTTTATTTTAAAACAATATAGAGAAAATTAAACGCAAGAGCACATTTTAAATTTCGGGTTTTTAAGTATACCCCTACTTCTAATGGTTGAATTTTCCTAATTTTCAAAAAAAACTATTTTTTATGTTATTTAATGGTAAAACCAAATTTTATTGCGAAGGAACAAAATATTGGTGCCATTTAAACGATTTTTAAATTTTTGGTTTCAGGTAAAACCGCTATCCGTGATTTTCAGGAACTGTTTTTCTTACTTTTAATTTAAATTGTATATGTACGGATTTTCGTTGTGGAAAAGGAAGTATTGGTTGGTGCTAGAGTAATTTTTTAAATTTTGGGTTTCAGCTAAACCCTACTCATAATAAATTGATTTCACTGATTATCAGCAACTATATTTTTATATTTGATTTAAATGGTATAAGCAGAGTTTTGTTGTGAAGAAACAAATATTGGTGCTGTCAGAGCTATTTTTAAATTTTTGGTTTCAGATAAACACTCACTTCTAATTACCGCATTTCTTTGATTTTCAGAAATTACTTTTCTTATTTTATTTAAATTTTACATATGAAGTTTTTGCTTGACAAAGGGTACAATAGACTAAATTGTACATTATAAAAAGAAGAGGAGATGTCGACTACCATAGAAAAATGGATTGTAAAGACACAAGTCTTGCATTAAATGTCACTCTTTTTGGAGTATCTTTCACCATAACCGCCAATATTGGAAGGTATCGAACATTTGAAATTGTGAAAAAGAACTGCAGTGGTTAACTTAAGAGCTCCTTTTAGCTATAAAATACTTCTATTTGTACTTAATTCTATGAGCTTTGATGATGCCGCAACCAGATCACGCAAAAGCAGAGAAAGCCTGCAGCAATCAGGGGATTACACACATACGAGGGTAGGTGCACAAGTTTCCTCGCCTCGCCGATAAAGTTTATCGCCTTCACAAAACCCTTACCGATGTCATACCTTAAGTAAATAATAGCAGCTGTTAACTTCCGCTCCACTGTGTTCATTTGTTCAGATACAGTTGCATAAAGAAGGCTATGTGTAGAAGATTGTGACATGTTCAAAATGGAGTTTCGAGCTATTATTAAGTTCTTCACCTAAGAAGGACTCACTCCAAATGAAATTAAACAGCGATTGGACGGTGTATATGCAGAAACATCTCCCTCATTCTACCGTAAAAGAATGGGCCCAACTTTTTCGAATGAGTGGCGAAAGCATTGAAGACGAAGAGCGTGCAGGTCGACGCTTGGAGGTGCTCACTCCTGAAAACATCGCTCTTGTGGAAGGAAAAATTATGGAAGACCGGTGGCTCAAAGTTACCGAAATTGCAGAAAAGTTGGGCCTTTCTAAAACAACAGTCCTTTGAATTATTCACGAACACATAAACATGAATAAGGTTAGTGCAAGATGGGTGCCAAGACTTCATTCCTCAATCCAAAAGTAGCAATGAGTCATTTGTTGTTAGGAAGTTTTGAAGTTCTGCATGACAAGGAGAGAGAAGTTCTGCAAACCATTGTCACAGGAGATGAAACTATGGTCCTTTACTATGCTCCCTTGTCCAAAAGAGAATCAATGTAGTGGCGTAAACCTGGCAAAGCACCGCCTCTAAAGACCAAGGTCACTCAGTCAACCATGGCCACAATCTTTTTGGACTATGAAGGAATACTCTTCATTGACTTCAAGGAGAGGAACACCACAGTAAATGGGGAGTACTATGCTGGCCTACTGCACAGACTGCGTGCTTCTATCAAAGAGAAAAGGCGAGGAAAGCTGAGTGGTGGTGTGCGCCTTCTTCACGACAACGCGCCTGTGCACACAGCTCCTGTTGCAAAGGAAGCTATGAAGAAATGTGGTTCCAAGAAGATGGATCATCCCCTCTACAGCCCAGATCTAGCTCCCAGTGACTACTTACTCTTCTCAGAACCCAAGAACTACCATTGAGGAAGGACTTTTAAGTGTGAGAAGAAGCAATGGATGCTGTTTATGTCCATTTTGCAGACAAGGTTTGGGGGGGGGGGGGGTTGAAATGTTAATTCAAAGATATGAGAAGTGTATTGAAATACATTTTTTATTTTTTATCTTTATTATATCTAGAAAACGATAGGCCCGAAACTTATGGACCTACCCTCGTACTTTGTTGAGAATTGTACAGACAGTTATAACAAGAGAGTGTTTACGATTCATAAGACTTTCAGTTCTTTTGAAGTTGATGCACTTTTTTTATTCGGTATATGCCCTCCCCCCAAAACGGCAAAATGTGGGTTAAAAGTGGATGCAATGTGTGATAGCCCTATTTTCTATAGGTACTTACAATTGAGATTTATTGTGACAAGCAATAAGAAAGCCCTTACTTGCAAGGAAGGCGCGTGAAGTTATCTCTAGCCTTTTTGGGTTTCAGGAGGAAATTACTTTGTTGTCATGTGCCCCTAAAAGAAAGTTGAATTGCATTTGTCGAGTATGATCAATGTTGGGGAGATTTATGCGACACAGAAGCCGACAATGATTCTAAATTACAACAGAACCCAGTATGATGTGGATACAGTAGTGCATTCTATTTCTATTACCATTTAATAATTTCAGAATCCAAATACTTCATTTCCACCCCTTTATCAAAACTATTTTTTTTATCAACACGGAAAACATGGTAAATTTCCTATTTTTATACATCTTGATTTCCCTGGTATAAATTCTAAAGTGATTTTCATTGCTAACGGGTAGAACCAACAAAAGAACATTTCTGACGAATTTTACATTTGCTCTAATTGATCAACGTATGAAAGTGAGGGATCAAATCATTGCCTTTCCGAAAGACTTGGTGGAAATTCTTTCAAAACTGTAATTGAAAGCTATGCAATCAAGAATACCTGAAGAAAGAAGAATGGGCCCATGTCTACAATGTGGATCACATAGGAGCAATAGAACAACGGTGTGGTTTTCTCTGCAATAACTTTGCAGAACACATTGCAACTGGCACGTCGCATACAAATGTTAGGATGATAATGAAACATGTATTGCATAAATATTGTAGAACTGACTATTTCATATTGGAAACCAGCATCTTTAATTCATACAATTGTGTTTTGCGTTTGCAACCGAATCAATAATGTATTTTAAGTGAGTAAATATAGTAAACTTTGAAATATAGAATTTATTTCCGTCATTTATTAATTCTTATTATTTCATACATGTTACATTTTAAGAAAAATTGAAACATGCGCGTCTGTGTTTGGAAATGAATGAGCGTATCCACTTAATACATATTATTAAAAGAATTAGATAACAAATTTGAATATATAATTATTTGAATTGAATAATAGCTTGGGCAAAGTTTCAAATCTCTAGCTTTAAAGGGAAATAGTTGTTAATGAACTGGTTAAACAAATAGACATTTCCCCAAATATTCCTATCAGACAACGCTGGACATAAAACCATACCAATCACACGTTTAAGCTCACGGGAAATAAAAAGGAAAACAAATGTTATGGGAAGGAATTAATGAATGTAGATGCAATTTGATAATATAAAAACAAAATAAAGGAATTTACTACTAAAACCGAAAGGAAGAGGAAACTTTTACAAGAGCAGGAGCGTTACCGGAAGGCAGGCCGAGTTCGATCGTCGAAGTCTATAAGCCATATTTTTATAAGTTTAGATTTAGAGGCCAGAGTCAGCGTTATTATAAAGTCTTGTGTAAATCGCGACACTTCTAAATACAATTCGATCGCACAAACCGCGATATTTCAAGTGCATCTTTGTCTGTGGCTGACAATATAACGATAAGTGTAATTTTGACAGAGATATGACGCGGCAAGTACCAAGTGAAAGTACATGTGCGTACATAACATTCATTCTAATAACAGTCCTAAGTGCTAAGAATCGTCGTGAAAGTTGTGTAAAGCAACCGATTAGGAAAATTCATTAACATTCATTCAATCATCCTACATCCTCTTGGTGAACGGTGTGGCATGTAGGGACTTAAGAGAAGACAAACTGTGTATACCACTTATTCCTCCACGTGACTTCATTTACTCTACTAGACTACTGAGGCAGCTTCTTCTACTAGAATCCCTGCAGAGGAAGTCAACATCATAGTGCGAACACCAGTACCGCTGGCCCAATTAAGAGCGGCCCGCAGTTGCATCACCGAAGGTGTAAGGCTTAAATCAAAGATGTCAGATCTAATACGTTCATGCATCTCAATAAATATTCCTAATAGATCTAGCAACGAGTGTCTACCGATTATCCCGCTCTTTATAATAATTAATTACGTCACCTATGTGGGGGGTCATTAAATTACCAAACCATTTTATCCTCCTTATCCGCCACGAGCGGCCGAGGTCGTTAAGGCGCGGATTCGTGATCGGGAGGTCTGGGGTTCGAATCCTACCAGGACCGTCCTCCCTAGCTGGGTTTTTTTCCAGGTTTTCCTCAGTCCTCATAACTGGCAAATGCCGGGGAGGACCCTAAACTTAGGCCTGGAACGCCTACTTCCTTAAAAAATATCCTTCCCAATTTATTATTTCATCTCATGTATCAGTAGTGTCCACTGCCTGTGGTGCCTTTAAACACTTCTCAAAACAAGCCTCCTTATGACCGTTTCAATATGCACATTATAATTATATTTTATGCATGCGTCGTAGACCGTACATTCAGTATAAAACATGCATTCTTACGTCCAGGTTTGCAAAAACATTTCAAAGAAAGTGGTATAGTGCCAATATCCTCTTGCATAGATTGGAAAACTGGCAATACTATAACTATACCTTTGAATAGTTATCATTCACGTGAAGATACTGTTCAGAACTACTTACCTACTTGCCCGTCATATCTTTCTGTTCACTCTTCAACAAGAGAAACTCTAACAAAGATTAGAGGCGATACAATCCTTGCAATTATAAGACAATGAACAAATAAAACAAAATAAATAATAAATCAAATATGACAAAAAGTTACAAAAACAAATGGAACAAAAACAAACACAAAATTTGGTAATGTTGGTCCATGATAAGTTAAGCAATGTATATTTTGTAATAAATGATCACAGAATAAAGAGAAAGTATACATATTCATAATGAATATATCATAATGTTTGCATTCTAAGCACAGGAGAATATTTATAACCATCAGTATTTACCTGGGAATAAAAAAGATATTACGAAATTATATTTGGAACATAAAAGCATATTGATTGTCTTAGGTGTGAATCATCAACCTTAATGTGTAATAGTTTGTAAAGGAAAAGTAACAAGTGACGATTCCTTCTGTGAGATAAACTTTGGTACTGAAATAATTGAAGTAAAGTGTCATAAGAAATTAATTAGGGGAAAAAATGGATTTTTTTAAATGCACATTGCTCAGAATAATATAAAAAGTGAAATACTGATAGGATTAGCAAATAATACTCAATAATTTATTAATGAACGGTGCACCATAGCCCCACTATTTTGTTTTGCAAGCTTGATAATCTGGGTATTAAACTTTTCATTTAGCATATAATTTTCTTTTGGAATACCGTTGACTATCTCCTTTGCTTTAATAGTTAGTTGTTATACAGAGAGACTACACTGTAATAAATTTTGTTTTGTTATATTTTATAGAACCTTATAGGTTTGAAAAAAAGGACTACCTAGTGTTCTTATAGTTCTGAATTGCAGAACGCTGGAGATTTTCCTCCAAGTTAACCCGTTTCGCTAGAAGATGCGGAAATGCACACTTCGTTTGTTTCTATAGCAGTTCTACTGCCCTCTTTTTAAAAAGAAGCTTTAAATAGCGTTCGTTATTACTTGGCGTTTCTCTCTTTTATATTTGTACTTCCTTTCTGTTGCACTCCATCCTTCATTGCTTTGTTCTCAAAGGGGAAAAAAAATCATCTTTGTACTAAATTGCCGCGATTTTTGCACAGAGCTTTGTGAAGCTTTAAGACTTTTAATAAACGCTGGGCGTTTTCTTTTGTTCTACACTCATTCTCCAATTAAACATATGGCGTTAACAGTTTCGGATCTGTAAGTAGTTTTGTTTGCATTAACTCTTTGGCAGGTTTTTGTTTTTCATGACTTTATGGTAACGGTTTCTGTAAAGCTACATTCTATATGGAAGTTATTAATGCAACAGATCCTTAATGTCCTCTCGTTATGCAAAAGCTTAACTTGGTATGTGATGTCACAACACTACCGTGAAAATAGTATAGGGGCGAATGTTTGGTGATTAACAAACTTTTACTGGGAATTATGATTCTAATGCAAAAAATAAGCCTTTACAATAAATTAGTAACCAAATAAATAAAATATTGAACATATACTGCATACATATTTAAAAACATATACATATAATGATCAACTGTATATAAAGGTAAATATATTAATAACTCGCTCATAGAAATCTTTGATCTACAAATCGTATTTTCAAAAGAGAAACTATTTTCAACGAACAAAATCGTAAGAATTAAAAAAATGCAACAAGCTTTTCTGACACTCAAATACTTGAGTCACTTCTTATGCACAGCAAACAAACTGCTTAGAAATTTGTATTTAAAAGGCCAAAAATTATCCCCAAAGCCCCGAAATTTGTTGAATGAGTCTACACAGAAATAAAGCTAGGAAGCGTATGTTTTACTCCATATCCAGCATAGCCATGTAATGTAAATTACGTTAGCCGAGAAGACATCTCAGTCAATAGGCAAGCACTTCCAAAATCAGCTGATATCCATATAGCAAGTAGTAGTACAGCAAGTGTATATTGTTACAAAATTCTATATAACCATTATAAATATATTTTATGCATGGATCGTAGAATTTACAAGCTTAAGTATGATACACAAGTAGACAAAGGAACAAATAATAATAATAATAATAATAATAATAATAATAGGAAGAACGACATTTACAGATATATGGATGCAAACTTTACACATTATTTATAACTACACCAGTGGTTGCATTTTAACCAGAAAATAAATTGCTTCTAGCTTCGCGCAATTTGATTTGGAAAATGTCCATTTTCAATCAGTTAGTATGGTTTATAAACATGTTCCAGTACAGATCTCTAATTGCCTTAAAAAGTACTCAGGAAATAGCACTTTTCTGAGGTTTTCCAGTGGATACTTTTGGCCATATATGTACCTATTCCTCATCCCTTCCTCAAAATGGGCAGATTTTCCTACCATAACTATCCCTTATTTTTTTAACCTTCCAACTTACTAGTCTAAACCTGGCGATTCCAGATCTCGACTTTCTCCCCAGAACGACCATACATACTATATATCTTTTCTCAGTTTAATTTCATTTCATTCGATAGGCTCGAGGAGACTTTTTGTTATATTCTGCCTCGATTTCCTGCCTGCAGATATCTTCTAGCCTTGTTCTAATCTTCTTCCACACGTTTTTATTATTGCATTGCCTCGTCCTGTGAGTCCTCTTTCCATTACCGCAGACCAAAACGTTGGTATTATATTTTGTATCTGGTGTCTATAACATTTAACGCGAAGTGTGGACTGGTCTCCTTGCATTAGTTTAAGACAACATTTCATCGTCTTTGTTTTCCTATTAACCGTGTCTACAAAACAAAACACCTCTCTAAATCTCCATATCGTTTATTACATGCTCGCTTCTATTCGTTAGGTTTTGTGAAATTTTTATTGGTTGAACCAGCTCATTTTATTTCTAAAATAAACTTTCACACTTTAGGGCTTCTATGAGAAAGGAGATGTCTGCCATATATGCGGTGTCTTTGTCGTTATGACAGATTCCATTCCCTTTTTAACTTTCCCATATTTAGATTCATATACAAAAGGTATGCGATAAAATATCTTCGGCCATATGCCACATACCTTTGAAACTGTTGGAAACAGCTAAAATTTTGGTTTCATTTAAGACACCTGTTTCCGCATGCGGAGTTTCTTTTGGATATGAAAGTACGGTTACCGACAGAAAACATATTTCTTGCTATGCCCAGTTTAAAGTGTAATAAAACATTTTATCCATAGTCGGCAGACCTATCTTGGAGGATATGCGAAAGGATAATCTGGGTCTAGTCTTAACAAAAGGCTATTATCTTCTTTTTAACCGTACCAACAGATGACTAACATGTTATTTAAGAGTCTGCCTTTTTGACAGATGTTCAGAAATGTAATCCTTGTCTGAATATTATTTATGGAACAAAAACATAACTATATACATACATAACAATTATAATATTAAAATCCTGATTATAATTGTAATATTGATGTCGTTGATTATTATGTTACTCTTCCTTGTTAATCATTCGCTGAAATCAATTATTATTATTATTATTATTATTATTATTATTATTATTATTATTATTATTATTATTATTATTGAGATTAGCAGCAATTATCATTAGAATAGGAATTCTGGAGACAATTACTGCTTCAACCATTATCATTCTGCTCAGTGTACTAGTATCTCCTGAAGATGGTTTTAATGCTGTCAGTGTCAAACAGGGAAATAGTACAGACATAAGTTTTATCCATATCATATGTTACTGCACCAAAAATTGTAGGGGAGTGACTTTGAAGCTCTCATTGCATTCTGTCGGTCCTAGTGGTGTAGTGGTTACCATACTTGCCTCCTAAACCCAAGATCCGGCCAGGAGCGATGGATTTTTTCGGGTGTAAAAATCCAAAGTACGTCTTCTTCGGAAGGGAAGTAAAGCCGTGGGTCCCGTGTCGTACATTTACGGCACGTAAAAGAACCTCAAGCCTGAAAAGAGAGGCCTCTGAGCAAAATTTGTCGGCCGTTTCACGCCCTGAGCTGAATGGGACGCTGATGACCTGAGATGTTAAAGAGCGTCCATAAATAAATCAATCCAAAAAAAAAAAAAATCATTGCATTCTGTCATTTTGCACTTCAGCAGCTATAAGATAATAACGCATTCTTTGATTTAGTTTCGGACGCTCTTTAAAATCTCAGGTCATCAGCTACCCATTCTATCCAGGTGAAACGGTCAACAAAATTTTCTCAGAGGCCTCTTCTTTCAGGCTTGAGGTTCTTTTTCGTACCGTAAATGTACGACACGGAACCCACGGCTTTACTTCCCTTCCGAAGGAAGCCATACTTAGTATTTTTACGCCCGAATAAATCCATCGATCCTGGCCGGGTTCGAACCCGCGATCTTGGGTTTGGAAGGTAAATATGGTTATCACTACACACCAGGACCGACAAAGTGCATCCACATTACCTCTGAAATCATATTAGTTCGACTTTTTAA